>JAZKJV010004866.1:0-379212 GCA_037367405.1 Ottelia alismoides
TGGATCAGGAGGATCCTACGCACCTGATCGCGCCACATCACCCATCGCCAGAGCTTCAGAGGCCGTTGGATCCTTCTTGATCCAACCGGTCGTGACACGCAACGTGCCAGCCACCAGCAGCCGTTGGATCCTCCTGATCATCACTTGATCCAATGGTCCACAGCGAGCTACGTCGCCTACTCCGAGCCTCTTCCCCAACCATCGGGCTCGGATCCCCGAAGCTAGCCGAGCCCCCATCCGAGCCGAGTCCGAGCCTCCAGAGTCACCCGAGCCTCATCCCGAGCCTCTGAAGCCAACCGAGCATGGGACCCCACGTGGTTTTCACGTGCGGCCTGGGTATTTTGCAGCGAGGCCCCTGGAGGTTTTCATATATTCATTCCAGTCCCTGCTAGGAGCCCCCACCTGAGGTGCACGTGTTCTGTGGGTATTGTGCATACATACCCCCTCATTATAGGTAATTGCACATTAGTTCATGTCAGCATGTTTAACTTTTATCAATTTTATTTCCTGTAATTGCAGTTAGACCCCTCTCTTTGCATGCATCTCTAGGCATTCATTTTAACTCATTTTTCAAGTTTGAAAATTGCATTGTGTAGCCTAATTAGTCCTCTTTCATATGTGATACTTGGCACATTTTTGTGAAAGTAGGGATTTTATTATTAATTAATTGGTGGAATTTTGTCATATTTTACCCATTGATGTCTTTTAATATGTAGTCATTTTTTTGTGACTCCAAAAAATCTCCAAAAATTCACATTAGACCTAGGATAATTAAGTTTACATTGTTTCCAAAAATCATCTCATTTGCACGTACTTCGAGGCCTGAATAAATTATTTAGTAATTTCCTTCATTACTTTTTAATAGATCCATTTCACATAGAAATTTAGGTTTATTAATTTTCTTGGATTCTTCACTTAGATCTATCTAGAATAATTTTTATATCAGAAAATATTATGTTTGGTATTTATTAAAATTAATTTAGTCAAAATCACCTTGCATTCATTTTTAATTCACACCAAATTCATCTAGTGTTAGAAAAATCTAAAAAAATTAGGGTAGCTTAATTTCATCATATTTCACCATCCGACCAAGTTTCATAATTTTTGGAATCAATTTGACCATCTTTCTGAGTTAACCTGGAAACTGGCCCGATTTTGCATGTGTCTTTTCTTTCTTGCATAAAATATATTGAAAAAGACCAAAAAAATATCACCTGAAAATCCGACCCTGGAAATCTGCTTAAAATCTACCTAAAGAGACAACTGCCTCCCTGAGTTCGACCTTGGGCTTGCCCAAGTAAAAAAAATTGCCGCTCGCGATTAAATCATCCTTAATTAAAAGTGGTTTTGATCTGCTCTATTACCTGACTACAACGAACGACGAAAAATTAATTTGACCATTAATTTGGTTAAATTAATAAGGGTAGTAAGATGTACGTCAAAATGGCGCCGTTGCCAGGGAGGCACGGCTTAGGTTAATTCGTAGTTAATTTCTGAGTGTTTGATTTTCCATCCCCGGGTAGTCTGACCCCCGGTTTTCTTGTGAATATTTTTCTGTCCTTTAATTTTGTATTTTTCTGTCATTCTCGATCTGACCTCAACTTGTTTTTGTGCGAGGAACGCGGGGAGTCGAAGACGCTTCAAGGAACCTGCATTTTAATTTGTTTGAGTGATTTGAGAGGACTTGTATTTTTCATTTTCTTTATTTTTTTGCATTATTTCTCGTGGTTCCCGTTTGGGTTCTCACATGTGTAAACATAGTGGAACCGTGTCCCCGTGTGTTGTGTGGATTGAATTTTTAGAATAGGCTTGCACTAGCGGATCCTCGAGCCACTCTAGGATTTGCTTGTGCTCGTAATTCTTTAGGACCACACATTACACTTAAAAGATGCACTCTGACCACAGATCTAGTCAAATCAACATGTGCTTCACTCGCTAATAGAACTGCTTGTCTAGGAGCGGATTTTTGCCGTCTGTATTTGCATGTAGTGTAGAAGATTTCAATTCTGTTTTGCATCCTGCATAAAAGCGAAGGGGTCATTGTAAGTATTCTTCACTCAGCATAAGCAGCATTGTTTTTCGTGCATCAGCTTTTCTCAATTTCTCTCTCTTGGTTTTCCAACTTGAGTAAAAGGAAATTGGGACTGGACGATAGGCGTGCAGTGTGGATTGGACTAAACCAGTGATAACTTAACTTAAAATCGAGACTGCTAACATTATTGACCAAAAAAATTCAATAAAATCGGAAATTCTGCTTGCGGGAGATTAATCCTCGACCTTGTTTTTAGGCTGAGTGAGGGTACTTGAGTGTGTGTGAACACCCTAAGGCAGAGCCCAAATCCCCGCCTTCCATATCATGTTCCAACTGATCCTAGCAAATATCACAAGTTGAGTTATTCAGGTTCACTGACTAGTACCAAGTAGCCTCCGCCTGTCTCAGGTAGATAGGGGCGAAATTGCAGTACTTCGCGATAAGTTGCCAGTAACCCCCCGGGGTGAAGTTCCGACCTTGTCAGCCTCCGCTTGCTTGCAGGTAGATAGGGACAGGTCTTTGAATCCATCAACTTGGGATAGGAGTGAAGAGAGGAAGGACTAGCGGTATCTTAGGCAACATGTTAAACAGGGAAGACACATCCGGCTTTGAGCCGACTTCCCTATAGGCCGCGTAATTCCTTGCTATCTTGCTTGAAAAATCACATTTAAAATCAACAAGATTAATTGGACTCAGTTTCAGGTCCTTCACCGTATTGAGTGTGAATACATGGTTTTGGATTGAATTTCTTACTTAAGGTAGGAGTAAAATCCTACCTTCACTTAGAACTACCGATTCTTCTTGCCAATCCAAGATGAGTGACTGGGGGGATATCGACTCCTTATTCGTCAATCTCTCTCTGAGCACCCACGAAAATCATCCTCACCGGTCCAAGCGCAACTTGGACCACCCAGAACTCATGACCTTCTTGAGTTCTGGATCCTCACACCCAGGGTGGTTACTCTCAAACCAACCCTTTCCTCTCCACTGAGAGGAAGACCATCGCCTTGGTAAGAATCCCTTCCTTGAGTTGTCCTCTAACCCAGACCATTTTTCATCCCCAGGACCAGAAGACACAATACCAAAAAAGAACCCTGAAGAGGAGGAGAACAGAGAGGACCCGATGATTCAAGTCTTAGCCCGGCTGGCTAAAGCCGAACAACTTAACACAGAATTAACGGCTAGACTGGGGCATGTGATCGAAGCTGAAGGAATATACAGATCGATGGTGGACTCCTATAATCCAGCAGAGAACAAGATACAAAGTTGGCTAGCACCTGAGGTTCCTCCTGAAGCATTCGAATTGAAACCCCACTTCCTGAGCTTGCTGCCGAAGTTTAATGGAAATGCGAACGAAGAACCATATACCTTCCTCAGAGACTTCGAGCTGGTTTGCAACAACCTTAGTCACCCTATGGTTGGGCAGGATTATATCATACTGAAGGCCACCCCTTTTGCCTTAGGAGATAAGGCAACACATTGACTGAAGAACCTAGGGGTGATGTATACAACCTGGATGCAGTTCAAGGACCTTTTCCTGAAAAAGTTCTACCCACTTAGTAGGACTAATCAAATGAGAATAAAGATCGCAAGCTTTTACCAGGGACCCAGCAGACCATTCCATGAAGCCTGGGATAGGTTTAATGACCTCATTCAAAAATGCCCGTGCCATGGCATTTCAAAGGCGATCTTGGTCCAGACCTTGTTCTGTGGCATGACCCTGGAGATGCAGGGGTTAGTCAGTGTCGCCTGTGGAGGAAGTCACCTGAACAAGAATTAAAATGCTGTATGGAAAATCTTGGAGCAGATGGCGGAAACAGGCAGGTCGTAGGCCACCAGGGCCTATCAGTTGTCTCCTTTGAGCCTCACCAGCGAGACAACCCAGAGGACTGTAACAAATCTGATGGACGACCTTATCCCTAGCATGGGGATAATTGCGGACAAGTTAACCATGGTCGCTGATTCACAAGAGGGTCACTGACCTTGAGTCTCTCTCGAAATTGCCGAAGCAAGTGGAGGAACTTACTGAAAGGGTAGCTAAGATAAAGCTACCTGCCCCTTTTACACCACTTGTACTGGTACACAGAGTCCATCTTGTACAGGAACAGGCACCGGGGCTTCAGAGTAGCTGGTCGAGGAGCAGACTTACACTCAGCAGGACCAGCACGCACCCCCACAAGTGGAGTCAGGATACGAGGAGCCTCTGCAGGTGTTCGAAATCAACGAGCTGTGGTGCAGCCATGACCCCGTCGGCAGACAGTTGGGGATAGGGAACGGTCAGCCTCACCGACCTTCCCTAGCTTATCAGGAAAACGGCTCCGTCCCCGCACCGCGCTTTGTTCAGTCCAGGCCCGACCGAGGGTACCAGCCTCATCAGTACCAGTAGCAGCAGCACACATTCCACTCGGGCCAGCAGGGCCTGTCACCGTCCCATCATAATTAGCAGTATCAGCATGGCCAGCAGGGACAATATAGGTCCTCATCTTCAGGACATCATCAACCCGCCCTGCCCACTGAATTGGAGTCCCTCACCTTGGCGATCAGACCCTGACTGATAGGGTTCAACAAATCCAGAATGACTATTTGGATATGAGAACCGATCTGAATCGTGTGTCTCGTACCCAGGACCAGCAGATGGCACCTCAGACCCCAATTCCCGCCCAGGTTCAGGCCAACCCGAACAGTTTGAATCAAGGCCAGAACCGACCACGAGATCAGGTATACTATTCAGATAATTCTTCATCTGAACATGAGATCCTTTCGTACGATAATGTAAACCATATGTCCCTTAGGAGCGGAAGGACCTTGATCATACTTGATCGGGCACGAGCATCGGAGGAAGAAGCCTCCAAGTCTCTACATGAGGAGAACTTGGAGGCAGAGGAGGAGCAACACCACCACCACCACCGACAGAAGAAGAGGACTTCTGAGTCCTCAAAGAAGCAAGGGAACCACACCAGCAGAGAGTCCACAGAAACTGATGAAGAGCCCGCATCTCCATCTGAGGAGGACAGTCCAGCAGTCGCGGAGGATGCATCACCGGTTTCGCAGTAGCATTTTCCTTTTTGTCAGAGTCAGAGTTAGTTTCAGAGTCCGATTCCTGTACAGAACTCAGTTCCCGCTTTGAATGAAAATATTTCAGTTTCAGAATCTGAGTTGGAGTCAATAATCCCTTTCCCCCAAGCTCTCAAGGGTGAAAAGAAGAAAACTAAAAAATCCAAAAAGATAACCCTGAGATGGCAAAGTTTTGTAACAAACATATCAAGGTCACAATTCCTTCTGACAAGTGTGTGGAGATGACACCTGCATTTCAGAAATACCTTAAGGTGAGATGCACACCTACTAGGGTTAGCAGGAAGACCAAAAGCCGTGTTGAGAAACATGTTCTGTCAGTGGCCACAACTTGTGCAATAAAGAACTCGTTTTCAAGGAAATGAAGAGACATGGGTGCACATTATGTGGTGAGTCAAGTCGATGACATTACGATTGCACACACTCTCCTAAAAACCGGCTCCTCAATCAAAATGCCTACAACCCTCTATGAGCGGCTTAATCTCAGACTTCTTAGGAAATCTAGAGCCCTCCTTCATTTCACTGATAAACCAACCAAGAGGTCCCAAGGAGAATTGAGGAATGTTGTCATCAAAGTCGAGGGTCAGGAATACATGGTGGACTTTACCATCATTGATATGGAAACCCCTCGTAATTGGAGAGATTCCCAGATCATCCTAGGTAGGCCCTTCCTCAGAATAGTAGGGGCCTTATTTGATTACAAGATCGGGAAAATCCAGTTCCAAACTCCAGGCGGAGATGAGGAACTTGAGATGAAGCAAACCAGATAGCAGAGACTGGATTCTGAATCCAGCACTGAGTACTCTTCATCCGAAGCAGACCGCGACCATGTAGACACAGTTGGGTCATGGAGACAGAACCCAGCCCACACTGATGAGTCCCTCCCCTCCGGAGATGATCTTGTGCATGAGTCAGTTTGCGAGGTCCTCAGAAACGAGTACATCTTAGAACCTGCATCTCGCTACATCTTCGATGACTTAGAGGCCCAGCTGTGCCTGTCAGTCCTTCCCTCTTTAGGATAATCAGAAGATGAGGATGACGAGTCGGGCGTGGCTTTTGTCGATTGCATGGAAACCTTTGACGATCCGACTCCAGAGCCGAATGAATTGGTGGCAGTAATTACAGAGACAGATCCAACCACTTTCAACACGAAACCAGATTCGATTGAGCCAGACTTCCCAGACAATCACACATTACCTGAGCTCAAACCTTTACCTACAACACTCAAGTATGCCTTCCTTGTGGGTCAGGAGAAGAAATATCCGGTCATCATCAGTTCGCGATTGATCGAGGAGCAGGAATCTCGCTTGCTAGAGATCCTGGAGAAAAACCGCAAGGCGATAAGCTAGAGCAATTTCCGATCTCCACGGGATAAATCTCGCTCTGTGTTCGCACCATATCTACTTGGAGAATGAAGCCAAACCCTCTCGTGAATTCCAACGTCGTTTGAATCCAAATCTACGAGAGGTAGTGAAGAAGGAGATAGAGAAATGGTGCAACGCGGGTTTCATTTATCCCATCTCCGACTGTAAATGGGTAGCCCCGATCCATGTTGTCCCAGAAAAGTCGGGAATTCAGACAAACACCAACGAGGACGGAGAGGAGATCGTGATGCGAGTGCCCACGTCGTGGCGCATCTGTGTGGATTACAGACGCATGTGCTGCGATGAAGAAGGATCATTTCCCCCTACCGTTCATTGATCAGATCCTAGAGAGACTAGCTGGGAAAGAATTCTTCTGCTTCTTGGATGGGTTCTCGGGCTACAATCAAGTAGCCATAGCTCCAGAGGACCAGGAAAATATCACGTTTACATGCCCCTTTGGTACCTATGCTTTCAGGTGCATGCCCTTTGGGTTATGCAATACTCCAGGTACTTTTCAAAGGTACATGATTGTTGTATTCACCGAAATGGTCGGTGAATTCCTGGAGTCTTCATGGATGACTTCTCGGTCCACGACGATTCCTTCAATTCCTGTCTTAGGAATCTGGACCGAGTCCTCAAACGCTGTTGTGAGGTTAATCTGGTGCTCTCCTGGGAGAAAAGTCACTTCATGGTGACGGAGGGCATTGTGTTGGGGCACGTCATCTCCAAGAGAGGAATGGAGGTTGATCCTGCCAAGGTGGATGTGATCAGATGACTCCAGCCACCCACTGACATTAAACAATTGTGGTCCTTCCTCGGGCATGTCGGATTCTTTCGGAGATTTATTAAAGATTTTTCTAAGATTGCCCGACCGCTAACTGAGCTTTTAGGAAAGGACATGGAGTTTATTGTTGATCACAAATGTCTTGAGGCCTTTAAGCTACTACAAGGAATGATCATGGATGCCCCGATCCCACAATCCCCAGATTGGTCTCTACCTTTTGAGATCATGACGGACGCATCAGATTTTGCTGCTGGGGCTGTGTTAGGGTAGAGGAGGGATGTCATCCTGTTTGCAATCCACTACGCATGCAAAGTGCTTGATACCGCTTAGCGTAACTATACAGTTATGAAAAAGGAGATGCTTGTGGTAGTGTTTGCCTTGGACAAGTTCAGATCTCATTTAATTGGATCCAAGGTAATTGTGTTCACTGACCACACAACACTATGATACTTGATGGAAAAGAAGGACGTGAAGGCACGTCTTCTTAGGTGGATTCTACTTATCCAGGAGTTTATTTTGGATATTCGTGATAAACCTGGAAAGAAGAACGTAGTAGATGATCATCTCTCCCGTCTCAAAGATCTTAATACTTCTGAGGATTCACCAATTCGAGACTCCTTCCTTGACGAGTCGATTTTTGTTGTCGACTCACTCCCAAGGTATGTCAATATCGTGAACTATCTTATCTCCAAGAAGGTTCCCGAGGATTGGCCCAAGAGCCATATTGACCGACTGAAGTCAGATGCTAGACACTACCATTGGGAGGATCCGATCCTTTTCTTTGAAGGATCGGATTGTGTCTGGAGATGGTGTATTCCTCAGGAGGAATACTAGAGTGTCCTTTCTTTATGCCACAGTTTGGAGGCAGGAGGACACCACTCCGGGAAGAGGACCGCATGGAAGGTACTTCAGTGTGGCTTTTACTGGCCGACTCTGTTTCACGATGCCATCACCTTTGCAAAGTTGTGCCCAGTATGCCAGAGAATGGGAGGAACCGTTGGTTCCAAGGATGAGATGCCGATGCAGCCTGTCATCATTTGTGATGTATTTGACGTTTGGGGCATCGACTTCATGGGCCCATTCCCTGTTAGACACGGATTCGAGTACATCCTTCTTGCGGTAGACTACCTATCCAGGTGGATGGAGGCTATCCCAACCCGAGCCGCAGACAGCAGGACTGTCTGTAAATTCATCAGAGAGCATATCATCTCTAGTTTCGGGATCCCCAAAATGTTGATATCAGATGGGGGTAGCCACTTTGTAAACTGAGATGCGAAGAAATTCTTGAAGGACTACGGCATTGAACACCGTGTCGCTAGTCCTTACCACCCACAGACTAATGGTATGGCTGAGGTATTGAATAGGGAGGTGAAATATATATTGCAGAAGCTTGTCTGCCCAGATATGAAGGATTGGTCTCAGATCTTGGATCAAGTCCTATGGGCTTATAGGACAGCTTACAAGACACCGTTAGGAACCTCCCCATTCTGAATGGTATTCGGAAAGCCGTGCTATTTGCCCGCAGAGTTAGTGCATAAATCAGAATGGGCGATCAAGAAGGTCAATTGGAACACATACCTTGGGCAGAAGTGGAGAGAAATGGATCTGAATGAGCTTGTGGAAGTCAGAAACCGCGCATACGACAACAGTTTGGTGTACAAGGACAAGGTAAAGCGTTGGCACGATATATATATCAGACGAAAGACCTTTGTCCCTGGACAGAAGGTATGGTTGTTTAATGCAAGGCTAAAGATCTTACAAGGCAAGTTGAAGTCCAAGTGGACGGGCCCATTCATTGTCCGTGCGGTGCATGATAGTGGATGTGTCGAGATCTCAGATCTCGCAGACGACGCACCGACATTCCTAGTGAATGGACAACTGTTGAAGCACTTCGTCAAATCCAATGAGCAGTTAGTCCATGTTGAGGAGACTGTATTCATGCGTGAGACAGATTCAGCAAACACACATCGAGCCACGCATGGGACCTTGCAGCAGTGAGCTCTAGCCATCAGCAACATCTTAAAATATTCAGTCCACGATCCTTGTACATATCCATCATTCTTGTACATTCTGCCCCCTCCTTCCCGCGACTCTAATCACTCACCCCCAACTTCATCTATCTCCATCTACGACTCTACTTAGGATGACGAGATCCTAAGTATAGGGGGGTGAGTCACCTGGGTATGTTCACTGTACATCCTCCAGATCACATTGGTCCTCATACTCACTCCAGTCCTATACTTAGGTTGACCTGAGCCTGAGTATAGGGGGGACTAATGCCCATCTTGTATATACTCCTCCATTTTCCCTCCTAACCTCGTCCGCCCCATTTTTGATCTTCTTCTACACTTAGGCTGCCAGAGCCTAAGTATAGGGGGTTTAGCGACTTCTATACTTTTTGTTATTTTAGCTTTCCTACGCTTAGCACGAGCTATGTCTTTTTCCTCGCGTTTCTTGCTCTGAGGACATAGCACACGCTAAGTATAGGGGGCGTGTATATATTACATATATATACTTTACCCATAGCTCGTATTTTCACGTATTTTTGTATATATTATGCAATAATTACGGGTGGGTAAAAATTGGAAGAAAAAAATTTACTTGTAAAACTTTTGTAAAAATTGAAATTAAAAATTAAAATACATGTATACTTGTATAACACTTGTACAATTTGTATAATACTTATAAAACTCTTGTAAATTGTTGTAACATAGGAGGTATACCAAATTTTGAAAAAATAAAAAAAAGAAAAACAAACAACAAAATAGGCTTCTTATTTACTCTTACACATCATCTCTGCATCCAAAAAAAGAAAGAAAAAAAGAGTCTTGCATTTCATCTACATGGCATGTTATCTGCATCTCATCTGCATATGTTGCATATGCAAGGTGAAAAGCTAGTAGGTTCTGAACCAAGTTATGAGTAGATATTGAGGATGGACTTGATTTGACCTTAATCCACCTAATTTCAGAGGAACCTTATAGGAACTGGAGTTAAGATTTCTCAGGTCAAGTGACTTAATTCTTTGAGTCCGCAAGTCTATGTTTACATGTCATCTTGATCGGTCTAAGTAGAATATCTCGTGTATACGCATATTCTTATAGACAGTGACCTAACTTGGACAAGCACAATGCACGTAGCTCTTCATTGATGAGGTGGTGAGGAGGTAGAATCCTTTAGCTTGGAGTAGCACACGGGTGGAAACATCCGTCCTCCTCTAGGGAGGGTAGTGCATCTCAACCTAGTCTGGTGGTGTTGACATCTAAGGACGGGATGCTGTGGGTTGCAATAATGCTTCAAAAGAGGGATAGTCTACTGGCTCAAGAGGAAAAACTCCTGATGTACATGCTGCACCTTGTAGATAGTTCGAAAAAAGAAAAAAAAGAAAAAAAAATGCAAAAATGCAAAAACTCCAAAAAAATAAGACAGGTCCAAGTGAAAATAAAATAACCATCGGGGTGTGTATATTAGCAAAGAGTATGCAGCTGGATGACTCGGCTATACTGGTCAGGCATCCCGGGATAGGTAGCTACACTGGCTACCATCCATTCTTTTCTCTACCCCCTCCTCTTGAGCTGGTCGCACTTGAACTTAGAAGAGAATACCCTGCTCCTCGAGGAAAGAGTTACTGGACCGGGGAATTAGAGTTACCTTGTTAGAGGAGGCTGCTTCTGAGCCATTTTTGATGTGGAGAGCTATTTTACACTTACACAGTACAAGTAAGAATCATAGTCATCAGAAATTTGCGTATGAGGATTTGTTCTGACCTGACTGGCATAGAGACCGGAATTGGGAGTCAGTTCGAAATGACATACTTCCAATAGTAGTTGAGGCGTCTTGAATAGAAGACTTGTGGAACTTGAAGTCTGTTAGGTCTTAAGTTCATATCCCAATAAGGTTCCGCCACACAATTAATCCAAAGTCGAGACATGCCCCATTTTCAACTTTTGTTCATGACCTTGGTATGGAACCCAAAATCATTTCACTCTTGCATTTCATTTAGTTGCTCAGGGACGAGCAAGGTTTATGTATAGGAGGTTGATGAATCTGTGATTCATCACTCTTAAAGTTGAAAATAGAGCCTTGTTCCTGAATATTTAGCAGCACATTTCCCTTTATCTTACATAAATAGCATTCATGCATAAATCCACAATACATGCATTTTATCATTCATTTTTGCATTAAGTAAGAAGCCAATTCATTTGTAAAAATCATTTGTAAAATGCTCCCAATAATTCACCTAATCATATCTCCTCTAAAATCAAATAACACCTTCCTTACACTGTGTACATTACTAGTTAATAATATAAGGAAGAAGGCCAAAAATCCTTGTCCTGTAAACTGCCCAATAAAGCCCCAAACCCAGTTGGAGAACCTAGACCTTAGAATGCCAATATCCCTCTCATACAACCTCCGAATTAGGTCTACTCACCTTCAGATTAATACACATCCAGAGACCTTTAAAATGAGATCAATTTAGTTCAATTCGAAGCTCGTATGCAAAACTTGGGTTTTTGGGCCCCTTTGTATGTATATTTGTACTCTTGTATTCTTGCATCATATTTGACCTCATCTCCGTTTTTGGTCAACATGAAACTCGTAGAGATCTCATCGAGATCTACAACTTTCGTGTTTTGAGTTTTTCCAAATTCGACCTCCTTCTCTCTCTAAATTCATTTTCGTTCTCAGCCACTCAGAGATGGCTACGTGGCACCCTCTGATTGCACCACGCGTCCCGCTTCTTTGTGCGCCACGCGCCCTATCATCTCCGTCGTCCGATTGCTCGCCTTCTCTCTTGATCTGGGCTGCTCATCATCGCAAAGCTTACCAGCCGTTCGATCTACCAACTGATCTCATCTGGACCACCCGTCAGCGCCACTCTCACAGCACGCCACGTGGCGTGACCTACACCCTCCGATCTTTGCCAGAAACTTCTTATCCTGTCCATTCATCTTGCAACGCATCACCGCCCTTCGATCAAACCCAGATCCAATCTGGGCCATTCACCAGCGCCTCTCTCTCTGGCCGCCACGCGTCCCATCTTCTCAGCCGTTCGATGCTCCTCCCTCCTCGATCGAAGCCCAGACATCATCTTGGCCCTTCGTCTCTGCCTTCCCCTACCCCCTCCACGTGGCATGCCCTAAGCCGTTCGATTGAATCACCCTAGATCTAATCCAAAGCGTCCACCCGCGCCTCCACCAGGGTCGTTGGATCTTGTGATCCAACGGTCCAAGCGCCATCGTCTACCTCCCGATTGGTTTGTGCCCCACATCGCCCACCTCGCACGCAGGCCGCCCCCTTTCTATTTCGGGAGCTACTCCGGCCACCCTCTTCGCCTCCCTTCACCTCCACGACATACCCCACTCTTCCCTCATCCCCGCCGACCCCCTCGATTACCATGAACACCATCCACCTCGCTCCACGACACCCACCAACTATACCACTTCGCCACCTATGCTGTCACCTTCAAGCTATAAATATGCCTTCACCGTAGACTGTCAGCCCCATCCGCCATTGCGAGAGGTGTCCTAGAGCTCAGAGCTGCCCATTGGTGACAGCAATTGAGAGTAAAACCGAGCGAGGACAGGCCTTCACCTCCGGCGAGATCCACGACGTCGCCACGCCGTGCTGCAGCTCCTCTGAGGAGCTGCTTGAGCTCGGGCTCTCTACTGTCCCTCGAGCGACAACTGGAAGCACCACTTGAGCTTATATTCCCCAGGTAGACATCTCCATTCTTCTCCCAACTTTTTCTTCTTTTTCTTGATTTTTCTCCTATTTTATTCGCCATCCACACTCCACTTCAAGTCCCTCCGACCATCCTCCGAGCTTCACCTCGGAGCTGGCATCTTTGCGCATTATTTCATCTCCTCCGACGATGCAATCCACTTCCCGCCGACGCAAGCTCTGCCACCTTGGCAGAGCTTGATCACCAGACCACCTCGTAGCCCCTCAAGCCTCTCCCCACATTCATGAGCATCCCACGAGCACATTTGCATGCCTTGTCTATTCCACTGACCACTGCAGGTACTTCAACTTTGACTGGTCGGAACCTCATCGGAGCTCCATTCAAGCTTCTTCGACGCTGCTCTCCAGACCATCTCAGCCTCAGCTGAGACCTCCGACGTCTCCGTCACACAACCACGATTTGTTTCAGCTATTTGGGAGCCACCAGTGACCTTCATCGACGACCAGATGAGGAGGCGGAGCCAGAGCCTCCTCACCAGCGTCCAGCCATCTCCGCCGCAGGAGGCGGCGGACCTGTTGAAGAGGAAGAGCAGCAGACGTCCGATCTCCTTGATCGGACGGTCTGGAGGACGCCACGTCGCCTTCACGTCGTAGATGTAGGATCAGGAGGATCCTACGCACCTGATCGTGCCATGTCACCCATCGCCAGAGCTTCAGAGGCCGTTGGATCCTTCTTGATCCAACGGGTCGCCACACACTACGCGCCAGCCACCAGCAGCCGTTGGATCCTCCTGATCATCACTTGATCCAGTGGTCCACATCGAGCCACGTCGCCTACTCCGAGCCTCTTCCCCAACCATCAGGCTCGGATGCCTCGAAGCTAGCTGAGCCTCCATCTAAGCCGAGTCCGAGCCTCCAGAGTCACTCGAGCCTTAGCCCGAGCCTCCGAAGCCAACCGAGCCTGGGACCCCACATGGTTTTCACGTGCGGCCTAGGTATTTTGCAGCAAGGCCCCTGGAGGTTTTCATATTTGCATTCGAGTCCCTGCCAGGAGCCCCCACATGAGGCGCAAGTGTTCTGTGGGTATTTTACATACATACCCCCTCATTATAGGTAATTGCACATTAGTCCCTGTCAGCATGTTTAACTTTTATCAATTTTATTTCATGTAATTGCAGTTAGGCCTCTGTCTTTGCACGCATCTCTAGGTATTCATTTTAACTCATTTTTCAAGTTTGAAAAATGCATTGTGTATCCTAATTAGTCCTCTTCATATGTGACACTTGGCACATTTTTGTGAAAGCAGTGGATTTTATTATTAATTAATTGGTGGAATTTTGTCATATTTTGCCCATTGATGCCTTTTAATCTGTAGTAATTTCTCTGTGACTCCAAAAATCTCCAAAAATTCACATTAGACCTAGGATAATTAAGTTTACATTGTATCTAAAATTATCTCATTTGTACGCACCATGAGGCCTGAATAAATCATTTAGTGATTTCCTTCATTAATTTTTAGTAGGTCCATTTAACATAGAAATTTACGTTTATTAATTTTCCTAGATTCTTCACACTTAGATCTATCTAGGATAATTTTTATATCTGAAAATATTGTGATTTGGTATTTATTAAAATTAATTTAGTTAAAATCACCTTGCATTTATTTTTAATACACAACAAATTCGTATAGTGTCAGAAAAATCTAAAAAAATTAGGGTAGCTTAATTTCATCATATTTCACCATCTGGCCAAGTTTCATAATTTTTGGATTCAATTTGACCATCTTTATGAGTTAACTTGGAAACTGGCCCGATTTTGCATGTGTCTTTTCTTTCTTGCATAAAATATATTGAAAAAGACCAAAAAAATATCACCTGAAAATCCAACCTTGGAAATCTGCTTAAAATCTACCTAAGGAGACAGCTGCCTCCCTGAGTTCGACCTTGGGCTTGCCTAAGTAAAAAAAAATTGCTGCTCGCGATTAAATCATCCTTAATTAAAAGTGGTTTTTGATCTGCTCTTATTACCTGACTACAGCGAACGACAAAAAATTAATTTGACCATTAATTTGATTAAATTAATAAGGGTAGTAAGATGCATGTCAGGGTGCGTGAGCTTCGAATGGAGGTTGGGCATCGCTGCAGGTGCCTCGGGCCACACAGAGGCCCGAGGTGCTTTGGGCAGAGGCTTGGTTCCACCGATCCGCATAGCTTCGATGAGGTGGCATGGATTCATCACTGTCGTTGGATGGCCACTAGATGGGCACCATCCAATGACAACTATATCATCTGGGGCCAACCTACCATCGTGATGGTGGCAACGCGATTGGAGCTCTAGCGAGGCTGCTAGAGCTCCACCATGCTCCTTCTCGCATGCTAATGATCCCTGAAGGTGTTAGATCTTCGGATGCTATAGGGAGGAGCACATACAAGATGCGGAGCTAGCTATAGGTGGTTGTCTACGAAACCTCACCGGAGGCGGGGCTTTAGATTGAGCTCCTCCCAAATTCCGGCGATCGAAGGGGACCTGCAAGTGGTTAGCGGGGGGTGTATAGCTAAAGTGTGCTAGGGTGTATGGAGGGCATCAGAGGCGAAGAAGGGGGGCCCATGGTGAGATCTCCTCCACCTCCGACGGAGGAGATGACCTGGAGTGGATGGAGGTATTGGAAGAAGGAGGTGGCAAATGGGTCGGTCAACGTGAGTGAGTGAGATATGTGATGAATCCCTGATTGATCATCACCATTCTCTCTTTTTATCCTCTAAAAATAAGAACTTCATTGCAAATCTTCCTTAATTTTACATTGTTAACAATAACCCTTCTCCTTGCAATTGACCCTAACCCTAATTATTGTATTTTTAATAATAACATTTTCTTTATTTTTCTCTTTTATTAAAAATCCCCTAAAAAATCGATAAATATTGTAGATATTTATCTTGGATTTAAAAAAAGTTAAAAATATAAAAAAAACAAAACCATCAAAAATAGTATTTTTACTTATTAAAAATGCTACCAAAAATATTTCTTTGTACAAATGACCTCTTCTGAGTTTTTGGTCAACATGAAACTTTTAGATCTCATCGAGACCTACAACTTTCATGTTTTATTTTTTTTGTTAATTCGACCTCCTTCTAATTCTTTTTTATTTTTCTATTTTCTAATAATTTCGTTGGGCCACATGGTGCTCTTTAGAGCTGCTACGTGTCCCTTCGTCCTTACACCACCCGTCGCTCTGGAAGCCCTTGGATCTTCACTCCATGCCTCGATCTCCACCGTCCACACCCGCTCTCCCCTCAACCCTTCGATCTCTCCTGAGATCTCATCACATCCACCCACACCCGCTTCTTCCTTAACCATTGGATGGCTTGCCCATCCAATATCTCATCAAGCTCTATGTTACCCATTCCACGCCCATCGTTGGATAAAACCCCCGGTTCCATCCCAATCGTACGCTCGCGCCCAATCCCTACCACTCGATCAAATCGAGGGACCTGATTCGAGCCACCGCCTCACGCCCTCATCATGACCATTGGATCACGCGATGTGACGGTCGTCATCCATCATCTACATCTCGTAACTCCCCTCCTCGTCTGTTATGCCTAGAAATCCTTTACCCCCTTCCTATTTTGGTTGCCGTCTCGAGCCTCCTCACATTGAATCAATGCTCCCTCCACATAGCTCCGAGATCCACCATCTTCGTCTAGTCTTCAATGAGCCCCTCCATCATTCCCTGACCTCAAGATGGCCATTGCAAAACCCTCTGCCACCTCTCCTGTAACTGCCATCACCACCTACAAATACTCCCGCTCCGCCCCCATCACACCTCGTCCACCATTCCAGTGCCTAAAGCCTAGCCCCTCCCTGCCTCCCTATGATAGACGGAGGTCGGATTGAGGGGCCCTAATGGCTATTCTGTCCAGGTGTTGACCCATGGTCATCTTTTCCATGTCACGACAGCCTCACCGTCATTGAGCTCCCTGCCATGGCTGCGCGGGTCTGAGCGTTGACTAAAGGACCAATTTGGCCCTCAACCCAAGCCATCTTCGACCAACTTCTTCCTCCTCAACCCTCTAGGTTTGTGTTTTAACTTTTCTTCGTGTTTTCTCATAATTACCCTTAGACACTCGCCCACCTTCACCGTCACTCGACCACACACTCACCTTTACGACACCACCAGCACCTTTGCCGATACCTCCGCTTGCCAACTTCCTTTCTCCAGACCCCAGTCACCTTCACCCCATCTCATCTCTGGCCCGCCGAAGATAAGCACTGGTCCCCCACTCTTTCACCTCGATTGGGACCCCCATATCACTCGTTCGCATACATACATCTACGCTTTTGCTATTCCTAATGCGTGCAGGTCTCTTCTTCGTCAATGGCCAGAGATCGCATAACATCTCCGTTCTAGAGCAGCTGCTCCTATGATGCTTCATCGTTCTGCTTCTTTGAGCCAACCCATCATTGGTCCAAGCCATGGGGACCTTCTCCAACCCATCGCGAAGGTGCATCCACCTTCCACGCAGCTATTGGACACCGGAGGAGGGATGAAGAGATCGTTGGAGTCAAGTCTCCTCGCTTCCAACCATGGTGTAGGAAGAAGAAGCAGATGCCCTTGAATGTTGATCCAATGGTATCTGCATCGGAGGAGCTCCAGTCGTTCGATCTAGGTGGGAGGAAGACCCCACAACCATTCAATCCTACCACCCGAGCCCTAGCCTCGGGCGGACCTGATCTACCACAACACACCACTTGTAGCTTCGGTATCCCAAGCCTGCAATCGAACCTCTGCCCACCATCGAGCCTAGCTCGCACGCGTGACATCTGCATGCGGGCATGGTTATTTGCATTGAGATCCTCTAACTTTCCTAATTTTGCAAATGGGTCCCTCCCAGGCACGCATGACTCATGCGTGCACCTGGACATTTTACAGGGAAGCTCCATCAACTTTCACAATTTGCATCCATACCCCTGCGAAGGACCAATTTGCAATATTTATCTTTTTATTTCTATGAATATTATTACAATTATGCCTTTGCACTGTTTTATTCATAACTTGAGCATCTGGACTCCGATTCAGTTGATTTTAGTTTCATTTTGTTGCTATTTTTATTCTCTATCGGAATTACTTATTTAGTCTGGACTCCTAGGCACACATGACTCATGCGTGTGTTTTTTTCTCGCTAATTATTTGCCATTAATAGGTGCTTTGTTTGATTGTTAATGCTCAATTTGTCTCTTAAATGAACCCTTATTTTCTTGCTTAATTATTCAATTAATTGGGTCATATTCATGCATAGTTAATCGCATGCATTGCACGGTGTTGTCTTGCATATTCCATCATATTTTAAATGCATAAAAAGAAAATAAAGATGCGTGCATCATATTATTCTGTCTTTGCATCATTTTGTATGCATAATGTGTCTGCATGTCATTTTGTGTCATGCATTGTATTTGTGTTTGAAGACCTAGGATTATGAATTTAATCGCTCATTATTTAATCAATAATTTTTTTGATAAATAGACGAGGAGGTGCATGTCCTTGTATTCGACCTTGGTATCTTGCCAAGTAAAATAATCACCACATATTCGAAGGTGTGGTCTTCGCATGGATCATTTTCATTGTCTGTTTAATGATGATAATAAATAATAATTAAAGCGATGAAAACATGATTCATCAATATGGTGAAGGTTGTGGAGTAGTGAACTGAAGGTGAGGGTGTGTATGTATGCGTTGAAATAAAACGGAGAAGAACAGAGCTAGAGGAGTAACCTGATCGGAGATGATGATGGGGAGGAGGAGTCTTGTGCTGAGCTCTTGGGAAGCTCTAGGTCTTCATTCATCTAGGGCAGTCGAGCCTCAAAGCTCTATGGAAGCTGAAGCTTCCGTGACTTGGACATGGTAGCCAAGGGTCAACACTGTAGCAGAGGGGATCGTCAGCCCTCGACCTCTACTCCTCTTTCACAGGAGAGAGGAGAGGGCCTGCTCCTTGGTCAGAGAAATGGTAGACCAGTGATGAAGTAGGCGGAGGAGGAGTTTTTAAAGGAGAAGAAATCGACCATTACAATGGTGGAGGGAGTAGATTGTACCAGTTGTGGGGAGAGGTGTAGGCATTTGTTGAGGGCTTTGATGGGCGGGCGTGTCAGAGGGGAATGAGGGCAATGTAGAGGAGTTGTGAGCAAGTAGAATTAGTGGTGGTAACGGATATAGTAAAGGGGCAAAGGGCAGAGATCGATGAGGGAAATGTGAGGAAGAGAAGGGCGATGGAGGAGGAAGATGGAGTTTGGTCCATTGGATCTTGCTATCCAACAACCAGGAGGAGAGCACAGAGTGATGGCTGGGATCAGTTTAGATGATCTGATCCAATGGGAGGGGATTGCGAAGGGACGGTCGAGAAAAGGACTGGGGATGATCATGCGGTGGGTAAGCGCGAGGGTACGTGGCCATTGGATGGGAAGTCATCCAACAGTCAAGGTAAAGGCAGGACGAGATGGTGAGGATGGTATCTAATGGGGAGATTTAAGGGGCAGAGTGAGGTGGGGATTAATGGCCTAGATGAAACAGGACACGAAGATGCAACGGAGGAGAGAAGAGGCAGGTTGCATGAGGAGAAGGGTTCACGTGGCGGCTCCAGAGAGCGCCACAAGGCACAATCAACTTATTCAGAAAATTAGAAATAGGAAAAATATCAAAAATAAATAGAAGGAAGAATAATTTGGAAAAAGTTAAAACATGAAAGTTGTAGATCTCGAGAAGATCTACAATTTTCATGTTGGACAAAAAGCCAAAGGAGATTAAATAGACACATCAAAAAAATAAAGAGCATTTTTAATGAATAAAACATTGCATTTTAATTGTTTTGTGATTTTTTATCTTTTAAATCCTTTTAAAGCCCAAAATAAATATCTACAATATTTAATCTAATTTTTGGAGTTTTTAATAGGAAATAAAATAAGAATAATAAAGGAAATAAAGGGTGTTAATATTTGTACAATAATTAGGGTTATTTATAGGAAAATGGTTGATTGATAATTAAAGGGAATAATTGGTGATTTTGTTGATTTATTCGAGCTCAAAGGATAATTAAGGAGTATAGTGACAATAAATCAGAGATTCATCACCCCTATACTTAAACTATGATCATCCTCGAGCATCTAAAGAACGAAGGAGTCGGATTAATTCCTGACAGTGCATGTGAATTTTCAAGATTCAATACATTAAGGACCCTTAATTTGAGTGATCCTAAAATTATGGGTTCAATCATGCTCTAGTCAAAAGGAATCCAACTTCTATAATTATTAGTCTTTCTTGTTTGTACATATAATATAAGGATATGACATTTAGTATACTGCAATCATGAGAGTCAAGTCGAGATGTCACCGAAGGTCCCATTCCAGGAGACTCTCCTCTAGACCTCATCTTCAACACCGAGAATAAGTCTTTTCATGCATTCAATCCACCATATCATTAGTTTGTCAGACTTGAAAATATGTAGATGGAAGGCCAGATTATGGAGGACATAGGTTTATGTATTGTCTACTCTCCCTCACATTAGAATGAGGATACTCTCGAGTGCCTTATTACTCGAACATATATTTTTGTTTGTTGATCAATGTGCCCGTCAAAAGAGCTCAGAGTCGTATGTACTTGTTTTCTTGGGAACACACCAGGTGTGCCTCTTTTGAATATATCTAAGATACCTTTGACCCAGATTTGTATCACTATACGATGTAGAGTCCTTTTTGGGTGCTATCCCGACTCCTTGGTCCTAATAGTTTTGGTCCACGTGGAAACTTTAAATTGGTTGGGAGCGCTTGCCTTTGATTGAAGCTTTTGAGATTGACTTTGTATTTGAGAGCTCTTGTCATTCATATTTCTTTTCTTTTCTTTTTGGCAGGATAGCTCTACTGATTTTACCAAGTTAGCGCACACTTATCAACAATTATTTATTTTCATCACACACTAGTACATAGGTCAATATCAAACAATAACATGAAAACATGTTCACATACTGGCTAAGATTTGCTGACACTCAGTTTTCTTGAAGCCTTCATTGAATTTATCCCATCCCCGAGCATCATTAGATTGGGTCTAGAACAAATCTCCAGTTCTAGTCCCTCAAGTGAAATCTCAACTCATCTCATCATCCATGCAGTTGTGAAAGTGATGTGCTGATCATATTCTTAAAAGGTAGAGATTAAGAGAGCAATATAGCGCTCATTTTTTTCAAACTACGGAAGTGTGGATTATTAAGTCTCAAACCCCAATGACTAAGGCTGGTTAACTCAGACTCTCGAGATCTCAAAAATCAAGAGTCCTCAAATCCTTAAGCCTTGAGTGATATTGAAAGTGCCAGGAATGCACCAACTCCAAAGTTAGTGATTTTTTGTGATTTTTAAATTTTGTAATTTTATGGATTTTTTTGAATCTTAAGAGAAATAATGACTGGCCCAAGCTCATATGAATAGTTGCATCCACTTCCAGCCAGTATGGGTGAGTACAGACCGTTAGACAACTACCAGTATTACTTCAAGACAATGCCATTCGCATTGTCTTTTAACCACCCACTCTACTAAGGGAGACCGTGGTTCCCTCAATAAGAAGTAGCTACTCATTTTTAAGCTCCGTATTCAGAATCACTGCTAAAGAAAATATTTTATTTTTCACATTTTTATGTAATTTTGAATAAGGTTAGAAGAATCCAGATTAGTCTCATTTCATCCCTTATTTTTGAATGAATTTTGAAAAAAATTTCAAACAGTGTCACATAATATATAGATTTTCAAAACATTTTTCAAATGATTTTCAAAACGAGCCAAACCCCATTTTTCAAAACGTTGTCAAATATTTTTTAAAACAGTATCATACAATTAAGAAAAAGTTTCAAAGCTTTTATAAATATTTTTTTATGAAAAGCAGTCACAAAATAATATACCCTAGCCCCAAGGTAAAAAATTTTCAAGAATTTCAATGAGCTATGGCTAAAGTATATATGAAATATATACGATACACCCCCTATACATAGATTTGTTTACGTCCTCATAGGACAAAAGTGATATGAAGCCATAGTTCATGCCAGAGTATAGTGAAGCACACAGGAACTGACTCAGGATCAACTGAGTAGAGAAGATGACAAGGTCTTGGTCCCCCCTTAGGCTAAGAAGATCCTGCGTATAGAGATATGCAATGAGGAAGGAGGGACCCAAGGTGAACAATTAGAGAATGTACAAGGTTCCCCATAGAGTAGCCTATGTATCTGGATGAAGAATTAAGGACGGGGAACCAAAGAATTATTAGGGTTAGAGGGGGAGTGGATTTACAAAAATGAGTGAATTTGCAAAGATGTGATTGTGGTGAATAGGGTTACGGGAGGGTTGGGTGAAAAACACATTCAAGCTCAACCAACAAGCAATTATATCCATGATTCCACTAACTTCACACATGAGGGCCGTAAAGGTTCGACTAGATTTATCTTGTCTATTTTAGTTAGTGATCATCCAAAAATTCAAGTTCATTATGCAGGGTTAAAGATAGGTTTTGGGCACTATCTTACGGATATGTCATCACCTCTCAAAATTCAATCACAAGCTACGTACAATGAGGGTATTCTTCTCCCATAATCCAAGGTTTATTTTATTCCATTTTATTTTTGTCGACTTGCATTAGCCATTCCATTTTTATGCTTTAGGTTATCACTGTATTAAGATGAGCACATATCAAGCATTCATCATCTAATGATCATTCCCAATTTCCTTTAATATCCTAAGCGATAAATCAAGAGAAAAATTGAGAAAAACTAATGCATTCGTGAAATCCATGATGCATGCTTGAGAGAGAAACTTACAGTGCCTCAAGCATCCTCCATGCACGTACAAGACTGTATTGAAGTTTTAACACTATATGCATGCAAGTAGAGGAAACCGTACCCATGTTACTATTAGCAGGAAGAATTTGAGTTAATTTTGGCTAAACTAGTCGATGTTTATGTACGTCTCAGTGAATCAAGGAGAATAAATGAAATCTCCTCGATCCTTACGTTTGTCCTAACCTAAGAATCAAGCAGTGATATTTGAAATGGGAGCTAGGACAGGCGCGTGCCTAACCCTAGTTTCGAACACTCAAGTGAAGCCCCACTCGGACTGGGGTGAAACAAGCTCCAGACAACATATGCAATATCCAAGTTCATGTACGCACACGAACCCTCGAACAAGGACCGTTGGAAATGCAATTATTACACATATACAAAAAACTAAAATGAAATTCATTGCATTGCTAATTAAACTCCTTGATTCCTTCTGGGCTTCTTCCGCAACTCCTCACAGCGGGAGCTCCCAACTCCACGCCTCCATGTCGATCGAGCGTCCTCCATCTCCACAGACCCTGCCACAAAAGAGAAATGCCAGAAATATATCAAGAAATTTAATTAATAAAAAAACGATGCAAAAACAAAGAAAATGAGAAGACCAAAATGTTGGAAAATGATCGACTAAAAAATAATGCATTGAAATCCAAAAAATAAATAAATATGAGCTGTGTCCGCGATAATGATACCATCTGATAAACCACAAAATCACATGCTCAATAAGATATTTTTATCATATCATACTATGCAGAATCAGTGATATGGTTGAATATGTGGTGATGAAATTTTACTTGGCAAGCATACTAAGGTCGAACACAAGAACACAGGCCTCCAAGTCTATTGATCGGATCTTAATGATTAAGTTTGAGCGATTACATTTTCTGATCTAGGTTTTTATTATACAGACACGATGCACACCACAAAATAATGCAGACAAAGATGTACAAAATAATCATGCAAAGACATGCATGCAAGACAAAGATACAATGACTACGATGCATGAAAAGAAAGTACTTTTTTTTACTTAAGCACACAATGCAATGCATAATGAACATGTAACGTATATTCTTTTTATTCTAATGTTATGCAAAATAAATTTGATGCAATGTTTAGTGAAATTTAATTCATTGAAGTATGAGATGTATGCAATTTTTATTTTGATTTTTAGCAATATAGATAATGCAAGTTGCTAAACAATATGATGCATGCTAACAAAATGAATATACACGTAATTACTCCTTTAAAATAACCAGATTATTGATCAATAAAAATAGTCCCAATTTCAAAATCAAGTGAAGCACCAAAATATGTCTCAGCTCTAATAATGGCCTTAAAATATTGCGCAAATGACACAATCAATATCTAGGAATATCAAATAAGGTATCAAATCAATTAAATAATGATGCCATCAGAAAGAGAATAAAGTTAGCAACACAATGGAATTGAAATAACCAGATTTGGAGTTCGTATGCTCAAGTAATGACTAAAAGAGTGAAAGGACATAATTGCAATAAAAATATGAAGATAAAATGCATAAATTTTGCACATAAGTCCTTTGGAGGAGAATAAATGCAATTAACAAAAATCGATTGGTCCCCTTTATAATTTCTCCAGGCGTGCATGTGTGGCATGTGCGCCTAGAAAGGACCTTTTTGTAATTATTCAAACTTGGTAGGGCATGGATGCAAAATGCCCATCACACATGCACATCGCACACGTGTAGGCTAGGATAGGGAGCCATACGAGGTTCGGATGGAGGTTGGGCACCGCTGCAGGTGCCTCGGGCCATGTGGCGGCCCAAGGTGCTTCAGGCGGCGGCTCGGTTCCACCGAGCCGCGTAGCTTCGATGATGCAACGTGGATTCATCATGGTCATTGGATGATCGTTGGATGGGCACCATCCAATGACAACTGTATCATTTGGGGACAACCCTCCACCACGATGGTGGCAGCATGATTGGAGCTCTGGCAAGGCCGCCAGAGCTCCACCACGCTCCTTCTTGCATGCTGATAATCTTGGAAGGTGTTGAAGCTTTGGGTGGTGTAGGGTGGAGCATGGACGAGGCACAAAGCTGGTTGTAGGTGGTTGTCGACGAAACCTCACCAGAGGCAAAACTCTAAATTGAGCTTCGCCTGAAGTCCAACGATTGAAGGGGACCTGCAAGTGGTTAGCAGGTGGTGTATAGCCGAAGCGTGCTGGGGAGTGTGGAGGGCATCGGAGGAGAAGAAGGAAGGGCCCTTGGTGAGATCTCCTCCGCCGCCAATGGAGGAGATGGCCTAGAGTGGATGGAGGTCTTGGAAGAAGGAGGTGGCGAATGGGTCGGTTGGCATTAGTGAGTGAGATACGGTGAAGGTTGTGGAGTAGTGAATTGAAGGAGTGTATGTGTGTGTGTGTGTCGAAATAAAAAGGAAGAGAAGAACAGAGCTAGAGGAGCTTACCTAATCGGAGATGATGGTGGGGCGGAGGAGCCTTGTGCTGAGCTCCTAGGAAGCTCTGAGTCTTCGCTCATCAAGGGCAGCCGGGCCTCTGAGCTCTATGGACACCGAAGGCTTCATGACTTGGCCTTGTAGCCAAGGATCGACACCACGACGGAGGGGGTTTTCAACCCTTGATCCTCTACTCCTCTATCACAGGAGAGAGGAGGGGGCCTACCCTAGGCTGGAGAAATGATGGACCATTGATGAAGTGGGCGGAGAAGGAGTTTTTAAAGGAGAAGAAACCGCTATAGTAGTGGAGTAGAATGTAACAGCCATGGGGAGAGGTATAGGCATGGGTTGAGGAGGTGTGAGCGAGTAGATTTAGTGGTGGTAACGACTGCAGTAAAGAAGCGAAGGGCGGAGGTCGACGAGGGAAACATGGAGAACAGAAGGGCGATGGAGGAGGAAGATGGAGTTTTAGACGTTGGATATTGCTATCCAACGACCAGGAGGAGAGCACAGAGTGATGGCTGGGATCAGATCAGATGATCTGATCCAATGGCTGGGGGCGCATTGCGAAGGTACAACCTAGATGAGGAATGGGGATGATCATGTGGTGGGTAAGCGTGAGGCTATGTGGTGGGCTCGTAGCTATTGGATGGGAAGCCATCCAACGGGAGAGGTAAAGGCGGGATAGGATGGTGAGGATGGCATATTATGGGGAGATCTAAGGGTGGAGAGAGTGGCGGAGATGAATGATCGAGATGAAGCAGGGCACAGAGATCCAAGAGCGAAGAGAAGAGGCGGGTGGCATGAGGAGAAGGGGTTGCGTGGCTGCTCCAGAGAGCGTCACGTGGCCCAATCAAATTATTCAGAAAATAGGAAAATGGGGGAAAATAAAAAATAAATAGAAGGAAGAAGAATTAGGAATAAGTCAAAACATGAATGTTGTAGATCTTGAGGAGATCTATAATTTCATGTTGTATAAAAAGCCAAAGGAGATTAAATAACCACAAAAAAATGGAGAGTATTTTTAATGAATAAAAACACTGTATTTTATTTGTTTTGTGATTTTTTGTCTTTTTAATTTCTTTTAAATCCCAAAATAAATATCTACAATATTTATCTAATTTTTTGGAGTTTTAAATAGACAATACAATAAGAAAAATAAAGGAAATAAAATATTTGTACAATAATTAAGGCTATTTAAAGGAAAGGTCAATTGCTAATTAAAGCGAATTATTGGTAATTTTTGTTGATTTATTCTATCTCAGAGGATAATTAAGGAGTATAATGATAATAAATCAGAGATTCATCACTTAGTCCACGGAATGGTTTGTACCTTAAATAAGTTTGATATCATTTTCATTACTTTTCAAAAAGAAACTCTATTTTTATAAAGCAATATATTCTTCTATAGTATTAGTAATTGAATTTATGTGATTTTCAAGAAGTGCTTCAGTTTCTTCTGGAAGCGAATGATTATTCATTGTCTTTTCCCATTGACGAATAGATAAAACATTTAGAAAGTTCCAAAAAAGCATTCCAATAATCAGTTTAATTCTATTTCTATCCATTCCATTTTTTTGAAAAGGGTGAATCCCAAAAAATTGATCATTCTTTTATCTGTTTAATCTTTGTTCCCTCAAATCTAGATATTTTTCCTGAGCAGTTGAATGGATCCCAATATTTCATGGAGCACTAATGGCCTTAAAGGTCTTCATGGAATGTTTGATCTTTGTAATGAATGGTTCTTGATTCTATTAACATTTAGGTTCACATTTATGTTTTGTTTGTGAGTTTAGTTTTCACTTGTCCGATCTAGTTTTTTATTATTGTCATTGTATTTCTTCGAAGGTGGGGAGATTGTTCAAAAGATATTTTGATGTACCTTATTCTGCCTTAGTTGAGAAGAGGTTAACATCTTCCTCTTATCTTCTTCCATGGTTCATGGAGATTTTTAATTTGTTTTATTCCTCACATCAAACCCCATTTTCCATCTTTTTTGAAAAACTCTACACCGCGTAGTTCGATGTAGCTAGGAAAGTCGTATGGATGAAAAACAATAGAGTGAAGAGCCAAAGAGTCACGAATGAAGAATAGAGAAGAGGGGAGGGGAGAAGACATAGACGTGTCAAGTCGGATGGAGGAGACCTAATTGTATTTTGTTGTCTGAAGTGAGATTTTGCCCAAATTTTTGCCTCCTTGTCTTGACCTTGTGACTTGCCCATGCTAAATAAACAAACTGCCACTTAGCATTGATTCTTGAGTGGTTTCGATTTGTCACTTATTGTCTGACTACAATAACTCGTTACTATTGACATTGGATAATTCATGATACTCAATGATGTAGTCATTGATCCGATAAATTCTATAATAATGGGTAGGGTATGGAATGAACTTATATATATGTTTGAATCAAATCCATGATTATAAGTTCATAAACCCAGCTTGTTCCTATTTTCGGTAGAACAAAGATTATTTATTCTAAAGAAAAAAACAATTTTGTAATATATTTTTATTGATCAATTAGATTTACCTTACAGAGTCTATAATTATCTCAATAGGTCTTGAGTAACAGTAAGAAGATACGAAAACTTAAGAAGATATGAAAACTGAATATTTTTGTTCCAAAGATGTAAAAGAAAAAGGCTCATTGCTTATGCAATTCCAGATCTCCATTTTATAAAGCTGTTGTAGAAGTCTTTATTTTAATGGGGTGCTCTTGGATTGGTGAAATAAATTCGTTTCAATCTTTTATTTCGTAAGAGATTGAATTGAATTGAACTAGATGGAGTATACATATTTAAATAAGCATATATTCCTTATATTGATATCGAAATAGCAATAAACTATATCAATGAACATGTACAAAATTTGCCTACCTTATTTATAACCTAACCCATGTGTTTATACAGTATTGATGTTTATACAATTATTTGGTCTGAATGCTACATGAAGAACATAAGCCAGATGACATGTATCACCGAATATTCATGTGGTACCTTCTCAAATTTTGCATGTGGAATTTATGTACCTTCTATTCTCCAATTAAGATCCTTCGCACGATAATACATATGGTGTGGGTGCATGTACCTTCTATTCTCCAATTAAGACCCTTCACATGACAATAGATATGGTATCATCTTAGCCTTTTATAAGCGTGGACAAATGAAATGTCCACAATAAAGATATTTACAGTCTACTATTGATTTAACACATTTTCATTGTAATGTTCAAGTGAATCCTAATACTTCCTTTCGAATCATACTAATATACTATTATTTAGATGGGTGAATTGTAGCATGCTCTAAACTATTAAATGCATCCCTTTATGCATAAGTTGCTTGTCAGGAACCCGATTTAAATTTGCGATGTGAGTATGTTTAGTTTCTGCTCTACGAATTGAGCTATCCCGACTCGGTTACTTTCTACATATTATCTTACTAAAATGCCAACGTTCATGTCAAGTAAAGGGACTAAACAAGAATCAAAATCTCTTACTCCCTGGAATGTTCTGTATTTAAAAAATGATACATTTTTCATTGTTTTTCGAAAGGAAACTATTTCTTTAATAAAGCTATATATTCTTCAAGAATATTAGAAATCGATCCTGTGGGATTTTAAAGAAATTCTTTGGTTTCTTCCAGATGATAATTCATCGGCTTTTCACCTACTGTCAATAACCGAAATATTAAGGAAGATCCAAAAAAGAATTTCAAGAATCAGTCTAATTCTTTTTCTACTCATTACATTTGAAGAAATGGAGAATTCCAAGGAACCAATCCTTCTTTTAGCTTGTTGAATCTTTGTTTGATCAAATATGGATAATTTTTTCACTGAGCAGTTGAACGGATCCAAATATTTCACGGAGCACTAATGGCATTAAAGGTCTTCGTGGAATGTTTGATCTTTGTAATGTATTAACATTTGGGTTCATGTTTATGCTTCATTAGTAAGATTAGTTTTCTCTTATTGTTGTCATTGAATTTCTTCAAAGGTTGGACATTCTTCAAAAGATACTTCGATGCAGGTAGTTCCACCTTATTTATGAAGAGGTTAACATCTTCCTCTTATCCTTTTTTATTAGGGTTCCTAGAGATTTTACTTTGATTTTGTTCATCACGTCAAACCCTACTTTCCATCCTTTTTGAAAAAACTCTACATCACATCAAGTTGGAATGAAAAATGTGATGTGATGTCACATTAATTTGTGATAGAATTCCAACCCAAAAATGCGGATGGGAGGGGGTAAACCAGGTTACTCGCGGTAACCTGGTAACCAAACCAACCCTAAAGAAACTTAACCAATAAGAAAATGGATATTTACACCCATAACCCTAAGTACTTTCGTAATTACTCCAGGAACCTTCGATAATCACGAATTACATCCAAGACCTTGAGTAAGTGCTCCGTTTTACATCCATAACCCTCCGTTAGTTTTGATCATTAACTCAACCCGAGTAGTGAGTTAATCTACTGAAGTTAATCAAAAATAAAAGAAAAAAAAACCCACCCCACCTTCTTCATCCTCCAATGCCTCCCCCCCTCCCCCCCCGCACCCCACCTGCAAGAGCCCCCCTCGACGTGCTTCCCCCCACCCGACCTGCAAGAGGCCTCGTCCCCGACCTGCAAGCACCCCAATCCCCCCTTGCAAGAGGCCCGGCCTGCACCCGACCATCAGGACCCCCCAACCCACGCCCCAGCCACCCGACCTGCAGCCACCCGACCTGCAGGAACGCCTCATTAGGGTTATGTATATAATTAAGAAACTACCGATGGTTATGCTATGCAAGAGTTAAGAATGACTCGAGCTCCTATGTGATTCGTGATTACCGAGAGTTTCTGGGGTAATTGCAAAACTACTTAGGGTTATAGGTGTAAATAACCCAAAGCAAATCTAAAGTCAAACTTCTAAATAAGATAAAATAAATAGTGGATTAGTTTTCTCATGCACTTCCTATACATGTCATTTCATTTACGTAAAACTTTTCTGACGCACTTTGTAAGCCGGAGAAATCTTTCTTTTATAGATTCTCGTATACGCTCACACCTGCTCCCAAGTCACCTATACTGTTGCAGCACTTCACATCGTAGGCGGAGGTAGACCCGACAAAGCGATGATCTCACTATCTTAGTAATCTTCAACCATCCTATACCCTCGGTTATACATTTCATATACATGTCATGTTGGAACAGTTTTCTCAAGCACTTCTTCGCATACACCGTGAAATTACATAATTACATCATTTCTGGAAAATCATAAAACACCACACCATCAGCGATAAAGTTTGCTAGTATAAATCAAAGATGGATAATATGCTGGTTTGACAATGCTGAGCCAATGTTGTTACGTTTAGTTCATTGAACGCCATAACCCAGTTAGATTGTATGATCAGAAAGGAACATTGTATGTCAAAGTCCTAAAATAAGATACAACTGATATTGGATCAGTTTTCTCACGCACTTCATATATATGTTGTTGGAATATTTGTTATATGCACTACTTATGTAGGAGATACATGATCCATTTACCACATCCAGTTGTTTAGTCTCACATCTACCAGTTGTGGGATGTGGAGACTCAGTGAGGGATATATAAGAAGCCATACACCCTCCTTATTCAGTGAGAGTGCAATGCATGAATCAACCCTTTGAAGCGTTCTCCTGTGATTTCTCCCACTCCTTAGGGAGTAGAATTCTACGTTAAATCCCACTATTCATATATCTTCATCTTTATTTCTCTAATACGCTTCCGCATTAGTATTTTCTAACACATCTCACGTATTTCATTTCTTTTGTCATAAGAACCATAAATTAGTGTTTTTGTGACAACCAATTGTTTGTTATGTTATCCATACGCTTGGTTGGATTACAAGAACCATAAAATAAATGGATTATTCATCCTCATTAGATGTATCCAAGGATCTAATAATCTGGCATGCATGGAGGCTAGTGTGATGGCATCACATATCTCTGCAAGAAGCTGGGGTAAGCCAGTGCTGCGAGCAAAAGCACCTTAATTTGCAACCTAACAGCAAAACAAAAGGGAAAGTGTTCGAGATATGGCAAGGGACAACAAAGACACCACCAGATATGTAGGGATGTCTACGCAAATACAAACATAACAGTATGCCATGGGTATGAATATGGATAAACATGCAAAAGAAATTCAAGCCTTGTACCTAAATGCGATCTTCTATATGACATTACTCGAAGCAGATTCATGCATTTCTCAGATGATCTAATGCCTAATTATGAAATATTTAGAGCAAGTTCTCCCACCAAAACAAAGCAAAAAAAAACACTGATCGAAATTTCTGATTATTGCAATAAATACATATTAGAGGCTGGAAGGGAGTATAAGAATACAGGCTGGATGCAGTTTCCGGAGACTAACACGGTCTTTTGTTGGAATAAACACATGAATGTACCAAATGGAAATCATGAAGAAACGTTAAAACCAAAAGAGAGAAATCATGCAAGTTAAACAGACATTTGGGTACACTTGGGATACATATTACAATACTTTTGACTGAAAGAAGCCTTAGGTGCAGCAGATGAGACATGCCTCTCGAAAAAACACGAGGCCACCCAATGATAAGCAACACTAAAAGTGAAGCTACATCAACTTCTACGTCACCATGGCTTGAAGACAATCCTACTGCTACCTACAACTGATTGCCAGTTTATCCTCTATTACACACAATGAAGCATCTAGTTATGAAGCTTCCCTCTCGTTTCCATCATTCTCCGCAACGACTGCTCTTTCCATTACCACTTCCTGGTGCCATATTCAATTTCTCATTCATAATCAATAGGTGCTTCATCAGTAGCGTGCTTCATGCAAGCATTTACCCAGCTCGATAAGACACCTTAATTTATGCAATCTTGTTGCTGTATTTGTTGCTGTTACTTTATTTATTGAAAGTAAGATGACATGTATAATCTTACACCAATATCCACCGGCCCGTCATCCCCGCCAACGGCATGAAGCACAATAGGAACTGTGGAAAGAAGACCAAGTGCCAAAGGAAATGTGGCAGGAAGTATATTACTGTTCGCTGCAGTGCATGAAAGTGCCAACATAGTTGTATGAGATGCCTCTAGACTGGTACAAATATCTGAAGGATTTATCAAAAGAGCAACATCGTGAAGGGGACGTAAGCTATTGGGCATTGCTTTCTTTTGTGCTCTCTTCCCCTTGACCAAATCCAGCACCAATGTTGTTGTATATTCAAGCCATTCGACAGCCAGGCCTTCAACTTCAGTGAAATATATCCGCCTTTCCATCTATATAATGAGGTTTTAAGGAAGTAAAATGGAGGAGGATATATATTAAACATAAAAAGGTAAATACTTACAGCAATTTTGTCAACATAAACGGACATGAACCTTGGTCCCAGTCCCATGACTCGTGCCTCTGCGACCAAATTCTGCAAAAGAAACAGTGGACCCTGTTTATGCTAGGAATTATTCTCAATTATGTTATAGTTATTTGGAATCTAACTTCCGATTTCTAAGGAAACATGATCACTTCTCAAAAGTTTCAGTATTCGGGGGGGGAAGGGACAAAGCAGTGGCTGAGGACAGGATAGAAAATCTTCGAATGCGCGAAGAGCTTTAGCCTTCTTTGTGATTCTAGGCTAAAGGCGGAGAGATGGTGGAGAAGAGGCCTCAGGATTAGAAGTAGAATGCAGGACCTGGAACCTGAGGCATGGCATGGGGACCTCCCTGGTGTAGAAGATTGAATTCTGAAATTGACACCATATATGATATATCATATGATATAATATCAAAGTGTATAGATCCCTTAGGTCATCTCTAAGGCTGAATCCCTCTCTCATTCGACCGTCTGGAACGAATGTCACAAAAATGCTCACCATCAGCCAACTACTGACTAGGCTGGTGATATACCACACTACCTACCAAGCCTGAGCACTCTAGGGGACTAGCAACCAGCCCATTATATTAGATTGTACTGCGGCTGTTCTACCTTAATATCCATATAGCCTAGCACTTAGACTCCCCCTTAAAGGCATGTATATAGGACTAAATTATATCTCGCACCCTCCTTAGGCTAACTTGAGGACAAAAGAATCCCAACCAACAACTTCTTTGCTGGATTGCGTCACATTGGTCACTCTAGTTTTGCTTGGAAATCTCGTATAAGGGTCAGAAGTGAAATCGCTATATAAATGAAAGTCCGCGAAACTCAAAGTTATGGAATTCTGTCATTTTAATTAAATACTAAACAGTATAGACTAAAAATTGGCATTTTTTATCTCCTGAATGCAGAGCATCAAGTACAAATAAAATAGTGGCAGTTCCACATTGACATTCATGGTGTCAAAGCATCCCACTCTCATCCCTTTACACTCTGGCAATATGTCAGTAAATGGGGGGCAAAATGTTTTGTCAAATATTAAAGATATCCGCACACAAAGAAGCGAATGACATTGGCATTGATGCATCCGATTAAATACTGAAATTTACAGCCCATATAAAATTATATATTTTGTGAATAATTTGTAAAAGTGCAAAAAGGTAATGGGTCTTGCTGAAATTTGTATTTTTTTTAAAAAAAATTTCAGGGACAAAAAGGATATAGAATCCTCTTACTAATCTTTGTTAGAAGGCTCTAGAGTTTCTTATAATTTCTTATTTCTCTATAGATGTAGAATATTATAAAATAGTGTTCTACTTTCTACCAGGTTGTATGGTCCATCTATTTAGGACCTTTGGCCAAAAGAATGGAAGAAAAAAAGCATTGAAATCTCTCAAAGGAAATCTCTCTCCACCTCACCCTTCTCCCTCCCACTTTCTGACATATTCCCTTCTACTCCAATCTTGCCCCCCTTCCCCTCATCCACCAATATAATCCACCTCCACTATCACCCCTCCTCTTCCCTTCTCCACTGACCTCCACCAGCAATCTCCTTATCGACGATTATGCCGACCACGACAATGTACAACTCATTGCATCACACCTTCAAACCAGAAGTGACTATCGCCTACCTCTCTATTATCATTCGACGCAATCCACCATCCATCACTCACCCCATTGCTATTTGTTATTTGCTCTAAACAGTACAGTAACAACCATTTGTTTTCCGTCGAGAATGCTTATTTGTTTAAAGTGCCACATGTCGAGAACAATGAGTGTTTGCTATACATGAAAGAAGTTTGGGGTTTTCCATTTCTATTTTTTTATTAAATTTATGTTCTTCCTTTTCCTTTTCTTTCTCTTATATTAATACTGGATTTATTTTAGTTTTCATAGCATTGCATAACTTGTATTTGCATTTATAGATACCATAAGATCTTAAAAAATCACCCAAAAAATTGGCTATTCACTCTTGTTGCTGCTTACAGGGAGGGTAGAGTTTCGGACATGTGGGCAGATGTTTCTTGAACTCCTGACTGTGTGACCGAACTGTCAGACCAAAGAGTGGAAGAGTTTATTTGTCTCTCTAGGAGGTTGGCGAGGTTTGAGGTGCCATTAGTAGGTAGAGATTCTTGGTGCTGGTGAATAGGGACCTTCACAATCAAAAAGGTGTACAAGATGATCTCAGCTTCGGCTGCATTGATACAGAGACTTCTAGGAACTGTGCTTGGACATAGGGCTGGAAGATTCCTACAAGGTTAGGGTGTTCATGTGACTTGTTGAGAAGAGAGTGAGTTTTGACAGGAGCACAACGAGTCAAGATTTTCCTCGGTGTCAAGGGGGTTGTCGAAGCTGTGGAGCGACTGAAATGTTGATCACATGTTTTTTCAATGCCCATGATCAGTAGAGTCGTGGTGTAGCGCAAACATTCCAAGTGTCCAATGGAGTGAAAGTTTCGTTTTGGGCTTCGCTTGGCAATGATTGGACATGCTCGAGGAAGGGTGGATGAAGATTTGTGCGCCAATCTGGGCATTGTGGCTAGCTAGGGTTATTGTCTTTGATGGTGGGAGATTTTATTTCGAGAATGTACTCGGGCATGCCAACGCCCTTGTTGAGAGTTGGCAGATGTAAATACTCTTTTCATTTAAATCTATAATATATGTTATCCTTTCTCAAAAAAACTCCATCAGGCTTCTTAAAATAGTTATCAATTTAATGTTCCATTATCTACCGTGTATCCTTGCCAAATAGAGATAAACTCAAATATAATACCATCGACTTCGATGAGATGTTTACAATCCGAAATATGAAATATCCCAATGGATGAAAGGAAGACAACTTTCAAAATCAAAGAAGATCTATAGGTATACATCCATTCCTGCATATGGCATACCATGAATCACATTCTTAGACCATTTACTGGAAGAGTTATGACAGCCTACCTTGCAGTTGCAACAAGTCATAAAAACCTCAAGGAAATAAAGTCTATATGACAATCTAAGGAGTGCTCTTTACTATCTCTATTATCTTCCTAGGGTACATTGTGTCTACAAAAGGACTCAAAATCGACACAAAACTGGACAAATCTAAAAATAATAACTAGGATTCGTAGCTTTCTAGGTTTAACCTCCTTTTATTGTCATTTTATTAAGAACGTTACCACACCCTTGAAGCCCCCACTTCGGACAGCCTATGAAGAGGAACCAAGAACTTGGACTAGTAAAGATGAAAAAAAATCCGAAAACTGTTAGAAAACGAGAATGCGGAAGCGTGATCAGAGATAATAAGAAAGATAAAGAACATAGAAATTTTACGTGGAACCTTATTCCGTGAGGAGCTGGATGAAACCACGGGAGAATGCCTCAAAGGGTTGATGTGTTCATTCACTTTTATCATCTAATACAATGGGTGTAGGTCTTATTTATATAGCCCCCACTGAGTCTCCGTGTCACACAAATAGTAGATGTGGGACTAAACCACTGGATGAGGAAATTGGATCCTGTCAAATTACCCATCTCCACATATGACGCATATGCTCCAACACTCCCCCTCAAGCATGAGCATGCAATGCTCAGCTTGGACAAATAGAAAGAAATCTCAAACTCATAATACAATACTACGAACAATATCAACAACGCATACACAACTGTCGGTTGTTGTCGAGGTCATCGCTTCTCATGTCGTGCAGGTGAGGAGGAACAAACGGGTTGGAACTGGTTCTCCTCGGCGGAGAACATGTGCTCTATACTGCGCCCGTCAGAGTCACTGAAACTGAATGAGTCTCCTCGTTGGAGTACTCTGGCTTTCTACATGTAGAAAACTGTGAAACATGTAGACAATTGCTCCATCTCAGAAGGGCTAAACTGAAAATATCATGGAAATATCCTCGTCGAGGTACACGATTGATGGAGAATGGAGTCTGAAAGTCTCCTCGTCGGAGAACTAGGTCTCTCCCATACTCGCTCATAGAATGGGATCTCTACTTCTGGAGTCCCTATGAAACCATATGAAAACCCTGGCCCACAATGGCATATAAGATGGAATCTCTACTCTGGAGTCCCTATGGATCACATGAAAACTTTGAGACAAAAAAAAAGATGGAGACCACACAAATAATGATCGTAAACGCGTGCGCATCATACTGAAGACTCAGAACCAATCTGAACGTCGAGTATGAATCTGAACTGTAGAGTCTGAAATCTGGTTGACATGGAATCTAGAGAATCAAAAAATCCGACATGTAGAACTCTACACAATAATCTCCCTTTCTCCCATACTGGTCAGAAAACAATGGCATCAACCAAGTGGGGAGAAGACATGAATATGAGGAAAGCAAAACAAAAAAACCAATAAGCTGTCACCCTTTTTCAAACATTTTTTTCTTGCGTATGATTTTTTCTTTTTCTTTTTTTGCACGCATCTTTTTTCTCAAAAAACTCATGGCCCATCTTGGGCCCAGAAGAACTTGCCTCCTTTTTTTGTATTGTTGGGCCTTCATTTTTTTAAACGGCTTTTTTTAAATCCATGATCCAACTAGGACCTTTCTCTTCCCTTTTTTGTGTGGCTCACTCGAGCTGAAACAAATCAATCGCTCCCCCTTTTACTTTATTCAATCCGAAATAGGGGCCCACCCATTCTATTTAGGGTTCCCCTTTCTCATATCGATGGGGAAAACCAACCCATGATGATGGCGCTAGACTGCTTCTGTGATGTCACCGCATAGTTGGGGGTCGCCACGATGTTGCACTGCCTTGGCGATGGTGCGCCGCCTGCGAGGATCGTTGAGGCAGATCTTGCATGTGGGAGTCCGCGGCTATGTGTTATAGAGATGGTGGCGCGATGAGGCATCGTCTGTACGAGGAGATGGGGGCGTCGGTGGTGCTCTGGGGGTGACAAAGATGGTGACATGATGGGGCGACATCTGTGCGAGGAGATGGGTTCGGGTCCAAGCCGCTTGGGAGGAAATATAGTTCATCGCCATCGTCTGTTGCTGCTTCTTTGGGGAAGACCCATCACAAGGGTTCGGATGGGAGGGAAAACATGATGGATAGAACCCATCCTTTCGCTGCAGCCGCATGTAGGTAAAGATCACGACCTCCCCCATTTTTTATTTTGATAGCAAGCGGCTCGTTGGGGCCTGGATCGATGCACTGCTTCGATGTACATGGGACGTACAAGATAGTGCTCCTGGAGATCGCGGATGGTTGAGGCCCGCATGTGGGATGGAGATGGTACCACCGTCACATAGCCGGAGATGCTTAAGGTTCCAGGAAAGGAACCTTTTCGCATGCAGAAATCAAAAAAATTCAGAACGTTGGGAATGATCGCATATGCTTGTATGCGAGATGATGCGCAGAACTAGAGAGGAGGTTGTGTGCATCTCGAGAAAATGTTTCAGACCACAAGGAACATATCTCGCTACCTGGACTGAGATTAGCATTAGAACATAGATGACAGTGCAGAAATAAGATATAGGGTTTTTCACAAAACCCTAGTTACTTTTGACGGATGGACTCCAGCGCAAGTTAGGGTTCTTGAGATTGAACCCTAGAATTCTTCTTGATCATGATCACGAACCATAAATATAATAAAAGAAATCTTCAAACACAAATCTTCAATAATCAACCAAGAACAGAACCCGCTCTGATAATCGAATCTCGAACACAACATAAAAATAAATCTTCAAGAATAGATCCTTGAGAATCGAATCGGCTCTGATACCATGTTAGAAAACAAGAATGTGGAAGTGTAATTAGAGATAAAGAATAAGAACGATAAAGAACATCAGGATTTTATGTGGAACCTTACTCCGTGAGGAGCGAGATGAAACCATGGGAGAATGACTCAAAGGGTCAATGTGTTCATTCACTTTCCTCATCTGATACAATGGGTGTAGGGCTTCTTATATAGCCCCCAACTGAGTCCACATGTCCCCCACATAGTAGATGTCTGACTAAACTATTGGATGTGGTAATTGGATTCTGGAGGGATCCAATTACCCATCTCCACATATGACATATGCTCCAACAAAAAACTAATCTACCATTTAACTCACGGTCTCGTATTAGCCTTTTTTGACTTTTCAAAAGTTTTCGACGTTATTGTGAAGCTTCCCATACCAAAATTGGAGTGATCTTTAGCCAGTAGGATCGAGTTATAACCTTCTTCAGCAATAAGTTAAATGAGGCAAGATTTAGATATTCTACAGATGATCTAGAATTCTAAGATGTGGTACAAGCTTTTAAGCATTGGTGATATTATTTCATTCAAAGGGAATTTGTATTCAATTCGGACTATGAAGCCTCAAGCTATTTGCACTTAAAGAATAACCTTAATAAGAAATATGCTAAATGGATTCGCAATAACCTTAATAAGAAATATGCTAAATGGATTCGCTTTCTTATAGGAGTACATGTTTTATATAAGACATGTCAAGAATAGTGACTCGAGTAGCATATGCCTTAAGTAGACAGGCCCATGTCTTATAAGCCTTGCGTTAGCCTGGAGGCAACCTGGAGGGCTCTACGGCGACGTGCAAGAAGACCTCGTGGGAGGCTAACGACGGTGCAGGGGACATTGTTGCGGTGTTGGCGACACGCAATGCGAAGAACGAAGAGGGCGGTGTGTAGGGCTAGGTCATGGGGTACGAGAACTCTAGTTTACGTCAGTCGCTCTGATACCATGTGGAGAGAAAAAAAGAATTACATTATTAGAGGTCTGGAGTTCTCTTACGTAGAGAGAACTCATGTTGGAAAAATTACATAATAAATACGAAAAGAAATAAAATAAAAGAAAATGTGAAAGGATAATAATATCTCAACAATATTCAAATACGAGATTGGTGAGGTGACATGTTTACGTAATTCACATGAATAGAGTGTGGTTTATAGCCAAGTAAACTAGCTTATGTGAGAATCTCCAAGCAATACTTCCTTTGTGGCACACGCAATCCTTTTGTTGTGCGGATCACATGAATATCTAGGAAACACCTCAAAGATGACCATAGTCCTTGGTGAAAATACCCTTGGAGGATGGCCTCGGCCTCAAGAATGCATGCCATGTCTGTGAGATCAACAAGGTATGTCGCCTCTGTATTCTTCTTGTGGAGAGAACAAAGAGAGAACGAGATAAGGAGAGAGAGATGGAGAGATCGGATAGGGGCTCCCGTTAGGCGAGCTAGTTCGGATCGATGGTGTTCCCCTCCTCCTAGGAGGTTATTTATAGGGTGTAACCCACGCCACGTCCGCCCCCATCCTTCACGCTCCTAGTGGTTAGAGTCTCCGTGAGATCCGGCCTTGCCGCAACCGCCTCACGTCGGTCACACGAAGGCCATTTTACATCTCCTACTTGACCGAAGTGGTCAAAACATATACGCTCCCACTATTCGTGTAGTATATATATGGAGATTTATCATATGAGCATCATTATATATAAATCCTCTTCCTTGACGCATACATTCATGAGTCCCATTAAACCAACATGTTTAATGTATGTTCCTGTTGTTATTCCCTTGGTAAGGGAATCAGCCAACATGTCACTGGTAGGGACGTAGGTTACCATGATTTCTTGTTTCCCCACTATATCTTGTATATAGTGATATTGGATCTCAATGTGCTTTCCTTTAGAACTATTAGCCCACTCTTGATCAAGGTTATCGCAGCTTGATTGTCACAATACATTTCAATTGGTCTTTTGACCAATTCGAGGCTTAGGTTCTCTAGAAAACGTCTGATCCATACAGCATGAGTGGTGGCCATGCTACATACATTGTACTCAGCATCCTGTGTATGTCGAGATACACATCGTTGTTTCTTGCTACCCCAAGAAACGGTTGCACCACCAAACATGAACAGGTAACCTGATGTGGATTTTCTATCATCCACATCCCCTCCGAAATCGGCATCGGAGTATCCTACCACTTCAAGCGATTCTGTTTGATACACAAGTTTCAGATGTACTGTCCCTTTCAGATATTGAAGAATCCTCTTTACAGCTTCCCAATGTGCTGGATCGGGATTGCTTTGATATCTACTGACTAAGCTTACTGGATAGGCTAAGTCAGGTCGAGTACACATCATTGCATACATTAGACTTCCCACCGCTTGTGCATATGGTACTTCTAAAGGTTTCTGCCCCTTTCTGGGACACTGACTCTTGCTGAGTCTCTTTCCATCACAAGTGGTGTTGGAGCTGGAGTGTTATTCTGCATTCCAAATCTCCTTAATATAGTATGCAAATATCTTTCCTGATTAAGGCTCAATGTCCTTGAGTCCATGACTCTTTTTATTTGAATTCCAATAGCATAGGATGCTTCGCCCATGTCCTTCATCTCAAATTCATTGCTCAATTTTTGTTTAATTTCATTGAGCATTTGTATGTCATTACCTGCAAGCAGAATGTCATCCACATACAATGACATGATTGCAAACATGCTCCCACTCTTCATGACATACACACAGTTATCCAAATTATTTGCAACAAATCCAATTTGGATAACTTTCTCATGGAATTTGAGATACCATTGCCGTGAAGACTGTTTCAAGCCATATAATGACTTTCTTAATTTGTAAACCTTTTTCTCATGGCCTTCAACCTGAGATCCATCAGGTTGCCGCATATAAATCTCCTCCTTTAATTCTCCATTAAGGAAGGTCGTCTTCACATCCATTTGGAACAATTCCAAATCCATATATGCGACTGTGGCTAAGATTATCCGAATGGATGCAAACTTAACCACTGGAGAGTAGATTTCCTGGAAATCTATTCCAGCTTACTGAGTATAACCCTTGACAACTTATCTTGCTTTGTATCTATCAATTGTACCATCAACTCGGTACTTTTTCTTGAATACCCACTTACATCTTATGCATTGCCCACCTTCTGGCAAATCACATAATTCTCAAACATCGTTTCACTTGATTAAGTCCAACTCATCCCTCATGGTGGTCGTCCATGATTCTGACTCAGACGAAGACATAGCTTCATCAAAGGATATGCGATCTGTACAATCCACGACATCCTCATCCACGGTGTAGCACGACGCCTCACATCCATAGAAATGATAATCTTCCATCCATGCGGGGCGTGTTTTGGGTCTCTTGTTGCCGATTATACTCGTGGGTTGTGTGGGTCCACCCACTTCCTCTAAAGGATCATCATGTTCCATAGGTTCATTCTCTATATTTGGATGATCGATATCATCCTTAAGTTCTTGTCTAATGCTCAAGTCGTCTTCATTGTCCTGTAGGACAATCGGAGGATCAGATTCCTCTACTTCATGTTCTTTTTCTTGATGATTTTCAAGAAAAGTTGCATCACGACTTTCAATTAGGCCTTTGGATTCATGGAAGAACCTATATCCTTTAGAATTCTCACTATATCCAATAAACTTGCACTTTAATGTCTAGAAGTCTAGATTGTCCCTAAGCGGACTCCGTACTAGAACATGTGCAATACATCCCCATTTCCGGAGATGGCCCAACTCAAGCTTTCTGCCATTGCATATTTCATATGACGTTGATTCGACGAACTTGGTGGGAATTCTGTTCTGTATATAGTTCGCAGTCAACACTGTCTCTCCCCAGAATTTCTTGGAGTCCAGAGTGTGAAAGCATATACCTTACAACAATCATCAAGGTTCGATTCTTTCTTTCTGCTACATCATTCTGCTGTGGTGTATAGGGTATTGTAGTCTGCCTACGAATGCATGTCGGAATACAGTAATCCTCAAATTCCTTTGAGGTATATTCCCCACCTCTATCTGTACTAAGGGCCTTGATTGGTTTTCCCAATATTGTCTCCACTTCCGTCTTATATCTCTTAAATATTCCAAGTGCTTCCGACTTTCTTCCTAAGAGACAGACATAGGAGAACTTTGAGTAATCATCAATCAATATTATAAAGTATTCTTATTCCTATGTGTGCTGACGTTCAGTGGTTCACATATGTCCGAATGGATCGAACCTAGTAATTTTGTTGACCGGATTCCGGTTGAGAAGGGTCATCTCGTCATTTTACCAGTCAGAAAATGTTCGCATGGCAATGTCCTTGCACCCGTGATCTTAGGCAATAATTTTCCTTCATTATTTAATCCATCTTAGAATTTCCTGGATGACCTAGTCTCATGTGCCACAAGTCATAGTCAGACAAAAACACAAAGAATACTCAGAAGAGACATTCATTGATTCACTAGAGTTTATTACAGGAAGACAAAACAGGTCATGCTCGGGCACAAACTTTCTCATCGCATAGACCTTCTTATTCTTGCCTATAGATACACGTTTATTATAAAAGCGGACTTCAAAATCCTTCTTGAGCTGCACTGGGACAGAGATCAGGTTCCCACGTATCCCTGGGGCATATAGTACATCATTCAATACCATAATGTTATCCCCCAGGTCAAGTCTGTACGTCCCAACACCTTCCAAATCCAGGTAGGTGTCGTTTCCCATGAAAATCCTCTGTTCTCCTTTGCTCAGCTCCTTGAAGTCCACCAGACCCTCCTTCATCTTTGCGATGTGTCTGGTTGCTCCAGAGTCGATCCACCATCATCACTATCTGTGATGACGGAGTTGCATTTTATGACATCTGCGAATTCTATTTTCTTCTTGCCTTTGTTTTCAGGCAATTTAGAATTTCCTGGCTTCTTCTTGTTGGGGCAATTGACCTTGAAATGGTCATATTTTCCGCAACCATAACAAGAGCCACGTGGGTATTTCCCACTCTTTCCCTTGAAATTCGCCTTGGAGGGGCCTAGCCTTTTCTTTGTGTGTATCACATTAGCTTCTTCTTCCTCCTCAACCTCAAAGATCTCGACTTTCAATCTTTGCTTTGAGAGGTCTTGTTCAATCGCCAGCAGTGCGGGTAGGTCCGTCACACTCTTTATATTGTCGTTCATCCTCAAGGATGTACCAACCATGTTGAATGACGGCGGGGAGCTTCCTAAGATGGTTGCTATCTGCATCCTCTCTGGAATTGTGCATTCAGCAACCGCCAGATCTTTGGCCATCATGATCATCTTGTTCACATGCTCGAGGACACTTTCTGATTCCTTCATTCTACACGAGTTGTACTTGTGTAGAAGAAGCTGGACGCTCACTTCGGATTTGGAGTGATATTTCTCCTTAACCGCGGTCCGGAGCTCATACGTTGATTTACAGGTTTCAAAGACCCGAATCAGATTCAACTCCATATGGGTCAGCATAAAACTTCTAGCCCTATTATCTGTTTTCTCCCACTGTTCGCAAGACCTAATTTCTTCCACAGTTGGATTCTCAGATAATGTAGGGCCAGGTTTGTCTATTATGAAGTGTATGCTATCATGTAGTAGGCCAAAGTAGATCTTTATACTCCACAGTTCATAATTAGTACCGTTAAGGTACTCAATTTTCCTACCTCAGTGGCAATAATCTTGCTTGTCATTTTTATTGATCTAATGAAATAAATTTTAAATGAGATTATACTATTCAATAAGAGTAAATAGAGAGAAAAGGATTGATGTAAGGTCAAAAAAAAGATTAGAGGACTAACTTGCAATACGATGTGTGATTTTATTTAAAGAAAGAGAGGTTTAAACTATATGTGAAACTAATATAATAAAAAAACTAACTGAGACGATAACTTGGTTATCTCTAATGTTAATTACCCTTCAATTAAAAAATTATTTAAATAATCTTTCCAAGAAAAAAAAATCGCACGTGAATTGATGAAAGCTAACTTGAAAAAACTTTATGTGAAATTATAGGACTAAACAGATTCAATTTTAATATGAGCAAGTTAGGAGTTTTGGATATCAGCTAGTTAATTCTCTTTAACTTTTCAAAGAAAAAATATATTAAAAAAAAACAGAGCAAATGTCGTGATAAAAAAAAACGTTGTGAATAACTTGCAAAAAAAAACATTGTACGGGGGTTCACGAGATTGAAAAGTCAAAAAAAGGGGGTCACAATAAAAAAGGGATGAAGGGATGTTGTGTTGAGTTTCTCAAAAAAAAGAGGGTCACGTGAAAGCAACGACAAGGGACAAGGGACTTGCATCAATCAGTTGTAGGGTTTCATGTGATCTCATGTACTATATGCTAAAAAAATTGGTCCTGCCAAAGCAATGACAAGGGACTATATAATAAAAAAATATGAACGGTCAGCTATAGGATTAAAGGGGGGTGCGTGACAGCCAAAAAGGTAAAAAGAAACACCCTTTTCAAGTGTATTATCAATTGGGTCTTAAAAAAATTACCTACGTGCTAGGGTTTCGTCCTGAGTTGTTTTCCAGAGCCAAAAAAACGAACGGCAGCAGCGGTGCCCTTTGAGCAACAGGCGGACTGCAGCAGCATCGACGAAGGATCATGGGCGAACTGCAGTGGAGGCGATGGCGGTTTGGCTCTGATACCAGTGTGAGATCAACAAGGTACGTCGCCTCTGTATTCTTCTTGTGGAGAGAACGAGAGAGAACGAGATAAGGAGAGATAGGGATGGAGAGATCGGATGGGGGCTCCCGTTAGACGAGCTAGTTCGGATAGATGGCGTTCCCCTCCTCCTATGAGGTTATTTATAGGGCGTAACCCTCGCCACGCCCGCCCCCATCCTTCACGCACCTAGTGGTTAGGGTCTCCGTGAGACCCGACCTTGCCGCAATCGCCGGAGGCGGCTGCGTGACCACGTCGATCACACGGAGGCTGTTTTACAATGTCATTACTACTAATAACCATATCATCAAGATATATTGCATGTATCACAATACCGAAGAGACTTTGTCTAATAAATTATCAAATGGGGTCCTACGAAAATTAAGAAAGTGAATCTCAGAAGTGAGTCTGCCATACCATGCTCGTGGATTATATCATTCATGCTCTATGTTTTAAGCCATAGATGGCCTTGCACAGTCGGCACACATACTCTCCCTCAACAAAGTTTCCCAGAGGCTATGTCATATACACCTCTAGATCACCATAAAGGACGACATTCTTCACATCTAGCTGATAAATGTGCCAATTCTTGTTTTTTTAAGAGGAAAAGGGTGACGTCCCAATCTGGGACCCACCACAAATAGTATATATTACTTTAACAATTAATTACAATGCATTACATATTCCAGGATGTACATAGCGCCTTGCAGTGTTTAATTACATTCTCAGTACTCAAGGTATGCCCCCTGAAATGATATCATTCATGCCGCACCAAATTACCCACACAAGCGCAAACAGGTAAGAAATATCCTCGTGACCATGCCCGATGTGCCAATTCTTGTTGGCTACAACTTATAAAATTATGTGAATTCCATTCTTGCCATGTGAGAAAAGATCTCAAAATAATCAAGACCACAAGTTCGAGTGAACCCATTTACCACTTATCGATTGATCCACCAGGTGAATGTTTGGTCGTAAAGACCCATTTGCGAGAATCAAAGGTCACGCCTAATGGACATGGTACAAGGTCCACGTGCCTTTGGAAGTAAGCACATATATATCTTCATCCATGGCATGTTTCCAGCCATGATCTTATAGAATGGTGTAATGATCTTCATGAACAATTGTCACGACCGGATACTATCAGTAGAAGTAAAATGTGATAAGTGATATGGCGTATATTGCATTTTGGAATTCCGTAGTGCAATCAAAAGTTCTGGAAGAGAATCCAAATTTGGAGTAGCGAGGGGGCTCATCATCATGCAAGAGAGGAACATGCAAAGCAACATACTCATGTTGTATCAAGTGTTTCCTTTTAAAAACATTGAGAAATGGAGGGAACTCCAAAGGAATCTCACTGACTTAGAGAAGTAACTAGCCTATTCAAAAAAGGTGACATGCTAAAATATGGTAGTTATGACGGACACGGGTCATAACATATGTACCTTTTTTTATTTGAGTGCACGAGAAAAAAATTTATCTAAAGTATGAAAGTTAGAAATAAAAGCAGTGCAGTAAAGATCAGCAACGATAAGAGGAAGTGTTCCTCATCCATCTTTATACATAAGGAGAACAAATGTAAAATCTGAATCCGCACAAACCCGAATCCGATACGAATTGGGTCCGATTAACCCAATAAAGTTGTTGGTCAATGCTAAACAATTTAAATCGATCAATTGATCGTGAATCAAAAGTCGTTCGGACGAAATTAACCAAAAAGCAATCGCATCGCAATGCGTGCCCGAAAAAGCCGTGACGCAAATTCAGAAACCGCAAAATGAACCGAGACCGTCATAAAAGCCGATTCGACGAAACAAGACCAACGGAATCGACCGTTCGTCAATCGAAGGTCGTTAAATATTTTTAAATCACAAAATTTAAACCCAAACCAAAATCGTATCTCGAAATTTTGGGGGTTCAAAACCTGATCGGAAGTATATCAATATTATACTCATTTTGATCGTTGTGCAGAGACAATAAAACCGAGATATTTCGCGTCGAAATCTGAGGCCTGAGGCGCGAATACGATCAACTTTAAAAATGTCAAATAAAGAAAGTTTGGCTTTAAAAAAATAAATAAATAAAAATTTTCTGCTACAGCTGTAGCAGACAGTGTCCGATTGTTCTTTTAAAAAAAAGAAGGATGAAAATAAAAATAAAAATAATATTCAAAATGGGAGAAAATATTTCAAGGTATTGTTGACATCATTGATGACATCAGCATGCTGATGTCACATATGATGTCAATAATTATGTCACTAAAACAGAGAGAGAGAGAGAGTGAAGGAACAAGGAAGCTTCCTTCCCCTCTTTTTCTCTCCCCCTCTCCATTTCCAACGTCACTCCCATCTCTCTCATTTCTTCTTTTATTTTCATATCCCTCCCCCTTTCCTCCTCCCTTTTCTTCCTTAAATTTCATCCAAACACCTTATTTTCTTTCAATTTCAATTGAAATTGTTGCTGGAAACCCTCTCCAGCAACTATAGAAGATAACTACTGCCCTCTACAGCAACATCTAAGGTTGCAGGACTCCCTCTTGCAATTTTTCTTCATTTTAGACTGCTGGCCAGCAACCTTCACCTCCAAATTTTGGAGAAATATAGGGTACAATCCATCATCATCTTCTTGTTGCCATGCATGTGTTTTTATACACACATCAAATCATATGTTAAATGGAGCCTTTTCACATTTCTATGGGATATCATTTGGTTTCTACCTTAAGGTACATATTAGTTTTTGGATATGTATGTTTTGATGTCTGCATGGGATCTGCACATTGTAGGTTTTACTACGGAGAGCAAAATTTTCTGTTTAGAATGATTTCATTTCTACCCTAAAGAACATGCCATGGTTCGTATATGTAGGGTGGAGATATGCCATTATATGAAAGAAGAATACCTGGTCAAAATTTCATATTCCAGTAAAGATGTGGGTTATAATGTTTGTTGTAAAAAAATTATAGGTTTTGTTTCCTGGTGTACTTTAGTTTGATGAATATTGAACAAAACAGGAAGGGTGGGGTTAAGATGATTAGTTAGTGGTTTGTAAATTTTATTATTGGAGAATGCAGCAGGGAACAAACTCAATCTAGGATTTTATTATTTCACCTCAAGGCTCAAACCACTGAAGTTGTCATCCTACACATCAAGCTATTAGCATATACATCCTTGTGCAATCACTCCACAATTAGCATGAATGTCTTCATGTGAAATATCTTTAGATCTCGGAATAAAAATATCTGCTTAGGATGTACTACTAAAAGGACCTTATCTAAGAGATGATTACATTGGCAAACACTCAGTAGATATTGGTACCTTATTGAATAATTATGCATTCCAATATGTGTGCGATCTCCAATTATTGTGAATAAGTTCTCAGAAAGCTCATCTATAATTGTACTACATGCATCAATGGTTCAACATCTCTCTGTTCATAGGTTGACCCAAGTAGTTGGTTATGTATGTGTGCATACTTTGTGAGGGTTGCCTGCTCATCTAGTTAAGGAATGCAGAATACGGAAAATACTATTTTCCATAACTATAGAAGACCAAAATTTTTTATGAACAATCATCTCGACTGGGGATACTTTATTATGGATTATATTAACAAAGTATTTCCCATTTCGGATTTTAATTCACCTGCATTCTGTACATATTTGAATCTCCATCTTGATAATGAGGAAATTCCATGATGATTAAGCCAGCCATGCTACCCTTAGTAGGAAATTAGAAGATGATTTTAATTTTATTTGGAAATCTGGTAGTCAAATATGAGACATTGTTAGCTTGACATGAAAGTCATGCATGTATTAGAGAGTTGATGATGAGTTGGATTCATCAGTAAAGACTAAGAAACATTTGAGAGTAAAGACTAAGAAACATTTGAGATGGATATCTTTTTCTTTACGCTTGTGCATGATATCTCTTTGTCGGGTCCTTAATTTGAAATTCAATATTTTTCTTGCTCTTAGTCTTGTTGGAAATCTGAATAAAGGTTGGATCACATATTACATTAAGTTAATATTGAGGACCCAAATGAAAGAAGGAGCGTATATTTTTGTTATTATATGACTAATGAAGATTGGCTTGGATAATTGGTTGGTTGTGAATCATTGATATCAGTTAATTGTGCCAGTCATAGTGACCCTTACACCTGACCGTGTGAGGGCGCGGTGACCCTCAACTGGGCGGGAGATAGGAAGCCCAATTAAGGCAGCGGCCGCCAAGTGCGCGAGTCTAGAATCCCAATCTTTTCATGATTTTTACGCAAGCTCGCAGTGTTTTTACGCCTCGTTGGGATCCCAACTTTTGACCAGCTCTGCTAACCCTTTTGTTTTAGGATACCCATGCGGAGGATCATCGGTTTTAGTTTTTCGTACGAGCTCGTTAGCCCGTACTAGTCGGGTCGTTTTTCTAGAGTGACTTTTCCGGAGAGTCTCTCTCACCCGTCTATGGGACGTAGTTTTGGAGTAGACCTTTCCCTCTATTGGATCGCACTTCCAACAAGAGAGTGAGACGGAAGAGTCTCTTAGGAGACTACCTCACTGCTTGAGTTTGGTTACTTTCCGCCAATAGGCTTAACGATGCTACATCTGAAACATCCATGTCTACATCTAAATCATTTACGGTTACATCTGAGTCAGCTTCAGTTGAGGATTGGAGGAGTTACAATCAATGTTGATTGGGTAATAACGTATTTGAGTTTAGAATTTAAAACAATGATAAGTTGAGTTGGTTGGAAAGGATTATAACAAAATCGAATCCAAAATCCCTCTAAGCTAGTAGACGTGTTGGGAACTTAATTATGATGCATTATACAACACTGCATGCCTACAGAGGAACCCAACCCTAAGGCATTATTCACACCTTAGAGTCATAGTGTGAGGTTATACATAGACCAAGACCACAAACTATCCACTAGACTTAAAAGATAGATAGAATTGCAAACCTGATTAATATATTATTAAGAGTAAAATAAATTACCACCTGACTAATTCTTTACCAAGATACATTACTTGATCTCAATGACAAAATAACAATTTATACTTACTGGCCTAAATTTTTATGGAAAATATTATAAGTAGGAAATTTGTGAATAATGAATAATCAGGGGAAAGTGCATGCCGAATAAATTTGAAAACCTTTTTCTACGCAGGTAGTGGTAAATTTTAAATTCATACATGCCTATCTACTTGCTTTTTTTTGCACAAAATAAATTACTTGCTATTCTAAACTGCGGGTTGTATTCACATTTGTGACATGCTCTTCTTCCCTACATGTTTTGGTAGGCAAAGAGCCTATAGCACAGTAGCAGGTTGATGACTTCTGGAGATCATTTTTATATGAGATGGTATGACTTCTTTTGGTATAGCTTTTGTTCTATTAAAATGTAAAATGCCTTTTCTTTCTCTTCTAAATATGTTGGGATATATGAATGTATTGGCAGCCCTTCTTGTACATGTTGTATATATTCTGAAAGATAATGAAATGAAATTTTGGTGGCATATGTCTTTGTTGAATCTGTGTTGATGAATGTGGTTTGAATGTCATATGCAAAAGCAAAGCAACGCGAAAAATTTCCCCTGATTTTCATAACTTAGTGAGATCGTCTGAGAATGTAATAGTGCGAAATGCGACGTAAACGAGTGCCCGGATCCTAGACCACCACAACAAAGTTACCCATTGGGAAAAAAAGAAGGTACCCCAATTGATAAGGTGTATAGCAGTAAGAATGTCATCATCACATAAGGTTTTAGGGACCATCATGGGAGTAAGAAGGGTGTGAGCAATGTCCATAAGATGTTGAAGTTTCCTTTCCACTACCACATTCTACCACCACATGTGCGAGCAAGGGTGACTAAAGACTCATTTTTTTACCACTCTTAATTGCGTTGAATTGTTGCAGCATGTGATAAAGTGCGCGATCAAAATTAAACAGAAAGCAATCAAAGTAATGCAATGTGGCCAATGTTTATTTAGTCTGAGCAAGTCACATGATCGAGACCAGGAGACATAGTGTAGCCTTCGGATCAAATCAAACAATTGGTATTTTTCATGAGAGGTGATATGCAAATGTGATGCGAAAATGTATGCCTATGCAAGTGAAAGAAACGTGTTTTCGAACCAAGGAATAATACCTTATAAGGGGCAAGGTTGCAAAAGTCAGTAGTCAGTACTAGGTCAGCCGGGTCACTGACTAAGGATTAATCGGTAGTCGGGCGACTAATCGAATTTAGCCGGACTTTAATCGGCTTTTAATTTTTTGATTATTTTAAATATATATAACTCATTTTTATACATATATTTACATGGATTTTGTACATTTTTACATTATCATAATGAAACAAAAGAAGTAATTAAATTTAAATAAAACATTAAGCATATCATAATAAGTTTTCTTTTTAAAAAAGTAAAACATAAAAAAATCAAGCAAATATTGGCCGACTAGTGTGCTTAGTCGGAACTAGTCAGTACTCGATCGGCCACCCCACTGAGTATACTAGTCGGACCTACTAGTCGGGCCAGTCAGGCGATTTTTACAACACTGATAACGGGTATTTTTGAAAATTAATTTCAGTCTCAAAACATGATGCGATAATTAGGCTAAAAATGTTTTTGGATCCTAAAATATAATTAAATATTCCACAAAAAATAAGAATTTTTAACAATGCATTTAAAGGAATAAGAATGAAATATGAAACTAGGTTAAATGAAATGCATATGGTTTCTTAAATATCTAAAAAGAACATAAATGTGAGATTTTGGTAAAAATGTAATTTTCCTAGATAGAGATAAGATGCTAGATAAAATGCATTTTTTGTATTTTTAGCTTAATATGCATGCATTAGAAATAAATGTCCCTTTTGAGTTGTTGAGCAATTTATCACTCAAATAAAGTGCAAAATTAATGAAAATTGGACATATAATAAAATATATAGAAATGCAACAATCATAAATTTTAAAAAAAATTGAACAAAATGTGAGTTTTTAACTGAAATGGAGTAATTTTAAGTAAATTAATTCTGATAAAATCCACAAACTAAAATTAATGCAAACCAAAATTAAGCCAAACAGGTATTTAAATGTAGAATTTAGATCACTTTGAATTTGTACAAAAGATTACGGATTTGAATGGAAATAAAAATACCAAATTCACTATAAAATTTTAAGGTTTAAAAACAAGCTCAAGGTAAGGGTTGTGCATGCAAAATATAAATGAAATTAATATAAGCAAATAGCACACTCGTGGGCTTCATTAATTATCAGAACATGAAGGGTCAAGAGGCAAATATTCCGTAGCACATGATATGCCCAAGAGGCGTCAACGTGTTTGCAATTGAGTGAAGAAAGGAGGGGTCCCCTATCATGTGGAGATCTCACATGATCGAGCGCTTCATTCCATGATCGGGGGGGAGGGGACGGGGCTTGGGTATAGCTAGATCCTGTGGACATGGTCTAACCACGTGACACCCCTTGATGCTTAATTAGATCTGATGCCCCTTGATGCTTAATTAGAAAATCTGATGATGGGCTATCTCGCACAGTCCGAAGGGGCTATCAATCCCAATCGTGTGGCACCTGCAGGGCGGAGATGAGTCTTGATAAACAACTTGGGCTAAGTTTGATCAACAACCGAGAGTTTGCCCAACAGTGCTTAAATGGTGCTCTGATGTGGACGTGTGACACTATGAAATTCATCTGATCAGGATCAAAGGGTAGTTGTAGATTGCCCTTTCTCTGGTGCAACTTCGGGGAAGAACTCCAAGGTACAGGGGAGGGGGCCAACGAAGGAGTCGTTGCTATTAGGCAATTGGAGTTGTTGGATAGATCAATACTCAAAGTTGTGGACTTCTGTTCAAAAATAAAGGAAGATGCGAGCGATGATGGTGGTAGGGATTATGCTGCTAAATGAAAGAGCCATTTGCACCATCGATTATGCAACATTATCTGCAAATAGGATGGGGCTCATTCACAAAGACACGATGATGTTCCATGGGCGAAGATGGGTGCTTGATTATTATAAAGCTTGTGGATATGGTTCATGTGCAGCGTCTTCTATGATGGTCCGTACTCAAAGGTGCTCGAGATTAAACTTCGAACAAGATTCTCCTCCAGTTAACTGGAGCCTATGTTCTCTGCTCCTAACGACGGAAGCTTCAGATTGTAACCTGCAAACCAAAAAGGAGGCTCAAACGTCTTCTACTCGACAAGGCAGTAAGGCGGAAAGAGGGGAAGATGGGTAAAGACTCCTATAGCATATTGTGAGGAAGAGAGTCAAAGGTCTAATCACCGACCAGATCAAAGGTAAGGGTGGTTCTGTTAGAGGGTGTTTCTCGCACGGAAGATGAGTTGCAATGAATCACACCAATGGGTGGAAGAGATGGATTCATTGTCGCTCAACCTTGTTGCATCGGCATTGTCATTGACGACACCCAAACGGGAGTTGGAGTCATCTCACAACTATGAATAGCTTGCAATAGTGGATGTGGAGTGGCTTTCGCTAGGTGTGCAGTTAGGATGAATCGATGGGGCAAGGTGGATAACGTGGGTGCCACCTATTGTTACCAGGACGAAGGATGAACAATTGACGATGATCATGGGGGCAGAGATCGGAGGGGCGACAGATGGGTGATTGCAATTGTGAAGAGGGATCGTAGGAGAAAGGGGCAATTGACCGAGGGTTCAACTGCCCTAGGTGAAGTGGCAATTGACAATAGGCTAATGAACAAGAAAGAAGCATGACCAAGGTCAACAAACAGGCCATCTGAGGAGGGAATGATCCAATGGGGAGTGGACAACTGGGAATGATTGGTCAAAGTTGACCAAGAAAAACCAGAAAAAGGAAAGAAAATAAACCGAAATAACAAATGACTTCCAAATAAAAATGATCAACATGATAAATGTAGATATAAATGAGATAAAATGTTGTAAGAGTTGGCAGGGACACTGAATAAAGAATATTCGGTATTCAGGAGAATATTCGGAATTACTTGGCTATGTATTTTTTTAATCACTTCAAATATAAAAATTATGTCTAATATATATATATATACAAATATGGTCATCAATCAATAATAATCCAAGATAAAAGTACCCATTAACAAGTTACATATATGGAGCTTTAACATTTGTGGTAATACCAAGATAAAAGGGAACCTTTAAAAATTAAAAAAATAATAAAAAAATCATCAACCTGTTGCAATTATGATTATCGGTCGAATATAAGGCCGAATACCCGAATATTCAAGTCGAATATTCGGGAATACTCGGGTTAGACCGAATATTGATCGAATAGCAATATTATATTCAGTCACCCGACAAAATAAGAATATTTGATTGAATATTCGGTCTATTCGATTTAATATTGCAACAGTGATGAGATTTACAATTCTCATGCAGAAATAGATACAACATAAACAAAAATAAAATTATAGAATCTGCAAGGATATCAAGTTAAGATAACCCATTCTTCTCATTGCCCCCACCATAGATCTGCATCGTCCAGATCTCTAGAAAATAACAAGAGCAGTAATCAAAAAATATTATATGGTTAAGCTCCAAACATAATCTATGTACAGATAGTAAGCTCAAAGGAAAGTCAAGAACAGAAAATACTCCAGGTAGCTTGAGTTCAAAGGAAAAATCCACAATCCCAACAATAGTGATAGGTGAATATGCATCGTTAACAAAGCAAGCAAACTTCATAGTGGTTGACAGATCAGGAGGAGTCAGAAGGCTACCTTCTTGATCGAGTGGGTGGATGTCCCAGAGCCAATTATTAATGTTAGTCCAGAAGCAGAGTTGGCTGATATACCTGAGACTGTAGCCAGGTTCGCAATAGGAGCATTATCAGGTACAGGATGAGTACACAGAAGCTGCATGAGCCTAGAGTAGTCTGTAGCAGAAAGTTGAAAGTTCTATCCCGTCGACCCCTGATCAGGAACATGGATTGAAATTTCAGCGAAATTTGACCGAGATTTCGATTTCGAGAGGTTATGGGTATCGGAACTCCTATATATTTTGATTTCCATATTTCAACCGAAATTTTGGTGACATTTCAACATATCGATCCATTTTGATTGAAATTCATGGGTTTCAGTAAAAAAAATTCCTGGATTTCGATCGATATCAACAAAATTTCGTCGATATCTATGCATATCCACGATATTATCAATGTGAGCTTGATTTTACTATTTTTACCTATTCCCAATATTAAAACACATAATGATTTATATATTTTGTTTCGGGGGTATGGTGCGACAGACAGGGGGGTACATACTACGATTATTCAACTTGGGGAGCTTCCTCCCTTTTGGGTTTAAGCAATGGAGATGAAACAACTCTATAGCTTCTATATATCTGATATAGCTTGTTCGTTTCATTCATTTGTCATTTATCTCCGTAAATAGATGCATCTTTATTGTAAGTCAGTAATTGATTCTGTAATTCATTAGAACTCTGTCCACGACAGTTATTTCTATGAACAAAATATTGTTTAATTAATCATTATCTATATTTTAGAATCAAAATGCTGGTCTATTTTTATGAACAAAAGACATCTTCAAAGTATTGTTAACTTAGTTATTTTGATTTTCATTTCCAGTATCTATCAATCAATTAAACAATATGTATGATATGGTGTGATATAAGGCGTACGGATGGCGGACGTTGGTGGGAAGTCAGGCGGATGGCGTGGAAAGTCAGGCTTTGAGGGTCGTCACGTCGTGGGAAGTCAGGCATTGCAGAACAAATCCGGCGAGAGTTTCGGAGGTTTGAAAGGGACAGGGCGAGAACAGAAGAGAAAGGAGGAGGTCTGGGGAAGCGCGGCCCCTTGGTGTAGGGTGGCATGGATGACGGGGGCTGGAGGGTCGTCTCTCATCAGAAGGCGGGAAGGCGATGCTATAGGTGCGGGGTGAGAGGTCACTTGGCGAATCTGTGCGCTCTCTCGCCGTGTTGCTTCACATGTGGTGGGGTGGGTCATCGGCGTAGACGATGTCGGTTTCCTACGCCGTCGATAGCGAATGTGCGGCATATTGCGGAAAAGAGGTTGACGATGGTCACTAGTGAAGAAGAAGGGGGCGAGGTCCCGGGGGGGCGAAGGTGAGCGCGGTCGGCCCAGGGCCTGGCCTGGCCCTGGACTCTGGCGGACGTTTCGCGAGTGTGCTCATCGGAGTTGGTCGGGAGGGGATCAGCGAAGCGACATTTAAGGAGGTCGTAGAGGAGGAACTCAGGGGCTACTTTGGAACTGAGTTTATGGGCGATGTTGTCGACCTGGGGCCGAGGAGGATGTGCGCTCGGGGCCTCTCGGAGCCGCAACAGGTGTCGCTGCTTGCCCGCAAGACGGATGGAGTGGTGGCCTGGAGACCGCTCCGGTTTGCGGATGGGGCATTGGGGCATATGGTTGCCCATGTTGCACAGGTGCGTGGAGTTCCTTTCTTGTCACGCACAGTTGCTGCGCTGGAGCGGGCATTGGTGCCGTTGGGGAAGACCTTAGCGATCATTGATGATGGATTTTTTCCGGGATCCGACCCAGAGATAACGCTTGTTCAGATGGAGTGCCCGGTCGGCGTCGTTTAGGAAACGGAGACAGTGCTAATGATAGGACAGTTCGCCTTTGACCTTCAGGTTCGGCTGCTTCAGCCACTCCGACCGTCGCTTGGGCCAGATTGTGTGGGTGGTGTTTCGACTTCCTTTCGAGAAGTGGAACGATCTTCTTGGGAAGCCAGAGGATGCGAGGAGGATCTGGTCGTCTCGGGGCGACGCGAATCGGCGTATGTGAGGAAGCCGTTTTCTAGGGAAGTGGAGTCTGACGATTCCGCGACAAGTAATGGGGTCGTGGATGAGGCGGTTATGCTTCCGGCGGGCGATCGGTGTTCGGATACCCCCGTGGATCCGATTGCAAGGCAAGCTCGGATCCTCGTGGGCCCCCGTGAACCCGAGTGGCATCTGGACCTCAGATTCGCCCAGGGTTCCGAGTGGAAGGCGGATGTCAGGTCCCCCCTGGGCTCTCGAAGTAGATCGCTTGTGGCGGGTCGGTTTTGCGGAGCTGCGTCTTGTACCGGATGCGATCGAGGGACTAAACCGGGCGTGGATCCAAGTTGAGGGTCGTGTCGGGACTGCTACTTTCGGAGCATGGTCAGGCCCGAACCGGGAACCGGATCGATTTTGGAGACACGACTGCTTCGTTGGTGGCCGTGATATGTTGGGTGTGGCGGGGGATCCTTCTCCTCGATCTGACCCCCTATGGGGTCAGGCCGAGGGGGGCGCAACATGGACTCCCGAAGGGCATCTCTGTCGCTTGCTGCTACGAACAGCTTCAAGGGAACGGGTTCCAATGTCGTGGTTGTGGATCAAGCAAATGGCGTCGAGTCCTGCAGCAGTGAAGGGCAAGGCATGGCGACCGAGGTTGGGTCTGGGGACAGAATGCAAGGAGCATATGAGGAGCAGGTCGGATTTGGATCTGCAAGCTCGGAAAAGAAGGCTGCCAAAAGATATAAGAGGCTTCGATCTCGTGCCCCCAAGGCGGAATCGAGAAACATCTCAGAGACGAAGATCTCCATAGCAGGTTTGGCACAAGTGGTCTCCATTGTGGGGTCTCAAAGTAGTCCCAAATGAAGATACTCTCATGGAACGTTAGGGGTCTGGGTGACCCAGAGAAGAGGCGGGTCTTGGGCACAAGATTTGTTGAGGGGATGCGACATCGTTTTTCTGCAAGAAACTAAGAAGGAGAAGTTGACGTGCTTGGACTGGAAATCCGTTGGGGCGGGGCCGTTGTCGGAGTTCTGCGCGATTGATGCCGAAGGTACTGCAGGGGTAGTGATGGTTGCTTGGAAGGGGGCGCCCTTCGCTTTGAAGGAGGAATTGAAAGGAACGCATGTTCTCGCGGTGCTTTTGGAGGGCTACATGTTGGGTACCGTTATTGTACTATCATGTGTTTATGGTCCGTGCCATTCGACGGCGAGAAACAAGATGTGGGAAGATCTCAGGACAACCCGAGAGAGGTTCCAAGGGGTTCCTTGGTTGGTGGGTGGTGATTTCAATGTCACCTTGTCCACCTCTGATAGACCAAGGATGAGGGGGGCAGGATCAGGGGTCAGAGGATATCATTGAGGTGGCAGATTCGCTGGAACTGGTGGTTATGGATGCTGCGGATTTGAAGTTCACTTGGAGGAGCTCGGGATCTTGATCCCGCCTGGATCGTTTCTTGGCGTCCCCGGAGTTTTGGATGCCTACCCTCTAGCTTTCGTCTCAGGCCGCCCCAGGACCCGCTCGAATCACACACCCATTCTTCGGGATGTTGGGGAGCCTCCTTTGTCGTGTGGTTTCTTTCGCTTTGAGAATGCTTGGTTAAGGGAGGAGCCCTTCCGTGAGATGGTAGAGTTGCATTGGTCAAGCACAATTGTGGATGGCTCGACTGTCTCGAGATTTGCGCAGAAGCTGATGTCCCTGAGGGGACGCCTATGCGAGTACAAAAAGACTACGAAGGAGGCCAGGCGTCGATCAGGGAGGAGGCAGAACGGGTGGTTGGCGAACTCGATGCGCTGGAAGACTCTAGGCCTCTGACATGGTATGAGCTAAGGTAAAGGGCGGAAGCGCAGAAGAAGATTTTCGAGGAAGATAAGAAGAGAGTCGTTGAATGGAAGCAGAGGGCCAGACAGAAGTGGCTGGCGGAGGGAGATGCCAACACAGCTTACTTCCATCGGATGGCTAGTGCGAGACGATGCAAGAGAGCCATACGATCGATGATGATTGATGGAACCAGAATCGAGGGCAACAGACAAGTAGGAGGGGTTGCGGTGGACTACTTCCGTGACCTCTCGTCTAGATGGGACAGCAGGCTTTGGCGGTGGACTGGGCAGGGGGCGGTGAGGCTGTCTGAGTCTCAGGCGTCCATGCTTATACAGGAGGTGTCCTTGGAGGAGGTGGAGGCGGCGGTTCGGAACCTCAATGGTGATGGGGCTCCGGGTCCGGAAGGTTTCCCTGTATCCTTCTACAAGGAATTCTAGGGATTGCTGAAGGGGGAGCTTCTCGAGGTTGTGAGGGAATGTTGTCTCTAAAATGCGGGGTTTGAGCGTGTGAACAAGGCATTGCTAGTCCTTATCCCTAAAAAAAGGGCGCGGATAGAATTGAAGATTTCAGGCCTATTACGGTCTCCAACGCCTTATACTTGATTGTGGCCAAGGTGTTTGCGGCGAGACTGACCAAGGTGCTTGGTCTCCTCATCTCCCCATCGCAGTCGGCTTTTGTTCCGAGGAGGCAGATTGCGGACTGCTTGGTGATTGCATCAGAAATTCTTACAGATTGGAAGAGATGCGATAGGAAGGCGCTGCTGTGGAAGGTAGACTTCACGAAGGCTTACGATACGATTGATCGGCATTTCCTCTGGATGGCCATGCATAGGAGAGGCATCCCTCCCATTTGGATTTTGTGGATGAAGCGTTGTGTGCCTACCGCGTCCATGGCGGTGCTCATCAATGGTCGGTTTGAGGGGGGCTTTTTCCAACCTCAGAGGGGTGTGAGGCAGGGCTTCCCTCTGGCCCCTCTCCTGTTCATCTTGGCTTCCGATGTGCTTGCTTGCATGGTGGACAGAGTTCAGGACAGCGACGACACTAGGGGTTACTCAAAGGATGAGTTGTGCGTCCCCCTAATTCAGTATGCCGATGACACCATGTTCTTCATTGAGGGGGGTGCGGACGAGGTCTATGGCATGGCGACTACGTTGGAGATTTTTAGCGAGATGTCTGGCTTGGTGCAGAATCGTGGCAAGTCTAAGGTGGTGACCTTTTCTATGGATTACGAGGAGGCATCCCGTTGTCGACTTTTGCTAGGCACGGCATGCACGGGGCTCCCCGTCCACTATCTTGGGATCCCTGTGTCGGTGGGCAGAACTGGGAGGGCGGATTGGTTGCCATTGGTGGAGAAGTTAGAGAAGCGGCTTGCGGGATGGAAAACCGTGATTCTTTAGAAGGGCGGGCGGCTTGTTCATTTGAAGGTTGTCTTGGCGGCTATACCGGTTTACCTCTCCTCCTCGAGGCTGCAACCGAAGGGCATCAGGAAGAGAATTGAGACTTTGATGCGCCGATTTCTGTGGGGAAAAAATGGAAATGTTTCCACGGGCATTCCTCTCGTCAACTGGGATGTTGTCACGATGCCAAAGGGGGAGGGTGGGTTCGAGGTCAAGAAGTTGGAGCTGTTGAATGAGGCTTTATTGCTCAAGTGGGTGGCCAGAGTTTGGGGGGACGGAGACGATCAGTGCTCAACTATTCTGCGTCGATTATATGTTCGCGATGGAGCTGCACCTGGGGCGAATAACAGGGGGATGAGGCCCTCGCCTTGTGGAAGGGCATATCGTCGATGGCTCCAAGATTCCGTGAACTTTTCAGGCCGGTATTGGGGGTTGGGGCAGGCTTCGCCTTCTGGAAAGACAACTGGATGGATGGGGGATGCCTTTGTGATCGTTTCCCCAGGCTGTTCGCTTTGGCTGTGGATCAGGATGTGAGGGTGGCTGAATGCTTGTCGGATGGCATGTGGATGCCTCTCTTTAGGTCCAACTTCTCTGACCACCGGTTGGAGGAGTTTCTTTGCATGTTGGAATCGCTGCGAGACATATCGGGCCCTTCACAGGGCGGAGACCATTGGGCCTGGCGCAAGGGGTATTTCTCGGTGCGAAAAGCATACGCTACTATATGTCGGCCGCCACCTTCTTTATCGCCGGAGATGGCAAGGGATTACGGATTCATTTGGGGACTTGGGTTTCCAGAGAGGATTGGCTTCTTCATGTGGTTGTTTCGGAGAGAGCGACTCATGACGCGGGATAGATGCTCGAGGCTTCTGGGATCGGTGTCCAACAGATGCCTCCTCTGTGACATGGAGATAGAATCCGCGGGGCACCACTTCTTCAGATGTAACATTACGAGGCCAATTTGGGCCAATGCAGGTTTGGAGTGGGTAAATACGGATAACGTTGCTTCCTTCTGTGGGTGTCTAGTGGCGGCTAGCGCCGCTCACGTAGGGAGCTACTTCTCCCAATTGTAGTAGTGTGGGTGATTTGGTTAACCAGGAATGCGCTGATTTTCACCGGACAAAGGTTTTACAATGAAAATGTCTATTGCCAGGTGTCCTGGGTTCTAGAGTCTTGGTTGTAGGCGGAGTTTTCTCCTGTGATAATCATGTAACCTCTGAGTGCTATTTCCTCTTTTTATCAAGGCCTTAAATATCGGTTTCGGTCACTATTTCGGTGACGCCCAAAACAGAATTTCGATGGAATTTCGATCAAATTTCGATCGAAATTTCGATCATTTCGGTCATTTTTTGTACTAGGGCCCTCATATTTCGGTCATTTCGGTTGTTTCGGTCGATACGACTAGATATCGATATTCGACAGAAATTCGACCGAATTTCGTTGTTATTTGAGGCCATGCTTTTTATTCTTATTATTAATAAAACACTGGGGTGAACACCTATGAGTGTTTTGGCCTCAAAAAAAAGGTGTGCGGATGAGAGATGTGTGTGATATAAGTGTGCATTTGTAAGCTATGATCTTGGATTGGATAATATCAATTTCAGTATGTATCAGCCAAGAATCAACATTAACATCGATTTGGCCGATATGACCGAAATGTGTGATGTAAGGGACATATATGAGCAATATGTGTGATTTAAGTGTGTATTTGTAAGTTATTTATTGTTGTAATAACTTGAAAGATCTTAGTTTACAAAAAATGGTCGAAAAATGGCTTTTCGAGCCATTTTCGACATTTCCACTGAAACAGCCGAAATTTCCCAAAATTTCACCGAAATTTCGATTTTGGAGGGACCAAAACGAAATCGAGATTTCGAACCTTGATCAGGAACCATCTTTGTCACAAATGCATCATAGTCAAAAGATAATGCTAAACTATCCAGTAAAGGCCTACCAAACTTTTTCCAACACCCGTTAAAGGGTTGGTTGGACCAGCGCAACAAGTGCAAGAAGGGTAGGTGTGACCACAACCACAGCCAACCTCACATCCTCAACCTCCTCGAAAAATATTCAATCACCACATATGGATGTTGCAAGAAAGGTTGTGTTCTACATTTTTTGAGTATCACGTATTTCCAATAGAAGTCTCGAGTTGATGCAATCGACCAAAGAACACCATGATCAGTGTTCAAAAATGCAGACTGTGTGGTTGCATATGTGTATTAGGTTCCCTTCCCGAAGAAGATATTTAATATGCATTCCATATATAGATCCAGCACCTACTCGGACCGCATATACTTCCTAGGCGTTCACAAATGCCGAATTTGGGTGGTTTTGGGTTGGTTCCCGGTTAACCATTTAATTGGATCCATTTATGGATCTGATAAAATTCGACTAAGCGATTGGGAATTTGGGAGAGAACCCCATGAAGATCCCTTTCACATAATTCTCTGCTTCGTGCCTCCTCTAGCACGAAAACCCTCGCACCAATAACCCTAGAAGGCCCGCAGTAGTAGTTTGATCCTCCTCGTTGTTCGCCTCCTCCGATCCACCTCGTTGTTCGCCGCCTCCGATCCTCCTCGTCGTTGCCGCCTCCGTTCCTCCTTGTGTCGCCTCACCACGCAGTCTCTTCCTTCCTCCTCTGAGGTATGTATGTGTGCTCCTCTGCATGTTTTGGTTCATGGGGTCTGATCTTCAGTTTGGTTTTATGCAATTTCGGTGAATGGTGGCATGGCTTGTGTGGATGCTCGTGTTGGGGTTCTTATCTTCAGTTTAATGTGTTATGTGTTTGGAATTGGATGTGAAAATGGTTCTTGGAAATGGGTTTGTCTGAATGTATTATTCTTGTCTGAAAGAAGATTAATTTGTTGAGATTGTGCTTGTTGATATGGGAAAGTTCACAGTGAATAAATCACAGAATGCTAGAACAGCTATCAGTATTGTCCATCACTATCTGTGATTAAATGCTGGAATAAATCAGTGAATGGTGGAATTACTAAAAGCACACAATTAATTTGTTGAGTAAACCACGGGATCAATACTCAATAGGCTGTGCAAATTTTAAGGCTCTGCAAATTTTGAATAGGTTGTAGATGGATTTTTTGAATAGGTATTGCATAAAATGAATAGATTGTGCAAATTTTGATATCTATAGATGGACTTTTAAAAGCATGCGAGAGAATTCTAAGGAAGCATGTAGTTTTTTTTGTTCTTTGACACCATAATTAACTATATTTCTTTAATATTTTTAACCGCATAATCCGCGTATACTTCCGCATACCGTTTACTCACTTCAGACCGCCTGACCGAACGAATATTGCATACTGACTTTCTGAACATTGACCTTGACAGAAGAACATTATAATGCGAGGCATTGATCCATCACCATCTAATAACAATGATACAGTCCAGCAAGGAACATGTAAACATGCCACTCAAATCGCTCTGCCACCTATTTGGGATAGCATATGGGATTGAATATACTAGTGAGTTCCTTACATAAACCAATGGCATGCCGGTATACTCCACATGCGAGGAATCCCCATGAGAAGTGGGCCAAATCCGCACATGCAATATCTGCAAAACATGATTTGGTCGTATGTTGGGGATACGTCTGATCAAATTCATCGCACATGCCATTGGTTATCTATTTGTACAGGAGATTGGCGGCAGCATTGGGCTAAACACTATTGATCATCCACGTCATGAGATGATAACTATCACTCAACCAGGAACTATATTCATAGTCAGTTCATTCCTAATGGCTCCTTATCAAAATATAGATCTTCCTCTAGCTGTCAATGAACACCTTGAAGGATCGAGACTAGAGCATATAACTATTTGCACCATTTATCAAAGGTACCCTGAACAACCAGGAAGATATGGAAATTGTGGGTTTAGCCTCGACTGGAGTCGTGGTCAATGCAATCAGGGAGAGAATAAAAAAGATCCAAGGATATTTATTGACGCATTAGGGTTAGATGTCGGTGACAGAGCCCGCTAGATCACATGAATGCTGAGAAGTGGCTTCCTTGAGTGTTTGGCATTACCGATGAGGTGCGACAGTGGCGGAGAGGGATGCAACTCTGCTAGGGCAGAGGTGGGGCAACAGCAATGGAGAGGCATGAAGACGTAATTACCGCTAGGACAACAAGGCCTCGATGGGGTGCAACTGTCGCTAAGGGCGGCACCGGTAGGGCACGGGTGCACAACGACGATGGCTGCTAGGGCGGCGCTGGCGCTAGGTGGAGAGGCTAGAATTGATGGTGGGAGTTTTGGTATGAACTCCAGTCTAGATGCGTTCGCTCTGATACCATGTGGATAAAAAATTGAGAATCAAAGGAATGAACTTTTTTCATGGGTTAGAATTCTTATATAGCGTAAAACACTATGGTCCTATAGATGGCAATTACAAAATAGTCCTTACAGAACTCACGGGACTCGTAAACATAGAAAGGTTGCAGATAGAAATAGCTAACATAGAAACAAGCAAGAAATTAAATATAGGTCACTGGACATATTAGCCCAATGATGTCAACACTCTCAACAATATAGGATATTAACCCAACTAAATAAAATGCACGGGTATGTGATTTACTACGAAAAGGAGTACTACTAAGCAAAAGAGATGAGAAGAAATCCTAAATGTTACCTCTTTATTTCTCAACATAGCCCAAAGATAAACCTTCTTCCCAGACTCCTCGGCATGCTTGCTTGCTAGTTTTCTGCTGTTGCAATAAGCAGCAATTTCTGAAAGGGCTTCTTTTCCTGGAAGTTTATATTTCAATGCTGCAGTTTCCAATGCCTCCATACCTTCTAGGCACACCACAGCTTCTGCATTGAAGTTAATGCCAGTAAAACACCTGCCTATGTAAGATTCACCCGTAAGCATTCTTCGCAATCGAAGAAATTGTTTCTCAGCTTCAAGTACTGCACAAAGGGTTCGATGTACCACGATATCCGGGTACCTTCTAAGTGGTGAGGTAAAATGCGTATAAAACGGAGTTGCCAATGCATAGTGCCCCCACTCATCTTCCCTGTCTTTCAAATCTCCTGTACAGAAGTAGGTAGCCAACTGCATACTCTTTGAAGCATAAGAAACAAGGATATTAAATAATACAGGGTCATCTCTGAGCTTTTCTTTGAGTTTTGACAGAGAAATTTGAAGCTTGGCAGACGAAGAAGTGTCCAACTCAAATCCATGTTTATTGCAGAATGCTTTAAATTCCTTAAGTTTCCGGAGGTTGGGCTCCGGATGTCTGCGCAGTAAGGAACATTCATGAAAAGTCTTAGACAAGATCTCTGCAACTGTTCGGTTAGCCAAAAGCATGAATTCCTCCACAAGAGAATTTGATTCTTTTCCTTCAAAAAGAGTTAGATCATATGGAATGCCACACTCTTCAAACAAAATTACAAGTTTTGCACTGTCCAAACGGAGTGCCCCATCCTTGAATCTGTTCTCTTTTAGCCTTTTAGAAAGCTTGTGAAGAATCAGAACAGAATCCATAACATCCTTCCTTAAAACTTCAGCATCCAGTTTAGAGCCAGGAACCAGTGTTCCATCAATGATGCTCTGTGCATGCTCATAGGATAGCTTACAACAGGAACTGATAACAGAATGCCCAATCCACTGGTTAATTATGCCTTCAGAATCACTGATATCCCAAATAATAGAAAAAGCAAGTCTATCTACACCAGGATTAAGAGACCCCAATTCCTCAGACAGCACAGGAGGCAACATGGGCAGCTTATATTGAGAGACATACACACTTGTGGAACGAGTTCTAGCTTCCTCATCTAGAGCTGAGCCAGGGAGAATAAAGTACGATACATCTGCTATGTGGACACCAACTCGAAAAACATCATTAGATATCCTCTCAACCGATAAAGCATCATCAAGATCTACTGCAGAAGAAGGATCAATAGTAAATGTGCAAAGTTTTCTGAGGTCTCTTCTACTCTCGAATTCCACTTCAGGTATTCTCCAGGGAATATCAGGAAGGCAGGAAATTGATTCAGGTGAGAAGCCAGAATCACATATTTTATTCTCAAAAAATATGGCAGCAATCTGTGTTTTTAGTTCTCCACCACGACCTAAGATTATGCTGATGTGCGCTTGTGGGAGAAGAGATTCTTCAGCCCAGTTATCTATCCTGGCAGCAACTAGGTCCATTTCAACCGTTGGATCACACCTTGCCACCCTTTCTATAACACTTCCAGGGAGATCAACAACAGAAACGATCATATCAGAAAATCTTGGGTCGTTAGGTCTGAGTATGACATGATTAGTAACAGAGTAATTCGGCAATTTCCCATATACTTGTTTTTCATGACATCTAAAAATAGCGCGTATTTCACATATAGAAACGAAACCAACAATCGCATCACGTCTATGAGATTTTTCAATAATGGCAACAACTTTGCCTGTGGGACGTTTAGAAGGAAATGAATTTATGATGGCACACCATCTTTCAAGAGCTGCTGAGCCTTCGTCCTTCTCAGAAGAACATTCTCCTTTATTATCAGGAAAACTAGAGTTGCAACTATTAACAACACCACAAGGATTTTCAGCCTTGTTTTCCATTATAATCTGATCAGCTTTATTTGCACTGATACTCTCAAGAGTACTATTTCCATTTTCAACAGGAAATAACCTGTTCCAATCAGGATTGTCTGAATCACTAAAATGTGGGTTTTTGTCAGCAGTATCAACATTTTCCCCTTCTCCTTGGAAAGCATCAGTTTCGTCCAAAAGGCTTGACTTGGTGGTGTGAGCAGCATTGCCTTTCAGTTTCGTCCACATTGATACAGGATCCAACATGACAGCAACAATATCACCTTCTACCTATTGAAATAAAAAGTATACTACTAATAGTTAACTGAGGAATGTAGCAGTCAATCAAATCCCTGAGCATGACAAAAATGGTAGCAGCGCCCTATTAAATACTGTCTCTTGGCAATAAAAACAGATTCAGCCTCTAACATGAGGAGATTTATTCTTTCAAAGAAATCTGAGCAGTTTTATATTAAAAGAACCAAAGATATAGCTAATATTACAATATAGAGCACTATAACAGATTGGATTACATAGCTCGTGCATTAATTTAGTGGTTAATTAGTAAGCAACTAAGGTTCCACATTGCATCACAGATGCATATTATCATCTGTTGGGAAAAATGAATGGCTTGTTTATTCCATAAGCCCTAGACTCTCTTATATAGGAGAGTAGCCTATGGGTAAATTACATAAAGCATACAACCAAAAATAAAATAACGAACAGGTACGGATACTAATGTATATGCGCCAACACTCCCCCTCAAAATGGAGCATAGATATCAATCATGCTCAGCTTGGACGCACACTTCTGGAAAGGGCCTCTAAGTAATGCCTTGGTGAATATATCAGCAGTCTGATTCTCTGATGTGACGTGAACTGTAGCAATGAACCCCTTCTGAATCATGTCACGTATGTAGTGACAATCAACCTCAATGTGCTTGGTCCTCTCATGGAAGGCTGGGTTGTTTGCAATGAACAAGGCTGCCTGATTGTCACATTCCAGCTTCATAGGGAGCGGTATATCAAGACATAGATCTGTAAGTAGAGCTTTCACCCACATCATTTCTGTGCTAGCCTGGGCCATAGCCCTGTATTCAGATTCAGCACTGGATCTAGCTACCACTGTCTGTTTCTTGCTCCTCCACGAGACTAGGGCATCTCCAACATAGACCGCAAATCCTGAGGTGGACTTCCTGTCCTTGGGGCATCCTGCATAATCCGCATCAGCACACGCTGTGATAGAGATCTCCTTTCCCTTCTTAAATAGCAAGCCCGCACCTGGAGATGATTTTAGATATCTCAAAATCATATGTATAGCATCCATGTGGACCTGACGTGGTTGCTCCATGAACTGGCTCACGCGACTCACTGCAAATGATATATCAGGTCTAGTGATCGTGACATATAGTAGTTTGCCTACCAGTTCTCTATACCTTCTCTTGTCCACCTCTTCCGTGTCATCATCGTAGAGCTTCATGCTGGGATCCATTGGTGTCGTAGCAGGTCGACACCCTAGCATACATGTTTCACTCAGTAGATCTGTAACATATTTCCTCTGCGACATTACTAATCCATATGGATTTCTAGCAAACTCCAGCCCCAGAAAATATCTAAGGACTCCCAAGTCCTTGGTGACAAATTCGGTTCCCAGTTTTGCTTTTGCCTGCTTTATGCCCTGGTCATCATCTTCTGTAATCAAGATGTCATCAAAATAAACCATGATTACAATGATACCTCTAGTAGTCTTCTGCACAAACAAGGAATGATCAGCATTGGAGCGCTTGTATCCTTGTTTCTCGAAGAGATCTGAGAGCTTCTGAAACCATGCTTTGGGGCTCTGCTTAAGGCCATAGATAGCCTTATGTAACCTGCATACCTTGGAACACTCCCCCTCAACAGCAAAACCAGGTGGTTGTTGCATATAAACTTCTTCCTGCAAATCTCCATATAGGAATGCATTCTTCACGTCCAACTGATGAAGCGGCCAGTCTCGAGCAACTGCAACTGACAACAAGATCCATAGAGTAGAATGACGTGCCACAGGCGAGAAAGTGTCAAGGTAATCCACCCCGTATGTCTGTGTAAAGCCACGTGCAACCAGACGTGCCTTGTACCTGTCAATAGAACCATCTGCATTATGCTTCACTGTAAACACCCACTTGCAGCTCACTGGATTCACATCTGGAGGTATAGGAACCAAACTCCAAGTTCCTCTGGACTGAAGCGCCGCCATTTCTTCCTCCATTGCTAGCCGCCATCTACTATCCTGCATAGCATCATGATGATTCTTTGGAATATCGACAGCTGAAAGTGCCATAGCAAAAGACCTGAAATCTCCAGATAGCCTATCAAGAGATACGGATGCTGATATTGGATATGTAGCACAGCTTCTCTTCGACTTGCGCAGAGCAATGGGAACATCTAAATCAGTTGTAGTCTCATCTGGCCCCTGTATCATATTTTGCTCAGAAATGTCGTCAGATTCATTGAGCTGCATAGAAGATGTCAATCTAATCTCCCCCTGACCAGTGATGGGGGAATGTGTGCCATTTGCAATAACTACTGTCCGTCCCGGAGGGATCTGAGTGTATCCTGTAAGTAGACTCTGATCGCCACATAGGTTATGTGTAGCGCCCGAGACCATAATCCATGGCAATGTATCTGATCTACTACTGTGGAGTGCAAGTATACTACCTGAAGCACTGGTAGACGCAGAGGCAGAAGCAGCAGCATCAGAATGACTCTCTGTAGTCGGTGCTGGGCCAGATGGTGGAATAATGCCCCTCAGACGGGCAACTAGATCATCGAACCGTTGATCCAGAGTAGCAGCAGACGGGGGCTCTATCTGCTCAGCAGCTCGTGTGGATGCAGGGAATCCATGCTTCGAGTAGCATGTGTCTTCATTGTGTCCAACCCGGTGACAGTAAGTACATGTTGGCCTAGTGCGGCCACCTCTTCCACGAGGTCCACGTCCACGGCTCTGGTGATGAAACCCACGACCTCTGTTGGCTGCCATGGCTGAAGAATTCTGACTCGCGGCTGTGGAAGGAACTGTGATCTGGCTCAATCTATGAAAAGCTTCCTCCATGGGAGGAATGGTTGAGTCAGCCAAAATCTGTGATCGTGCCGCCTCATACTCTGGATCGAGTGCAGCCAGGAACACGCCCACCATTGTCGCATTCCTGTACGTCTTCTGCTGTTCTGGCGTGGCAGTGAGCGGCATGAAGCTGTAAAGCTTCTCAAACATCCCTCTCAGTGATGTATAGAGAGAATGTAAGGGGCGACAATTCTGCTTTATTGTAAATATGTCATGCTGAAGTTGCAGAATCTTCGTCTCGTTCTTCGCCTGAGAGTATGTTGCCGCCAGAATATCCCACATATCCTTGGTTGTGGGTTGATGTAGGATGTCATTGGCTATTTCAATAGCCAACTACCAGATAGACAAACCTTGGCATATGCATCATCAGCCTCCCAAGAGGCATTGACTCCAGTCTTCTCTGCAGGCTCAGGTTCGGTAAGAATGTGCTTCTTACCTGTAGACTTCATCATACTCATGAACTGTATTGCCCATAGTTCATAGTTTGTACCGTCCATCTTGACAATAGGCGCTGGACCACGAAAGGCGCCAATAGATGGGACATCCGCCTTGCTTTCTGACATACTGGAGATGGAAGACTGGAGCGATTGACTGAAGATGAGCTTTGTCTACAATAACATAGATGGGGGTAGTTGCATGTGTAGACCTCAAGCAACTATCCCCATGAAGATGTTCGTATTAAGCCCTACACGTACGCAGGGGTCACGCACAGGCACAAGTGCGCACGCAGGAGTCACGCGCACGCAAGATGCACAGGTGCGCACGCTGGATGCACAGGAGATGCGTGCACTGGTGCTACAGCGCGCGCGCACAGGGGATGCGCAGGAGGCGCACAGGCGATGCACTGGTGGTGCGCTAGGATGCGCAGGAGGCGCACAGGGGATGCGCAAGGATGCGCACAGGCGGTGCGCTAGGTCTGCCTCACGGTGCGCAAGGATGCGCAGATCACGATGGAGGCGAGCGAAGCGCGCGTGTGGCAAGGTGGAGGCGCACACCAGCGCACAGCACGCGTGTGCGCACAGAGAAGGCGGCGCCGATGGATCAACCAACTGGAGCTCGGGCGGCGCCGATGGGGCGAGAAGAAGAAGGAGGAGGAGGAGGAGGAGGAGGAGGAGGGGCCGGCGGGTGTGGTGGGGTTAGGGTTAGGGTTTCGAGAACTCCGGTCTAGGACCGTCACTCTGATACCATGTTGAGAAAAATGAATGGCTTGTTTATTCCATAAGCCCTAGACTCTCTTATATAGGAGAGTAGCCTATGGGTAAATTACATAAAGCATACAACCAAAAATAAAATAACGAACAGGTACGGATACTAATGTATATGCGCCAACATCATCTAACATACATTTGCAGTGCTAGTACGTATTTCATCCAAGTGATTCTCCAGACAGGTCTTCAATCATGTCAGTGATCTAAACAAGAGGTGTGCAAACAGGAATTCAAATTGAAAAATCAACAAGTACCTATGCAAGTACTTGCATGTAGTGGATATAGTAAAAGATTTCTAACATGATATAGATAACTACTCTAAAAACTGTGTTTGCTCTTCAGAACAAACACTATATTCACATACATAAGACCATCAAACAATTTCAACAAAGATCTATAATAGAACATGATCAACAGGTCGATTCCCATGGACAATTAAATGGTAGTGCAAAAAGCGACTAAGGCCCATCCACTGTGTAAATTAAATTATGCTTACATATCCCGTTTACATAAATAGTTTGGAGGAGGAATTTATGTTGTTTGAGATAGTTAGATCGACTAGGACGGCGAGCCATGCCTTTTATATTAGGGAGGAGACTAAAATTCAACTCTAACACCCCCCCTCAAGATGGGTTAAAGATTTCCTTCAAATTCAACTTTTCATAGCAATGTTTGATAGAGCTCTTGGACATGAATTGATGAACATGTTTGTCATCTAATCTAGAGAGACACCAGACAAGACCTCTCTACTCTAGTAAAGTGGTAGTCAACCTCCTTATGCTTGGTACACTCATGAGACATAGGATCGTTTGCTATTTGCATAGTTGTTATGTTGTCACACCTTAGCTCTGTCACTCTGCTTGAAGATCTATAAAAACTGGCCAGATCCATTGCATTTCTGTTGGCCCTTGGGTCATCACCATGTATTCTCTCTCCTACTAAAGCAGGATATCATTGCTTATGTATATAAATCATTGGTAGGCTTTCGATCAGCTAGGCATCCAACATAATCGACATCACAGTACAAAATAATGTCCAGCAGTGAACCTCTAGCGAAAACAGAAACCTCTTCCTTGGAGTTGCCTTGATGTACCTCAGTCATGGTTCGTAATTACACCGAATTTGGCAATATTTCAAAAAAATCGGTTTCACTGGGTTGGAGAAACCGAAATCGATATGCTAAATTCTGATTCTGAGCCAATTTCGCCCGGTTTCGCCAGTTTGTCGACATGAAATTGAAATCGATATTTTAGGCCATAACCTCAATACCATCATGGTGGCATCTCAGCCATGACCAAACACCCAAAATACAAAATTCTCCCCATCTTGCTGACTTGGGGAAACGGAATTTCAGCAACATTGTCAAAATTTTGCCCAAGTCTGCCAAAATGGGGGAAGGGAGGCAGCACACTGATTGTAATTCTTATTTTTAGTTTATATTTTCCCTACTTAATGTGGGGAAAGACTTTGTTATTGTTATTGTCTTTTATTTTATTTTTTTGAAATTTTAGGTTTCTATGTTGTAGAGATAGTTATTATTATGTTATGTACCTCTTCGTTATTTCTTTGTCGTTTATGGACTACTGTGTACTTTACCCTTAAGGTCTCTCCCTATATAAGAGAGCCTAGGATTTCTCTGAATGAATAATCTAAGTTTTTCTCCCAACATGGTATCAGAGCCGCCCTACGGCTCTCCCCCTTTCCCCACCCACCGCCCTCTCCTCTCACGCCGTACCCCCGCGCCGATCCCCGACCCTCCCCGGCGTTCCTACCACCCCTCCCTTCCCAGCGGGCCCCTCCCCGCCGCCAACTAGCCCCCAACCCGTCGCCACCAGTCCCCAGGCGGACCCCAGCCCGCCGCCACCAGTCCCCAGACGGACCCCCTCCCGCCCCCGATCCTCACCACCCTCCCCAGGCGGCCTCCTTGCCGCGCTGCCACCACTTGGGCGGTCCTCCACTCCAGTCGCCAGGCCTATAGGCGGCTTCCTGTCCCGCCGCTAGCCCCTTAGGCGGCCTCATCTCCGGCATGCCCTAGCCACCCTCGTTTCTTCCACTGGCTAGATGGATTTGAGTGCGTAACGTCTACATATGCACTCGAATCCAATGCAGTTTGTGTAGACATTCATTACCTTGTCTACAAACCCTAGTTCTTCTCCAGCGGCAGTATGTCAGAATCGAAGGTCGATATACCCTCCACCGGCACATTCAAAGGTCTTGCGCCAATAGTGAAGATGGATGGGTCGAATTATGAGCTCTGGGCAATGCAGTTCATGAGCCTCATGAAATCGAATGGTAAGAAGCACATTCTTACCGAGGATGAGCCCGCAGAGAAGACAGGGATATTTGCCTCATGGGAGGCTGATGACTCCTACGCAAAGGTCTGGTTGTCTGGTACATTGACGATGGAGATTGCTAATGATGTCCTCCATCAGCCCACTGCCAAGACGATGTGGGATATTCTCGCCGCTACATATTCGCAGGTGCGAAATGAGACCAAGATGTTACAGCTTCAGCATGACATTTTCACAATGAAGCAGAGCGGCAGACCTCTTCACTCCTTATACACATCCCTGAGAGGGATGTTTGAGAAGTTATACAGTACTATCCCACTCACAGCTACTCCTGAACAGCTAAAGACATTTCGGAACGCCACCATGGTGGGTGTTCTACTTGTTGCCCTTGATCCTGAATATGACGCCGCCCGGTCTCAGATCCTAGCCGATGCAGTTATTCCTCCAGTGGAGGATGTTTACAGGAGACTCAGTCGCATTACAGTTTCTTCCAGCTCTTCTACTCCACCCCATCAGCGATGGCAGTCTCGCGTGGGAAAGGTGGCACGTCTTCTGGTCGTGGACGTGGACCCCAAGGAAGGGGTGGTCGCTTTAGTCAGACATGTTCCAATTGTCACCGCACAGGACACTCGGAGGAGACATGCTATTCTAAGCATGGGTTCCCAGCATCGGCACGTGTTGCAGAGCATTCTCAGTCCCCGTTGCCATCTACTGCAGATAATCGTTTTGAGGAGCTTGTGGCACGTCTCTGAGATATTATGCCACATTCATCTGGTGATTCATCTGGTGGACCTTCAGATGTTGCTGCTACAGCCTCCGCCAGTTCATCTGCTGCTGCTAGTACCTCAGGTAGATCTACTGCATTTACATCGTCTCATGATATCTCTGATTGGGTTATAGATTCGGGAGCCACACATCATCCCTGCCAAGATAGAGACAGACTACAGTCCTACAGGGACATTCCTCACGGCCGCTCAGTGCAGATCGCAGATGGTACTCATTCCCCTCTTGTTGGACAGGGGGAGGTCTTCCTATCCTCCACTATGCATCTACAGAATGTCCTACATGCTCCTGAGTTCTCGATGAATCTGTTATCTATTAGTCAGATTACGAAGGATTTGCATTGTCGTGCTATATTTGACACGTCTTCTCTTATTTTTCAGGACATACTAACGGGCAGGGTGATTGGTTGTGGCTCTGAGCAGAATGGTCTATATCGGCTGGTTCGGGATTCCTATGCTGGCGTCTCCTCTCATTCTGCCGAACCAGTTTCTCCGTACATCTGGCATCTCCGTTTTGGTCACCTTCCGCTCCAGAAAAAGCGTCATCTTCTGTCCCAGATCTCTCCTAATTCATCCTTTCGCTGTGAAGCATGTCAGTTGGGAAAGAATCATCGGTCGAGCTTTCCTTGTCGTCAGAGTCGGAGCAGTAGCTCCCCATTCGAGTTGTTACATATAGATATATGGGGTCCGAGTCGTGTACCCCATCATCAGGGATACAGATTTTATCTTGTGGTAGTGGCGATGTGATCAAGAATTTAATTAATGAAGTGCACAATGTTTTCTCTTCTTCAGTCAAATATGTTCGGACGGATAATGCCCTAGAATTTTGCACACGGTAACTTTCTCAATTTCTTTCATCAAAGGGCATTATTCACCAAACCACTTGTGCATATACATCTCAGCAGAATGGTGTGGCGGAAAGAAAACATCGCCATCTCATGGATATTACTCGAACCCTGTTGATTCAGAGTTGTGCTCCTATTTCTTTCTGAGGGGATGCTGTTCTTACTGCATGTTATCCGGTCAATCGAATGCCATCCTCTGTTCTTGGTGAGAAGATACCTATTTCTCTCATTTTTCCTGACAAGGAATTATTCTCACAGACTCCACGTGTCTTTGGTACTGTGGTATTTGTTCATCTTCTGTCTCCCGGACTTGACAAACTCTCTCCTAGAGCAGTCAAGTGTGTCTTTGTTGGTTATTCCAGGACTCAGAAGGGCTACCGGTGTTATGATCCTATAAATAAGTACTTCGTGAGTGCTGATGTCACTTTCTTTGAGTCTGTCATGTATTTTTCTCCTGCAGGTGACAGACTGGTACCATCCACTACCAATGATGATGTCTATGTTCATCCACCACCTACTTGGAGTTCACCTGAGTCTCCTCCTGTTCCTGCCTCCACGTCAGCTCCACCACCACCACCACCTCCTCCACCTCTTCCACGACCTCCCATTTCACCTCTACCAAAATTCTATACGCGTCGGTCAGGTCTTGCTCAGGCTACACGTCAGCCACCCATCACGCCTCAGGTATGTTCAGATGGCATTACTACTGACGGGTCAGATTTGGTACATGTGCAGGATTCTTCAGTACAGGAAGACACTAGACCATCCAGTGCAACAGATGATGATCTTGATATTCCGATTGTTATTCGAAAGCAGAAGCGGATGTGTGCCTCTTATCCATTTGCGTCACAGGTTTCGTTTCACCGTCTCACTGGTGACTTTCAGAGATTTGCTTCAGTCTTGTCTTCCGTGGATATACCACGGACCTACCAGGAAGCCTTGAAGAGTGATTGTTGGAGATTAGCTATGGAAGAAGAGATGTGTGCATTGCAGTCTCGTGGCACATGGTCTTTGGTTCCTGCTCCTCCTGATGCATCTATTGTGAGCTGTAAGTGGGTCTTCACAGTTAAATATCATGCAGATGGTACTTTGGATCGGTACAAAGCACGATTGGTCGCGTGTGGGTTTACACAGACCTATGGCGTAGACTGCATGGATACTTTCTCTCCAGTGGCTAGACATTCTACCCTTCGCATTCTCTTATCTGTGGTCGTGGTTCGTGAATGGAGTATATCTCAACTGGATGTTAAGAATGCATTCCTGTATGGGGATCTACAGGAGGAAGTCTACATGCAGCAGCCACCTGGGTTTACTGCTGAGGGGGAGAAGCATATGGTTTGTAGACTTCACAAGGCAATATATGACCTCAAACAGAGTCCAAGAGCATGGTTCCAGAAGCTTTCCAACCTTATTGAGCAACAGGGATTCAAGAGGTCAAATGCAGACCACTCGTTGTTTGTCCAGAAGTCATCGGCAGGTACGGTTATTATCATGGTCTATGTTGATGATATTCTTGTTACAGGAGATGATGTTTAGGGCATAGAAAGGGCGAAGGCATTCCTAGGCCGTCAGTTTGTTACAAAGGATCTTGGAACCTTAAGATATTTTCTGGGGTTGGAATTTGCAAGGAATGCACAGGGCTTGGTGATGACCCAACGGAAGTACATTACAGACTTCCTGATTGAGACAGGCATGGATGGATGCAAACCATCAAGTATTCCCATGGACCCTAGCATGAAGTTGTATGATGGTGATACTGATGAAGTGGATAAGAGGTGATATAGAGAAATGGTGGGAAAACTTCTTTATATTACCATAACTCGTCTGGATATTGCATTTGCAGTAAGCAGGGTGAGTCAATTTATATGTAGCAGCCAAGACAAGTTCACATGGATGCTATATACATGATACTGAGGTATCTGAAGTCTTCTCCAGGTTCAGGTTGCTGTTCAGAAAGGGCACAGATTTATCTATCTCAGCGTGTGCAGACGTCGATTATGCAGGATGCCCTAAGGATCGAAAATCAACCTCAGGGTTCGCAGTTTTTGTTGGAGGCTCTCTGGTTTCTTGGAAAAGCAAGAAACAAACTGTTGTGGCAAGGTCCAGTGCTGAATCCGAATATAGGGCCATGGCTCAAGCCAGCACGGAAATGATGTGGGTTCGATCCGTACTAGAAGATCTACATGTAGATGTGCCTCTACCCATGGAGCTTCAGTGTGACAATCAGGCAGCCTTGTTCATCGCCAACAATCCAGCTTTTCATGAAAGAACCAAGCATATTGAAGTTGACTGCCATTACACTAGAGACTTGATCCAGAGAGGATTGATATCTACTACGCATGTGAACTCAGGAGATCAGACTGCAGATGTATTCACCAAGCCATAGCTCAGAGGACCTTTTCAGAGATATTCATCCAAGCTGAGCATGATAGACATATATGCTCCACCTTGAGGGGGAGTGTAGAGATAGTTATTATTATGTTATGTTTATTTCTTTGTCGTTTATGGACTACTGTGTACTTTATCCTTAAGGTCTCTCCCTATATAAGAGAGCCTAGGGTTTCTCTGAATGAATAATCTAAGTTTTTCTCCCAACATATGTTTTATTCAATAAATAAGATAGAAATACGCATTGCCAAAATACAAATGTAGATAAAAGTTTAGTATTGGCGTGTATACCACACAGGTTAATATTCAGAACATTTAAGGCAAACAATTAGGAATTTAGAACGTTAAAAGTGCATTCATTATATAGAAGTTGAATTAACAATTTCAATACAACTCGCAGTTCACAAAAAACACAAGAACTGGTATACGAAAGAATCAGAAGAGAAGAACCAAGAAAATTGTGCAGATGCACCATCCATTGGTCACGGTTATTCTCCTCCTCCGTGATTTTATCTTCTCTTAATTTAATCTCTATATTTCAACATGGTTGTCCCACGCCAAGTAGTTATATGTGGCCTTTTAGTTCCTGATTGTGAGGAACGCAAGGATGAGGACACCTATCAAGTATCAACTATCTATTGCATTGAGAGATCCAGGGGTGTTGGCCCGGCCCATGGAAGGAAACTCGACTTTGCCATCCGATGCACTAAAGCTCCTACTACATCCATCACCAGAGGTAAATTCCCTAGTAGTAATCCCAGGATTACAAAAATCCTTAGGTACTGCACATTCTTTTTTTACTTTCGTAATGTACATGTATCGCAAGTCCTAAATGTGACACAAGATGTCGCATTTTATAAATGCGACATACATTGTCGCATGGTGGACATGCGACATGCATCTAATCTCCTGGAAACTTAAGCCCCTCCTACGCGGGACTTCTACACATCAGTCTGCTCATTCATGCACAGCGGCTCTTCAGGCGATGCAACCGATGCTCCCTCTCGTCGTGCGCCGCCTCCTCGCTTCCCTCTTGTCGACGTCGTGTCTCCAGGCCTCTAGAGACCTCTGTTGCCTCTCTTTCGTGTTGTGCATCCACCATTGGTGCTCCCCAAAATCTCTAAACCTTAGGTACAAACTGGATTGTCTTCGGTGTTAGGGTCTGGTTAGTACGTAAATCATGATTTTTTTACCAAATTGATGTTCTTGTGATGTTGGATTATTGTTTTCATACTTGTAAATCCATTGCCCCCATGTGTTAGGTTGGAATGGAGTTGATTTATTACATGCTCCATTTCAAAGGTACTATTGGTCATTCGTCGAACACCAATGTGTGTGGTTTTGGGTTAACATCGAGCATTTCATACGATGAGTTGTTGAATCTAGTTCATCAGAAGGTCAACTTGGACAAGAACAACTATAAAATTAAAGTGTCATATCGCATCCCACGTAGGGAAGGTGAAGAGTCTACGTTGATGTCCATCGTGGACGATGATATCGTACAAGGCATTTTTGTATATGCCCAGACAATTGGGAAATCAGCACCAATTGATATTATTATTGAAGGTCAGTCGGGTTCGTATGTGGTGTCGAATGTTGATGATATTCAAGATCTCTTCACGCCGGGTCCTTCCGTTGTTTGGAGCACCAGTGACCCTAGATCGCAACCAACACCAGTTCACGAATTCATAAGTGATGATATCTTGAGAGAAGTTAATCGTACCCTGGATGATGACATCTCTAGGGTAATGAACGATGAATTGGAGGAGGACAGTGACCAAGAGCTTGATGATAATGTCGTTGTATATGGCCAGACGAGAGTTGATGAACCCATTTTCCAAGCAATTGTTCCTCTTATAATATTTTTTAGGGGTTAAAGGCTGTGACCATGGAAGGTTGTATCGGCGATATATCGGCGATATATCGTTGATATATCGGTATCGAGAGGTTGGGGGTATCGAAATTGGAGTGTATATCCTTTTACAAGGATATCGGCGATATATCGCCATATCGGCCCATATCGGTCAAAATGAATGGATTTAGTACAAAAAATACACGATATCGACCGATATCGCCGATATTTCGTCGATATCCCTATATATGAATGTTATTATTCATGCAAGTTTGATTCCACTGCCTATCTAGCTATAACTAGTATTAAAACAATCTATGATTTATATACTTTGTTCCGGGTCGGGGGCGCTGCCCCTGTACCCCCGCAAGGGGGGCCAACCTGGGCCCCCCTAGCCCCCCCAGGCTCGCTGACCGGGCAGCGAGACCCCCGTACTGGTATGGTATGGTGCGACAGGAGGGTGCATACAATGGTTTTTCAACTTGGTGTATATTTACAAGTTATTTCATGTTGTAAAACTTGAATGAAATCCATTTCCAATATCTATAAGTCAATTCTTCAAAAAAAATCTAGAAGTCATGGATCAACATTAATATCGATATGTTCGAAATGATCGATATATGCAATATAAGCTTTATAGATGATCGATGTGTGCGATTTAAGAGTATATTTGTAAGTTATTTAGTGATCTAAAAACTAGGATAAACTCCATTTTCAATATATATATATATAGGTCAACAACTAACAATACAACGATATACGCGATACAAGATTCATAGATGATCGATATATGTTATCTAAGAGAGTAAGAGTACATTTGTAAATTATTTAGTGATCAAAGTACTTGGATGAACTCCATTTTCAATATATATAGTACGTCAACAACTAACAATATCAGCGATATGTTCGATATGACCGATATGTGCACTATAAGGATCACTGTCCTAAAAAATGATCTATATGTATTATCTAGGTGTGTATTTGTAGTATTTCATGTTATAGGAACTTGAATGAAATCCATTTCCAATATTTATAAGTCAAGAATCAATATTAATATCAATATGTTCGATACGACCGATATGTGCGATACTGATATGTGCGATATATGATATATAAATGGACCGATATGTGTGATATAAGTGTGTATTTATACGTTATTTGTTGTTTTAATATCTTGGATGACCTTAATTTATGAAAAAATGTCAAAAAATTGGCTTTTTTGCGCCATTTTTGACATTTCCACCGATATCGTCGATATATCGTCGATATATCCCGATATATCCATTTTCGGGCAGACCGAAACGATATCGATATCGATACAGCCTTCCATGGATGTGACATGCGTGCAACGTTTGAAGATAATTTTTGAAAGAAGTCTGGTCGTAATATTTTTGGTGGCGAACTTCGAAAGGACAGAACACTCAAAACAAAGAATGATTTGATTTATGCTGTGAAGACACCTCACATCCTTGCCCACTACAACTTCATGATTAAATAATTCACCACCTTGGTTTGGTCTATTCTCTGCACCATGCAATCAAAGGGTTGTCTTTGGTTTTTATGTAGTCATTTTAGGAGATTCGACAATATGTGGGTGTTCTCTAAGATCGGAGGCCCATACACTTGTATAAACCCAATTGTTAATCATGATCATCCTCAATTAGACTGCAACTTCATGGCTAGATCCATGCTAATCATGTGAAGGATGACCCCACTATTTGGATGTCGAGCTGCAGAGCTCACATTCATGAGTTGTACAATTATTGGGTTACGAAAAAAGGGTGTGTGATGTTAGGAGAAAAACAATTGGAATGACATATGGTGATTGGAAGAAGTCTTATGCAAAGATGTTGTATCTCTGCATGCGTTGAAAGTTGCCATTCCTGTGACTGAAATAGACATCTACCATACGGAACACTCCAACATGTGGAAATCCCATTATAGTATATTTCAGTGTTGTTATTGGACGTTTGGCCCTTGTATTGAGGCTTTCAAACATTGTAGGTCGTTAATAAGCATTGATGGAACTCATTTGTATGCAAGTACAAGCAGAAACAATTGATTGCGTGCGGAGTGGATGGAGATAACCATGTAATCAAGATGCATGAGGACCTATATGTATCACTTCGTATCGTCATCCTGGTATAAAATCCTCAATGAATGATATTGATGTTGGTTTCTTACCCGAAAGTTTGCTTATTTCATGAGAAAATTGCAGGAATGGAACCTGAATGCAGGTAGATGGTTTTCGACTAACGACTGTCGAAGGGAGCATTTCACTCTAGCTTGCAATGGTGGGTATAGATTTTGCAGATGACGACATTTTAAGTGAAAGTTACGGTGAGCACAATGTTTGCAAATTGTTGCACTGATCAAGAAGACTTTCTATAATTATGTTTAATACTTCAACAAGCGAGTAGTTGAGGCTACGGCAGCTCTCGCTGACGGTCAAAAATGCACTAAAATGCGACAGCTGACCTACAAAGATGGAGTTTCAGAAGATGGCCGTTGAATGGGGGATCCCACCTAGGCATTGTCATTGAATGGGGGTTACTGTGTGTCCATTTGCAACTGCACTCCATTTGTGCAGTTCAGCTGCCGCATTTTTATGAATTTTTTACTGACAATGAGAGAAGTGGTAGCCCCATCTGCCCGCTCGTTGAAGTATAAGACACAATGATAGAAAGTCTTCTCGATCGGTGCAGCAATGAACAAACATTATACATCCTTAAGAAGCGCATTATAACTTTACTTAAATTTGTCATCAGAATCCAAAACTATAGCCACCATTATAAGCTAGAGTCCACCGCTTCATGCAGCAATCGTTAGTGGAAAACCATACCAACATCCAGTTTCATTCATGCAATTTTCTCATGAAATAAGCAAACTTCCCGGTAAGAAACCAATGTCACCATCATTCATCGAGGATTTTATATCAGGATGACGATCAGAAATGGTACATATAGGTCCATCACGCATCCCGGCTACTTTGATGCGAACCAATGAAAGAAATCATTTCCAAGTAGGGATGAATTCCTCGTCAACTATGTCGAATGCAAGAGATAAGACATGATTATCTCCATCAACTCCACATGCAGTCATCAGTTTCTGCTTGTACTTGTCATACAATGAGTCTCATCAATGCTTATCAACGGTCTATAATGTTTGAAAGCATCAATGCAAGGGTCGAACACCCAAAAGCAATGCTGAAATCTACGACGAGGGGGTTTCCGCAGGTTGGAGTGTTCCGTATGGTAGAAGTCTATTTCAATCCCCGGAATGGCAACCTTCAATGCATGCAGAAGATAAGACATCTCCGCATAAGACTTCTTCCGATCACCAAATATTATTCCAATTGCTTTTCTCGTAACATCCCATGCCTTTTTTTCGTAACCTAGTAATTGTACAACTCGTGAATGTGAGCTCTGCAGCTCGACATCCTATAGTGGGGTCATCCATCACCAAGGTTAGCATTGATCTAGCCATGAACTTGCAGTCTAATTGAGGATGATCATGATTAACAATTGGATTTATATAAGTGTGTGGACCTTCTATCTTAGAGATTACCTACATACCGTCGAATCTCCTGAAATGACCACGTACGATCCTTTGATTGCATGGTGCAGAGAATACACCAAATCAAGGTGGTGGATTCTATAATCATGAAGTTGTAGTGGGCAAGGATGTAATGTTTCTTCAAAGCATAAATCAAATCATTCTTTATCTTGAATGTTCTGCCCTTTCAAAGTTCGTCACCTAAACTGTAAAGCCCATACTTCGTTCGAAAATCATCCTCAAAGTTGCACGAGTCTCACAGCCTCTGACCTCAAAAAACGGTACATGGGGAACAATTGTTTGGGGAATGGGTTCATCAACTCTCGCCTGGTCATTTACAACAACATTATCATCAAGTTCTTGGTCATTGTTCTCCTACAACTAATCAGCTGTTACCAACACAAACACAACTGTCGGCTGAGAATGCAATGCTCAGCTTGGACAAACAGAAAGAAATCTCAAACTCACAATACAAAACACTACAGACAATATCAACTCAACACAAACACAACTGTCGGTTGATGTCGAGGATGTTGCTTCTCATGCCGTGCAGGGGAGGACGAACAAACAGGCGGGAGTGGAAAACAAACTGAATCTCCTCGTCGGAGAGCATGTGCTCTGTACTACGCATGTCAAAGTCATTGTCACGAAAAATGAGTCTCCACCTGGAGAACTCTGGTCAGCCACATCATGTGGACAACTGCTCCATCTCTAAAAGAGTCGAACTGAAAAAGTCGTGGAGACATTCTCGTCGGAGTCCATGATCGTTGTAGAATGGAGTCTGAAAAGTCTTGTCAAAGAACCGGGTCTCTCCCACACTGGCTCAGAGAATGGGATCTCTACTCTGGAGTCCCTATGAAACCACATGAAAACCCTAGCCTATATGGTATAGGGAATGGGATCTCTACTCAGGAGTCCTTGTGGAATACATGAAAACTCTGAGACCAAAAAACAAAAGATGGGGACCACAAAAGATGGTCGCAAACACGTGTGAATCAAAATGAAGACTCGGAACAAATCCGGCGGTGGGTCTGAAACTGAAATGTAGAGTCTGGTATCTGGCTAGTCTGAAAATTGTCATCTGAATACGGAACAGACATGTGACTCTACAAAATACTCCCCCTTTCTCCCAAACTTGTCGGAAAACAATGGCAACGACAAAGTTGGGAGAAGACAAGAGAATGGGGAAAACATGATTCACATAAGTCGATAATCAATTTTTTCAGGCTTTTCTTCTCAAAAAATAGTCGAATCTTTCAACATGGATTTGAGCAACAATCCATGTAGCTGACCCTACTTATAGTGGGAGAAGGCTTAGTACATTTTTTCTTCTCAAATCATTTTTTCACTTCGGCTATTTCATCGTCATTTTTTTTAATAGTTGTCACACTTTTTTTAATAAGTCATTCATAATATTTTTTCGGTTTTTCCTTTCCCTGTTTTTCTTTCTTTTGCTTACGGCTTTTCTTTTGTACGAGTCTTTTCAAAAAAAAATAACCACACTTTTTTCTCAAACATGGCCCAAAGGGCCCAACAACGAAGCAACCACCTCCTCTCTTTTTTAAAATCACGGTGGCCCTGCTTGCTCTTATTTAGGGTTACCACTCGGGAACCCCTTTCTCAAGGAGTATCGCCCCCAATAAGGGCTTCCTACGGAAGTCGACAATGCCGCCCCTGATTGGAGTTGTCGCTGCATGTACGGCAAGGGTTGTCGGGCGTTGCACAGCGCCTCGAGCGCACGAGAGGCAATGGAGAAGCTTGCCGCCAAGGAGGAGCTAAGAAGGTGGAGGCCACGCCGCCACCTGGAGATGCTGCCATCGGCATCAGCGGCTTGGATCGGTGTTGCTTCGATCGTCTGGATGCGGATGACATCGGGCATCTACCATCGCCGATGGAGCTTGGTTGGAGGTGCAGCTCCGAGAGGAGATGCATTCGATGTTGAAGGAGGTGAGTCCATCCGCCACGGGAGGGTCTTATGAAAAAGAAGTCGTCGCCATTGGGCAAGGGCTGCTGGGTGGTACCTCCTAGAACTCGAGAACGGCAACTAGATGCCAGATGGCTCTGCTTGCTACAGGCGAAGGCTTGGATGACTGGGTTGATCGTCTGGGTTGCACTTGTTGGTTGGATCTCGCGTCGCCTGTGCGAGATGCATCTTGCATTGCCTGAGGTGGAGATGCTCTGCCTGGAGCATCGTGGATTGCGTTGGACCCTTCATATAGATACCCTGTCGTAGCGGCCCAAGCCCCGCTAAAGAAACATCATATAGACGCTTTTTTTAATTGTAGGCCCAAAAATTTTGGGGGTCCGGAGCATCCCCCTTGGGATTCGAACACGGGTCCTTTAAGGCGTAGGCACACTACACTACCACCAGACCACTCCTTGGGTTCTTAGAAACCTCCCCTAGGAACAACATTTCCACTAGTATTAATTTTGCATGTAAAACACTCCTTACGGCTAATAAATAACAAAAACAACTAGCATGTTTGTTGAATATATGGTATAGAAACTATTAGAAAATCGGAAGCGGAAGCGGAAACATGGATAAAAGAATAAACAAGAATAAGAACGCGGGATTTTACGTGGAACCCTACTCCGTGAGGAGCGGGATGAAACCACGGGAGAAGCCCTCAAAGGGGCATATGCTTCATTCCTTTTTCTCAATGAGTACAGGAGGTCTGGGGCTCCATATATAGCCTCTCCATAGCCTTCAAGTCCCACCCCTAGGCGGTATGGGACTAAACACATGGATGGGGTAAATGGATCTTCTCCAGGATCCATTTACCCTGTTACAACTCAATGGGCGCACACACGAATACTTCAACACTCCCCCTCAAGCTGGAGCATGCAATGCTCAGCTTGGACAAACAGAAATAAACTCAACTCAACGCTACAGGACACTACGGACAATATCAACCCAACACGCACATGCTGCAGTCGAGGACGTTGCTTCTCATGCCGTGCAGGTGAGGAGGACGAACAGGCTGGAGTGTGAGTCTACTGAATCTCCTCGTTGGAGAGCATCCGCTCTGAACTGCGCATGTCAGAGTCGCTGCAACTGGAAATGAGTCTCCTCGTCGGAGTACTCTGACCCGCCACAATATGTGGACAACTGCTCCATCTCTGAAAAGGGCCGAACTGAAAATGGTCGTGGTTGTGCAATCCTCGTCGGAGTCCACGGTTGCTGGAAAATGGAGTCTGAAAATAATCTCCTCGTCGGAGAACTGGGTCTCTGCCATCTGGCTCAGAGAATGGTGCACTGCTCTGGTGTACCTACGATACCACATGAAAACCCTTGCCAACATATGGCATAGGGAATGGTCCTCTACTCTGGAGTCCCTATGGCTCAAATGAAAACTCTGGCCGAACAACAACAAGAATGATGGGGACCTCGAACTGATGATGGCAACATATGCTCATCTGAAAAATGACCGCACACTCGTGCGTGTCTGACACTGGACTCGGAATCAATCGTCGAGTCTGACAAAATCTGATCATCTGTAGAGTCTGAAAATTCTGAACTGGTCTGGAGACTGGATAATCTGAATCTGGAGAATCTGAAATAGACCTGTGACTCTACATATACTCCCCCTTTCTCCCATACTTGTCGGAACATGAACATCGACAAAGTTGGGAGAAGACCAGATAGAAGAGGAAAACAAAACATACTTGTGGCTTTCGTCATTTTTTTATTTTAATAAGCCGTCACATTATTTTTCTCGATTTTTTTAAACACATTTTTTTAAGCCGTTGACATTTTTTTCGGCTTTTCATCCTTTTTTTTAAGCCGTTTCATTTTTTTCGGCTTTTCCTTGCATTGTTTTTTGAAAAAATTGCGTACGGCTCTACTTTTGTACGCGCCTTTTCTCAATTTTTTTTAACTTGCACCCCCACCTTTTTTTTTAACATGCAACCCATTGGGCTTTACATAACTGTATTTTTTTTCGGGCTTTCAAGCAAATAGCCCCCTTCCCATTTTTTTAATCGTGGGCCGTTTGCCTATTTTCCCAACGTGGGCACCACTAGGGTTCCCCACTGGGAACCCTCTCACAAAATCGTCGCCGCTGTCGCCATGGGCCGTGCTCGGGGACGCGCCAGATCGAAGAGGCTGCTGGAGGCGGCACGGAATGGCGAGGGGAGCCGCATGGTGCGAGAGAGGGCGGCGCCGACTGGGGTGCAAAGAGGAGGGCGGAGGAATCGCCGCTGGAGCCAATGTTCATGAAATCGACCGCATGGGCCGCATATGCGGCCGTATATGCCCGTGCGACATGCAGAACGCACCGATTACATGAATCAGTGCATTATGCGCCCTTCCCGCATATGTGGCCCGCATATGCCCCGTATATGCCCCGCATATCCCGCATATGCCCCGCATACTGCTCCAGCGGCTCCAACTTTTCAATCTTCTCATTCAGGCCCTTAATTCCATAACTCTGCATCTTCATTCTATTGTAAGAATATGACATGCATTTCGTATACAATTGCAATGCATTATACCATTATGTATATGCAATGTTTTACGTTTTCCTCATGTATTATTTTCACAAGTATATGTAATATATCGTTGAATATTTTTATAAATGTGGATTGAGGTTTTACGCATGTAGTGAATGTATGTGTATTGAAGTTTTGTTACCACGAATCTTCTAATATGTGAAGTTTTTATGGTAAATATTTTTTGTGATTAAATATGAGGCAATTAAAAGCATATAAACACCCATCTAACATTAAGTGATTTTCTTAATTCTTCTTTAACACCACTTAGATACATAAATTCAATGGTAATGTTATTCATAGATATTTATTTATTTTTAAATTAAAAATTAGAAAACCGCGTAGAACCACATATACCCCGCATATGCCCCCACATACCGCTTATTCAATATTCGGTGACCTGTCCGAACGCATCCGCATACCGCTTTCCTAAACCTTGGCTGGAGCCAGAGGCTAAGGCTGGAGCGCCGCCATCGAGAGGAGGAGGCGCACGAGGCACGCGCGGAGGCGGTCTCGCCATCGCCGCTCGCGACTGCGATCTAAAGGCACGCACCGGTCGGGCTCACGTCTGGAATGCTGAAGGCGCAGCAGAGGAGGCTTCGTCGGGACTAGGGCTCGCCGCCGGTGGGCTTCTAAAGAAGATTGTGCGCCTATGCGCGCGATGGTTGAGGTGCGCCGCCTATGTCGTGCCGCCACTGGAAGGGAGGAGAAGGAGTGGCGCCCGCACGAGGGGTGCACTCCGGCTGCGCCTGTGGGGCTCGTAAGCCTGGGCTGCTAGGGTTACGCAGCCAACGCAGCTGCACCGCCTGGAGGCTGGTGGCCCGCCACGCTGCTGATCTGGATGCCTGGACTTGGATGTCGTACGGAGGAACATGCCTGCTCGATCTGGATGCTCGATCTGGAACCGCTAGGGTTCCCTGGAGATGAGGTGTTGTCGCCTGAAGAGTTGAATGCGTGCGGCACAGGATCTAGGGTTTCCAGAGAAATCCTAGAACTTCTCAAACTTGCACCGATCATAAAAGATAGAAAATAATCTTAACATAAAGCTTCAAGAACAAAACTTCGACAACGAATCTCGAACAAATAATAATGGATGGACATAGATTCCTCGAGAATCGACCCGCTCTGATACCATGTTAGAAAATGGGAAGCGGAAGCGGAAACATGGATAAAAGAATAAACAAGAATAAGAACGCGGGATTTTACGTGGAACCCTACTCCGTGAGGAGCGGGATGAAACCACGGGAGAAGCCCTCAAAGGGGCATATGCTTCATTCCTTTTTCTCAATGAGTACAGGAGGTCTGGAGCTCCTTATATAGCCTCTCCAGAGCCTTCAAGTCCCACCACTAGGCGGTATGGGACTAAACACATGGATGGGGTAAATGGATCTTCTCCAGGATTCATTTACCCTGTTACAACTCAATGGGCGCACACACGAATATTCCAACAGAAACATTAAACGATTATTTTAATCATGAACAAGAGAAAAATATAATGATCAAATGAATTATCGAGTTTCAATATATATGGTGGGTTTTTTATTCTAAGCACAATCCCTAGGATCTCCTTTATCCTTATAATATTCTTTAGAAATCCGAAAGATCTGCGAATACTAAATGAGGTATTCTGAGATCTTTATTTTTCCACTTCGATTTTATACCAAGTTTATGAATTTCTATTTTAACCTCTATACCTATATATATACAACAACAAAGCCTTTTCCCACAATTAAGTAGGGTCGGCTACATGGAGTCTTCGCCTCCATTCAGATCTAACTTGGGTCAATCTCGTGCTTATATCCAAAAATCTAAGATCCCTTCGTATAGTCTCTTTCCAACACTTCTTAGGTCATCATCGCCCTCTCTTAGCCGACTCAACATCCCAACACTCGCATCTCCTAACTGGTGCATCAGTTGATATTCCTTGCAAATGATCAAATCATCTTAAGAAGTTTTCTCGCATCTTATCCTCGATCGGAGCTACACCAACTTTCTTTCTGATTGCATCATTCTGAATCCGATCTTTATGTGTGTGATCCACCTTAGCATTTTCATTTCTGTTGCAGCCATTCTCTGCACATGTCTATGGTTCACAGGCCAACATTCAGATCCATAGAGCATACCAGGTCTCATGGCTGCTTTGTAAAACTTTCCTTTAATTTTTAAAGGAATTTTCTTATCACATAGAACAACAGAAGCTCTTCTCCACTTTAGCCAGCTGCGGGATTTTACGTGGAACACTACTCCTTAAGGAGCGGAATGAAACCATTGGAGAAGGCCTCAAAGGGCCATATGTTGCATTGCACTTTCTCATTTGTTACAAGAGGTATGGGGCTTCTTATATAGCCTCTACAGACTCTCCAAGTCCCACCACTAGTAGATGTGGGACTAAACTCTAGATGTGGTAAATGGATCTTGGAAGGATCCAGGATCCATTTACCCATCTTACATATAATGCATATACTCCAACAATCAATAGAAGTAACCAACTCGAGTGATCAGCCTTCATTATCCACTCGTGTTAATCCTATGACTAAAAGCGAAAATCAACTACCAAGCGCATCTCAGAAGAGTGACATCTTGCGTCATCTTGATATCGGGTCGGCATCAAGAACTACGCATCACCCAATCAAAGCAACTGGGATCGCAACCATCTAGCCTTCTACCCAGGGACCCAAGGGTGCTAGCCCATCCCTTGCAGTCACTAACTCCAACTACCCAAGCAACAAAGGAAAACGGCATCATGTGCCACAACCCTCAACACGGGAGAACACCTCGATCGTGGAGACTACCAAAGTACTAGAAATGTGGGGCAAGAGTTCCAACCGCGACACAAACAGATGTCATATAGATTCAAGTACTAGGATCTGGAGTCAAATAAAATATTGATAATAGCTTTTACTTGATTACCCAATCTCATTTCTTATTCGGTTAGAATTTAGATCATCTTCTATGATTCCCAATTTAATTACTTAGAGTTTAGTTTCAAAGGGACTCACTATAGTTAGGTAAATAATGGATATAAATGACCAACATTCATTAAGACAATGGCTCATTTCATCTAGTATTGATTTCATGTTAATTATTTTTAGAAGACCAACAGTGATTGATTCGTCAACTCACATGACCGATCAAGAGCTCTGATTTCCTCCCTTCCATCTTAATTGAGTCTAATTTAACCCTTATAACATAGTTTAACTCCAAGAACACATGCATAGTTAGATTACACTGTTTATTTTAATTTTCGAAGTTTGGATTAATCAAAGACTGTTTTGATCACTATTTATCGATTAGTACCATTGCGTTGGTCGACTAGTACTGATCAATCATGCCAAATGGCATGGTCGATCATACATGATCGATCAGACCATTTGCATGGTCAGTCATAAACCTACACAGTGAGTTGTTGCTCCGATTTTGATGTCAAATTTTCTTCTCCAATTCCAAAATTAAACACATGCGTGGATAGAGCATATCATAAGGATGAATCTGACATAGAAATAAAATACCCAACGGATCTCTCGGAAATCACAAAATAAGACGGCGATAAGAAGTGAAATCCAAATTTGCATGCAGAATTCAGGACAATCCAGATAGCAGATAGACACAAAAATGACGTATACGTGATGTAAGAAAGGCGTGTGACTCAACAGCAGGGCGAAAATTAAAATCCGTTACCTTCGTGGGTCATTTCCCAGATATCTCCCCCACCCTGAAATCGGCAATTTCGAAGTGCCTCGCGTAAAACGTGCGCGAGAAATGGAAGGACCTCGATGCACTCTTAAAATTGGTGCCCTCATATCATCGACAGAGGTCAACGAAGGCGGCAGCAGATGAGCTCTAACAAGTCTCCAGCGAGCTCAAGGGGTCAAGCAGCTCAGCCACTTAGCCCTTTTATAGGGCTCGATTATTTCATGTGTAACTTTCGCATAAGTGTCCCTTTCGATGTTCTTGGGCTCGTTGGAAAGGTCCTGAAGAACTCTAGAAGATAGAGTCCTTATACATCCGATTCGGATATTGGATCATCCCAAAAATTGAGTTGTAGTGTTTTTAGTACTTCGAGGTTCAACACTCGAAAAATCTCAAAGAAAGTCTCGTCCTCAAAACTTAAGTGTAAGGTAAAGCCCACCATGATCCCCGCAAAACGTGTGTTTTAAAGCCCACCAAAGAGAGCGAAACCCAAACAAAATCTCAGATAGGAACGGACTAGTGTTTCAATTTCATACATGCAAAAAGGTGAGGGTACTTTTCCATCATGCATGCCACAGGCTTCCACGAAGCCCCCTCAACATTCTGGCTTTGATAGAGGGCCTTGAGCAGAGGAACCTCCTTTCGCAGTCGCTTGACTATTAGGTCTAGCATATGCACTGGAGCCCCGGAAAGGAAAGGTTCAACACGACCAACAAATCCTCGTATGATATCACATGTCTAGGGTCTCTGATGCACTTGCACCATGGTTTCAGATTTCGCGAAATATCGATGAAATTTTGCCAAAATTTCAGTTTCGACATGGGACCTAAATTTCGAGCGAAATGTCGATATAAAAGCCTTCCTTCACAAAAGTTGCTCGATTAGGGTGAAATGTCATCGAAATTCCGATGAAATTTCATCGTTTCGACACGGTATCAATACGATACCTGATATCAAAATTTAAAACCTTGACTTGCACAAGTTCGACATGTGAAATATGGCATAAATGCCCTCGAGGTATGGATAAAGTGTGACTATGTAAGAAACCATTCTCACACGAGCCAAAATCTCAAATATGCCAACGAACCTCAGTCCCAACTTAGCTCTAGCATCGAATCTCTGCACTCTATCGAGGAAAATCTCATAAAGACAAAATATCGAACCTGCAATGATAAGGGATACTTAGAGATGTAGAGATGGGACAAGTTCTGCTTAAAAGCTCAAAGGCAAAATATGAAACCTGAAACTCGAGGTCTCCTCGTCGACGGTCTACATAACTCTTCTTTCGACTATATGCTATCAGCAACTTCTGCCTTGTCGTCTCAACGGTTCTAGCAGTCTCTTTGATCATTCCGGTGGTGTAAAGAGTACTATCACCCACATGTTGCCAATGGTATAATGCCTCAAATGGTGTTATGCCGATGCAGGAATGAAAGTTGCCGATGTATGTGAATTTTGCTAAAGGAATATGATCCTTATAGGATCCCTTCCACTCCAGGGTACAAGCACGAAGTAAAATCCTCAAGCGTTTGAATGGTCCTCTCCAGGGCTATCCTTTGTGGATTCTTTGAGTTTGAATTTGTGATTAGACCCTACTTAGTGTGTGGGTTGGAAACTATGAATCAAGGTAATGAAAGTCGATTGTCCGGGCTAGTTATTCTACATGGGAATTGATTACTTAGTGAGTTGTGCAAGGAAACAGAGTTAGGATATGTATAGTGGGTTTCGCAACAGATTCTTGTGCACAATTTTACCCAGTTCTGTAGGTATTTTACAACTATGCTAGGCGCTTTGCTCATAAACCTATTTGTGTGAATTCGTCAATTTTGCAAGTTCATAGGCTCAGCAACCGCAACAGTAGCCGGTTTTGTGGTTTGACTTTTGTTCAGCTTAACTTCATGGTACAGTTAGTTTCTACTCGTTTGTTTCTTTTACATGTACTTATTTCTTAGAGACATGATGTGTGTATATATACATGTTTCTATAATTACACGGCATTGTATATACTATTTGTGGATATTGACAATATGAAAGGAAAAATGTTACTTGTTCTTCCTTCTTTACTACTCTCATGCATAAATTATATTATTAGGAATTTGAATTGTGGAATCGCATGTCATGGATGTATATTGAGTATCTAAACCCTGGGGTTGTTACAGATGGAGCGGAAACTGGCAGGGTGACATGCAACATGCTTATATGGGGGCAGAAGTTGGGTGCTTCTGAAAGAGGTTCTGTCAGCTATCTCGATTTCTTTCATGTCTATAAACCTCCTTCCGGTTGGTGTTGGCAAAGACATTGATGGGGACTTTTGGGCTTCATTTAGGAAGACATATGGATTATCGTTTCTGAGGTGGAAGACCCCAGTATTTAAGGAAGAGTGGTTTTGGAGATTAATGGGGCACTGCTGGCAAAGAGGGTGGCTCTCATTTGAGGCAAAGGCCCTGATATGTTGAGCAAGATGATTCGTATCATTTATGAGATCACCTTGGATCTCTTCTTGCAGGTAGAAGTTATGAGTGCCCCATTAAACTTCTAGAAGGGCATTTGTTTTGTGTTGTGTTGTGTTGCCCCGCTCATAAGACCAATTTTTTGGGATGGAAATGGTTTTAAGTCATGGACGAATGACTGGACTAACCGAGGTATCGTTTAGTGGGTGATTCCGACATTTATTTGCTCTAATAGCTTATGGGAATTGTTCTTTAAGGGAGTATAAGGAGGTAGATGAGTGGTTTCCTCGATTTCATGCAAATTTGACGGATTAAGCATTTTACAGATTTTTTGTTGCTATCGAAGGCATTGCATGTGATTAGTGGGTCGTCAGAATGTCCATACAATTAGACATGGGTGGATGGCCACTTCACGGTTCAGAAGGCTTACATGGCCTTTTATGTAGAGACAGACTTTGACCCTAAGATAGCATTAGAATTGTACAAGAAGATTTGGAAGTGAAACCCATCATTTATCTTCATTAGGATTCTAAGGAGAGATCGGTTGTCGATCGATGAGAGTGTACGGTCGGATTCTTTCTAGACGCGGAAAGGATGTGTCAACGTTGCGCTACGGTGGTGTAGATTGAGCATTTTTTTCATTCGATGTAATGTTTCGATGGATGTTTGGGAAGTGGCTCACATCGACTTGATGGCGATATTGGACTGACTCAATTACTTTTTTTAGTCTATTAATAGATTGGGGAACAATGGTGGACCTGACAAGCTCTAAACTGTGGTTGTTCTCTAGTCCTTATGGCTGGCATGGAATAAGATCGTTTTCTGAGGAGAGAGAATGTTTATGGAGAATGTGTTAGAACATGCCAAGAGCCTCTGTGCTTCTTGGTCTTTTTAATCTTATGGTTTGATCTTGTGATGTATAAAATTTTAAGTAGGCATCTTCTCGACATCACAACTTTTTTTCCTTTCAAAAAAAAGTGTTATAAATATAGATGTACCGAATTGGATTGGGAGACTATAAAATAAATTGAATACTCGGTAATGAACAAGATAACAAATTAATCTAGAGTTAACAATAAAATGGTGAAGCCTTCTCCCACTTTCATTAGGGTCGACTACATGGATTCTTGTTCAAATCCATGTTGAAAGATCCGACTTTTTTTACACTGGTTGTCGGCTACCTAATGCAACCCCTAAAAGGACTACCAACATACTGATGGTATAGCAATGACACTTTAAAAGAAATTTGGTCCCTATAAGTCTATAATCCAATTTAACTTAAAACATGTAAAGTATGAAATCCAACAATGTATGTTGAAAGATGTGCCTTCTTTAATACACATGAAACATATCGATGGCAAGCATGGGGGTGTGCAACAACCTGGATGCACACCCTCTATCAAGTAAAAAAATATATGGCAAACATCTAAAGTTTTTAGCTAAATTGCAGCGTCTCAACTTTTGCTGGAGGTAATCGCAGATACCTTGCAAGTCATTTTAGAACAGGAATAAAATACGGGAGGAAAAAACATTTGAACTGAAACTCTGATATCCAATTTCAAAAGAAGTTTTATGTATGCTACAAAATTAAGCAAATGACCAGTTCAACAATCCAATGAAGAACAACAAGATCAGATAGCCCAGAAGGCATTATCAGTTATGTAGCCAAACATTACAATACACTAACGAAGTCAAAAATAAGAAAATAAGAAGCATTCTCACCGCTCTATTTTGTGCTGTGACCCCACTGATTAGGATATCTATCGGCAATCCATCCACCGTGCAATATGCCTAAGAACCCCCACAAAAAACCAGCAGTTTGTTAACAAAACCATAATCAGAAGCAAAACCTCCTCTGCGGATAGGAGGTAAATCCAGGCACTCTGAAACATCTAAATTGTCATATACATTGTCCAAATTTATTTATTTATTGAGTCAAAAGAGGAGGAAACACACGAAAGTATCCACCCCAGAATTGTCCAAAATTATATACATTGTCCAAATTTATTTATTTATTTATTTATTTATTGAGTCAAAAGAGGAGGAAACACACAAAGGTATCCACCCCAGAATTGTCCAAATTTATTTCCGTTCGATACTTTGTATAAGTCACCAAGAGGCAGCTTTATGCTTATAATTAAGTCACCTCTTAAGGAGGCAGCATTGGTGTAAAAACCAAAGTTCAAGAGGTGGTTTTCACAGCAATAGTGGGAATGGCATCGCCCCCTTTCCCAACAGTATCTTCTCCTTGTTTTAAGTGCTAAGGTACCCACTCCTTCCTCTTCACCTCCCTCCCATGTGATGGAACGCCCCCCCCCCACCACCACCACCACCCTCCTCAGTCGACATGCTCATGTCATTGTAGTAGTTCAACTCTTCCTTGATCCTCTCCTCCTTCGAAGCGATGGAGTATTGTGCTTATATTCTTTTTATTGAATTAGATTGTATATATGTGAAAGAATATATGTAACTTATATTTCATTATAAAACCATGGAATATTCTCAGGATATAATAGAGATCTTTATATACTATATGAGATATTGTAAATTGTAATATATCATCATTATCTTCTCTTGATTTGATTCAATGTGTATGTATTTCTATTTTAGCATCTATATACACATAAATAGATAGGTATAGTATCAACAAAATATATCAATTCCCACCCTTCCTTCACATGGTACTAAAGCATCAGTCCTAAATCACAGATCTCACACAGCCATCCTAGATCTCGTTGGCGGCCCACTATGCCTATATCTTTGCTTCGATGATCCCAGTCGTTGGGCTCCTTCATCCCACCATGGCCCTTTGACAAGGCCCCAGAGCTCCACCACTCAACCATCGCCTTCAAAATCCTCGTTGTGCCTCCATCTCTTCAATGTCATTGTCGCCAGTTCATCCATCAACCCCACCATCCATAACCCTCATCTTATGCGGGCATCGATTTGCTTCAGCAACCTGATTAGTACTCTTGGTTCACAAAACCATATATAAGAGTTTCAGAGTCTTTGATTAGTCGTCTTCTAGACTGATCTTCGTGAATCACCACCGACATGACCGTCGCCTCTTTCGAGATGAAAATGCTTGGCTTTGCATATACTATAGTTGTTCACGGCACCTCTATCAAGTTAAAACATGCAGAAAACTACGTTCTTTGGTTACGTGCTTTCAAGATGTTTGTCAGTGGATAAAGAAAGCTTCACTATCCTTAATAAGGATCCTCTCAAGAAGACTGATAAAGATTATGATACTTAGAAGGCATAAAATTATCAAATCATGAATTGGATTTCGAATAATGTCAAGCGGTCCATTGTTGTGAATCTTCTCAACAAAGGAAGCGCCAAAGACATGTAGGAGGATCTTTCTTAAACATTCTCGTAACAAACAAAAAACCATTCTCGTAACAAACAAAAAACCATGGGATATTTAAGTGTGCATCTAGTTAGGAACTTAAAGGGAATCTATTCCCACTCAATATTACACATATACGACAAACCCAAATGAAATTATTTTTTAACTAGCATGTTGTTCCAAACAGAAGCGTGCTGAGTGGCAGGCACATTCCTATTTGGATTTAATTTCCATTGTAATCAGTTCACTAATGCTGATATTGTTCCGGTAATGTGTGCTATCTTTGTACGACTCCAACAACTTGATACAAATACTTTAACTCCTATACCTTCTACAGAACACGGACTTACTATCTTCAATAGGTGTGGTGGACAAGATTGTTTTAATTGATGTGACAAAGAGAATGCGACCCTGAACGAGACCGCACTTGTCCATCTTATATAATTGTCAGCAAACCAGTCATTCATCAGTGCATTGCTGGGCCAAGTTTGGTGAACCACCTACAGTCAATCAGGCATCCATTGAAGTGATGGCTAATCAAGTGGTGGCATGGCTTATGAGGCCCAACCTGAACCTACAGATACTACTCAAACTTTGCAGCTATCCAAGATATATTATATATGACTACTGTAACCCTGAAGAGTAACCCTTCCTCTACTAAAAAATTTGCTAAAACTAACTTAGCCATTGTGTTCAGCATTACTGCTTACTCAGCCTTCACCTCCCCTCCACATCGGATCATGGATTTAGGTGCATCCTATAACCAAGCTGGTGAAAGACATGGCCAAATTGGAAGCCTATGAGACCTCGTTGATTGTTCTCTTTTGAGATATGCTAAGATATTAATTATCTTTTAATCTTTTCATGTGCTCTTTTTTCTTTCTGTCCACATTATGTAATTTGTCTACTAGGTTTCTCTTCTGTATAAGAGAACCCTCGGGGCTCATGAATGAGCATCTCATTATTCTCTCTCCACGTGGAAGTCTACATGCAGCAGCCACTTGGGTTCATTGTTGAGGGGAAGTGTCAGAAGGTTTGCAAACTTCATAGGCTATCTATGGCCTTAAGCAAAGCCCAGGAGTTTGGTTTCAGAAGCTCTCAGACTTGATAAAGCAGTAGGGCATCATGAGATCAACTGCAGATCATTCACTATTTGTTCATTCTACGTTACTTGGACTAGAGTTTGCCAGGAACCAGCGAGGTCTTGTGATGACCCAGAGGAAGTACATTACAGATCTTTCTGAGACGAGCATGGCAAATTGCAGACCTGCCACTACTCCAATAGACCTGAGCATGAAGTTATATGATGACAGATGATGACAATGAGGAGGTAGACAAGAGGAGGTACATGGAGCTCGCTGAGAAGCTCCTATGCGTGACCATCACCAAGACAGATATATCTTTTGCAGTGAGAAGAGTGAGTCAGTTCACGGAGCAGCCTAGACAAGCACCTATGGATGCAATCCATATGAGGTATCTGAAGACCTCGACTGGCACTACTCTTTTATTTAGCATAGGCGCATACCATGTCGTTACAGTTTGCGCAAATGCAGATTATGCGGGATGTCCCAAAGACAAGAGGTCTACATATGGCTTTGCAGTGCTCAATGGTGTCATGGAAAAGCAAGAAGCAACCAATGGTCCCAGATCTAGTGCAGAATCAGAGTACAGAGCCATGTCACAGTGGCGTACAAAAATGATGTGGGTGAGATCCGTTCTGGCTGACCTGATTGTTGAGGTGCCTCTTCCCATGGTAGAAAATATCATAATATATTGACCATATATCGTCAATATCTCAGTATCGGTGAGATAGGGATATCGATATCAACCTTGCTTTCGTTTTCCCGGATATCGGCGACATGAGACCGATATATCGTGTGTCGATGATATCTCGCCAACACAGAGAATCTTCCAGGTCATATTTCCACTGAAATCGACCCCATTTCTCCCAATATCACCCCATTTCGCTCGAAGCCTGCTGGAAACTCTTTGAGATAAGCTCTAGATCTACTCCAATATTGATGTTGAAATAGTGAAAGCTCTTAGGGATTTTGTTCCTATTTATTAGGAATGCATATTCTTAATTTTTTGTAAGATTTGAAGTATTTAGTGAGATCTTAGAGAACGAATTTGACCCAGAGGAAGTACATTACATATCTTTTTGAGACGATCATGGCAGATTGCAGATCTGCCACTACTCCAATAGACTAGAGTATGAATTTATATGATGATTGATGATGACAATGAGGAGGTAGACAAGAGGAGGTACATGGAGCTCGTTGAGAAGCTCCTATATGTGACCATCACCAAGTCAGATATATCTTTTGCAGTGAGTCAGTTCACAGAGCACCCTAGACAGGCACATATGGATGTAATCCATATAAAGTATCTGAAGACCTCGACCGGCACTACTCTTTTATTTAGCAGAGGCGCATACCTTGTCGTTACAGTTTGCGCAGATGCAGATTATGCGGGATGTCCCAAAGACAAGAGGTCTATATATGGCTTTGCAGTGTTCATAGGGAGCTCCATGGTGTCATGAAAAAGTAAGAAGCAACTAATGGTCCCAGATCTAGTGCAGAATCAGAGTACAGAGCCATGGCACAGTAGAGTACAAAAATGATGTGAGTGAGATCCGTTCTGACCGACATGATTGTTGAGGTGCCTCTTCCCATGGTAGGAAATATCGCAATATATCGACCATATATCGTCGATATATCAGCATCAGTGAGATAGGGATATCGATATCAGCCTTGCTTTCGTTTTCTAGGATATCGCAATATGAGATCAATATATCGTATCAGAGATATATCGCCGACACAAAGAATCTTCCATGTCATATTTCCACCGAAATCGACCATTTCTTTGCAAAATTGTGCCCAATTTCATATGTGGCAATTCCGCCAAGATCTCTTCGTTAGCTGGGGGAAGAATCAGCACGAATCGGAATTTTTATGAACATATCGAGAGAGAATTGGATTTGGTTAGACAATGTGTGGTTGGTAAACAAGGACCTAATATAGCCCCATTTCGCCCGAAGCCTGCTGGAAACTCTTCTCCAAAGTGCATTCCTTCCTTCTTTGAGATAAGATCTAGATCTGATCCAAATTTGATGTTGCGGTGAAAAATCTTTGGGGTTTTATTCCTATTTATTAGGTAATGCATATTCTTGATTTAGTTTTGAATCAAAAAGAGGGGGTAACACTCAAAGGTGTCCGCCCCAACGATTTATTGAAAAAAGAGAGAAAAAAGAAAGTACAAGAAAAGGAATTACAGGACCCACTCCGCCACTAAACATGTAGCATGTACTCAAACATTTTCCTTATAGAATCTTTGGCCCTCAAAAAGTAGAGCATTTCTAGCAAGCCAAATAGCCCAAACAATAACGAGAGGTAGAAGGAGAGCCCGACGAGGCCGCCCTCTGTTCGACACCAAGGATCTGCAAAAAGAGGCCAAGTCATCCGTACAGACCCAGTCGGGGGCATCCCCACCCCAGATTGAGGCAGTCTTCTGACACCGAAAGAACAAGTGGTCAAGCGATTCAATCTCATCCGCACACAGGGGACACCTGTCAGAAACCGTACCCAGAAGTCTAGCACAGCGGTCTCTCGTCATCAATCTTTGCCGATGGAACAGCCAAAAGAAGAAGCCAATCCTCTTAAGGAGAGCAAGACTCCACAGAAAGCCACAGTCCTTCCGCAAAACCTCGGAGCTCGAAGGGGGCGGCTTGCGAATCGCCCCATATGCCTTCCTGACGGAGAAAGGACTCCTACGCCATATCCAATGATCCCTGCGCCCAGTAGGTCTCCCCGACTCACGTAAAGAATCCAGCAATACGAGAAATTCTTCAAGGCGCTGATCCGAGAAGTTTGAAGAGAATGTAGGCATCCAGTTTCCATGCGACCAGCACGAGGCAACACTCGCCCCCCACTCCGCGGTCAAAGCAAACAGACAGGGAAAACGCTCACTCAAAGGCCCCTCATCAGTCCAATCATCGGTCCAAAAAGCAAAGTTGTCCCCGCTACCAAGAACCGGCTTGAAAAGAGCCCGAAAACGGGGAAGAATCCCAGGGTCCCCTTCCAGAAGGGCGTCGGAGGCAAAACACGGCTGCTAGGCATAGGCGAGGCACCATTAATACCATAGATCCGACGAAGAAGGTTGCAACACAGATCATTAGAGGCACCCCAAAGTCTGTTGACCCACTTCAACAGCAGGGCTTCATTCATAGCATCTAATCTTCGAACGCCGAGACCCCCCTCATCCTTGGGAAGCGTAACCACATCCCACTCTACAAGATGGATCCCACCAGTCTCCCGACCAACCTTACCCCAAAGGAATTTGCACATCAATCTTTCCAGACGAGAACGGATCCCCTTTGGCATGAGACGAGAAGACATGAAGAAACTTGTATGAGACGAGAACGGCCCCCCGATTTTTTTGTATGATTTGAAGTATTTAGTGAGATATTGGGGGAACTTGTTAAAGTGTGCATCACTCATATGTAAGATGGGTAAATGGATCCTTCCAAGATCCATTTACCACATCCAAGAGTTTGGTCCCGCATCTACAGTGGTGGCACTTGGAGAGTCTGTGGAGGTTATATAAGAATCCCCAGACCTCTTGTATCAGATGAGAAAGTGCAATGCATACATCTGCCCTTTGGGCGTTCTCCCGTGGTTTCATCCAGCGTTCTTCATTTCTTTATCATTTATTTCTGATATACTTCCGCATTCTTTATCTTTTAACATAGTATCAGAGCGGGTTCTATACTCGAGGATTTTATGTTCTTTGTTTTGGTTCAAGATTCGATTATCAAGAAGTTCGGTTCTGGCTTATTCTTGAAGATTACTTTTTTTTGACACTCATTCTTGAAGATTACTCTTATTCATCTATTGTTCAAAATTCATGATTTGTTCAAAAGATTAGGGTTTCACAAAATCCTAACTCCGTGAAGATTAAAGTCCTCATTTTGAATATTATTCTGCATCTGTGATCAGATTCCAAACTCAATTTTAGGGTTTCTTAAAACCCTAATTATCCAGCGTCATTATCAGCATAAAACAAGCGACGAGTCTTCTTCTTCCAGCCTGCTCTCCTCAGATCGAGTAGAGCCGCCTCAGACGATGTTGCTCCCCTCTCCTTCGATCAAGGGTGATGGCGGAAGCCTATTGTTTCGAGAAAAAATATCAAAAAATCGCTTCCGCAGAAGCAGTCCATTGGCTCATGGCGGAGACTCCTTTCTCTCCGATTCGAGCCCCGGTAGTGGAGGCGACCCCACCTCATCCTCCATGCACGAAGAGCGCCAGCACCATCAACGATTCCGCAGCACCCCGACTGCATCCCTCAATCCTCCTCTCTTTAGTCAATGACAGTGGCCCTCCAGATCCAGGTGGAGACAAAGCAGCACCAGAGGGCGATCCCCGCCCCCCCCCAACGGTCAAAGACAGTAGGTGCTGCTCCAGGCAGCACCCTTCTCCATCGCCATCAAGCCCCAAGCGGCGAGGCTCCCTTCCCCCTCAACTCCATCGCAGGAGTCCCATCGTGCTCCACGGACGGTGGCGGCGGTTCCATGTCCAACGAGCCACAAGGCTGCCATCTCCAGCAAAAGGCCCCTTCGGGCAGGCAGCGCTCGATTGAGAAAGGGTTCCCAGCTGGGGAAACGTAATTAAGCCAGGACCGTTTGTTTTAAAAAAATGCAAGGGCACAGGTGGGTCGAAAGAAAGAGAGAGAGAGAGAGAGAGAGAGAGAGCAAAGGGTAGTATGTATTAAAAAAAAGAGAGAAAACAAAAACAATAGAGAGAGGGAGCAATCCCAATTGGGCGGTTTTTTTCGGCCCAAGTAGGCCACGTTTCTTTGTTCAAAAAAAGAAAAGCTGTGTACAAAAAAACGTATGTGAGAAGAAATTTGTAAAAAAAGGTAAGAATGAAAGAAAAGCCGTAAAAAATGATGCAACAGCTACAAAAAAAGAAAAAAATGCTTTTAAAAAATTGGGAGAAAAGCCATTAAAAAAATGAAATTGACACGGATTATGTGACTCATGTTTTTCCCATTTTCTTATCTTCTCCCAATTTTGTCGATGTCATTGTTTTCCGACAAGTCTGGGAGAAAGCGGGTATTGTGTAGAGTTCTTCGACCATGATTCAGATTCCTCAGATTCCGTGTCAATTTCATATTTTCCCAAGCCAGTTGTTCAGACTCAACAGTTCAGCATTTCATACTCGACGATTGTTTTCCGAGTCTCTAGTTTGATGTGCACATGTTTGCCATCATTTGTCGTGGTCCGCATCTTTTATTTTGGTAAGAGTTTCATGTGTTCGATAGGGACTCCAGAGTAGAGATCCCATTCTCTATGCCATGTGGGCTAGGGTTTTCATGTGGTTTCATACGGACTCCGGAATAAAGATCCCATTCTCTGAGCCAATATGGGAGAGACCCAGTTCTCCGACAAGGAGACTTTTTCATACTCCATTCTCCAGCGACCGTTTGATTCCGACGAGGATTGTCTCCACGACTTTTTCAGTTCGGGCCTTTCAGAGATTGAGTAGTTGTCCACATTATTGTGGTAGGCCAGAGTTCTCCAAGTGGAGACTCGTTTTCAGTTGCAGTAACTCTGACAGGTGCAGTACAGAGCGCATGCTCTCCGATGAGGAGATTCAGTTTGACTCACACTCCAGCCCGTTTGTTCCTCCTCATCTGCACGCATGAGAAGCAACATCCTCGACAGCAGCCAACAGTTGTTTAATATTGTCTGTAGTGTTTTGTATTGTGAGTTTGAGTGATTTCTTTTTTTTGTCCAAGATGAGCATTGCATGCTCGAGCTTGAAGGGGAGTGTTAGAGTATGTGTCATTCATATGTAAGATGGATAAATGGATCCTTCCAATATCCATTTACCACACCCAGGAGTTTAGTCACACATCTACTACTGGTGTGACTTGGAGAGTCTGTGGAGGCTATATAAAAAGCCCTAGACCTCATATATAAGATGAGAAAGTGCAATGCATACATCAGCCCTTTGAGGTGTTCTCCCATTGTTTCATCCCGCTCCTTAGGGAGTCGAGTTCCATGTTAAATTTTGCGTTCTTCATTTCTTTATCATTTATCTCGGATATGTTTCCGCATTCTTTATTTTGTAACAGAACTAATTTGGGATTTTTGACTTATGTTGTGAAATTAAGCTAAGTTTTGAATGAATATACTCGGATATCATGTTCTAGACATAGAAAACAAGATTTTAGGGTGCTTTATATTAATTAAATTGATGATTAATTAATTATGTGAATTAAACATTAAATCTATAATTTATTTTCCTGTTTTGTGTCCCATGCATGGTTTGTCATCAAAATTTGCCACCTCAACTCTAGATCGAGGATGTTTTTCTTAGAAATCGAAACACCGAAATATGGATAGTATTTTGATAGTGTGCTAAACATTAAATAAGTAAGACTTTATGCATATTAAGCATGTTATAAATAATAAATATAATAAATCGGAAAAATAAAACTAAAAATAATTAGCAAATAATTGATTGTTGTCCCCATATATCTCACGAATGTTTGTTGTTTAATTTCTTTGAAAACTTCAGGCTTCAGTAATCAGTAATCAACATTATGGGTTCACACTCAAGTTTGGGATCTGATAACGGTGATCAGTTGGACAGTGGAAAGATTGGTTGGAGGTGTGCCACTGCTCCAGATGGCAACAAATCAAAATCACAGTGCAACTTCTGCGGGAAGTAGATGGGAAGAGGGGGGATTACAAGACTGAAGCACCATCTTATTGGCAACAACAAGAATGTTACCAAGTGCATGCGTTGTCCCATAGATATGAGGGACTTAGTGAAGGCTAACTTCATGGCCTCAAATATCAGCGAAATTCGGTTGAATTTCTGTCGAATATCGATATCATGTCGAAATCGAAATTCAACCGAAATTGCCGAAATGATCGAAATATGGGCGCCCTAGTAAACAAAATGACCGAAATTTTGATCGAATTTCGATCGAAATTCCACCGAAATTATGTTTCCGTCTGTCATCGAAATGGTCACCGAAACCGATATTTAAGGCCTTGGCTAACTTGAAGGGGAAGAAGGACAAAGATGTGGAGAGGTCCAGAAGGGATGAACAATGCAAAGAATTCATGTTCGAGAAAGAGTTCAATATACTCTCCGATTAGACGACGATGACTTTGTCTACCCCGTTGATATTCAGACCGCGACAGAGAGGAGGGCACACGGGAGGGCAACAAAAGAATCTATGAGGAGCGAGTTTGAGAGAAGAGAATTCGGTGGTGCACCTGGTGGCTTCTATGGTGCTGGTGGGAGTGGTTCTGGAGGTGCACCGGTACCACCACCCACCAAAAAACACAAGATGAAGGGATTGGAACCCTTCTTGACGAGGAGTGGGTCCATGCATATGCCAAGCAAGGATCCGAGGCAAAAGACGGTGAAAGGGATGTTCACCAATGCACGGGAGAGAGTGGGCAAGGCCATGAGCAAGCTCTTCTTTGGGGAGAGCATTCCGATCAATATTGCTAGGGGGCCTTTTTGCAGCATGCCATTAATGAGATTGCCACAACAGGAACGGGAGTGAAGGCTCCTACATACAAGAAGATAATGAACAAGTATCTCGGGAAGGAGGAGAGATGAATGAGTACATCTCCGACCTGAGGAGATGGCCAGAGTACGAGGTGACGCTGATGTGCGATGGTTGGACTAGCTACACAAGGAAGTAGAACATCAACTTCCTCGTTTACGATGGAACGACCAGTTGTTGAAATATGTTGATGAATCTGAACCATGATATGAAAAAACTAGCTTCAAGGTGTACGCCTCGAGGTGAGGTGGTCCTTTTTAACCTCGATGTGTACGCCTCAGTCCAATCCAGTGAGGCGTACGCCTCAAGAAGCTGAGGCGGTTGAGGCATTTCGCAAGGTATTTTCTGCACGCCTCGAGGCGAGGTGGTCCTTTTTAGCCTCGAGGTGTACGCCTTGGTCCAGTCTAGTGAGGCGTGCGCCTCAGGAGGCTGAGGCGGTTGAGGCGTTTTGCAAGGTATTTTCTGGTTTTTGAGGTATTTTTTATGATTTTACTGATTTACTTGTTCGTTGAGAAGCTTATAAATATCTGCTTCTTTAGGATAATGATTATACACGATAAATGCCTAAATCCGATGTCTCTTTCGTGTTCATAACTTCATATTTAATATAATTGTGTCCAACTATTTTGCAAACTCTTACTATTTCACTTTTAATGAATGAATGCGTAAATATCAAATCCAACAATACTCGTAAAGTTAATGAGCTTTGCAATATATCAAGCAAAACGAAATAGATAGGGATCACAATTTATCATGTTGTCATATATTATATGTTTGACATATAACATAAATTTCTTCGATGCATATTTAATCGTACTTTTAATTACAATAATATTTCAAATGTTTGATCGAAATGGATAGGATTTACGATTTCTCGCGCGATCATATATTATATGTTAGACACAACATAAATTTCTTCGACGTATATTTAATCATATTTTTAATTACAACAATATTTTAAAGATAGATAAGCATTGTTAAATTCTTTTACAATATTTATAGGCAATGAATTCCTCTTTGATTGGATGAAAATGTGTAGAAAGGCATATGATGTTATTCTATCTTTTATTCTAATATTCTTATCTCTATTATTTCATCATATTTTATAGTGTTAAGTATTATATATTGGGCAAAGAACATATAATTACATTGTCAAATATATAATTATTAATTTCTACATATTTTTCTCTATAAATTGAGGCCTGCACATCGACCACCTCGAAGCTACGTTTCGCATCATATTTTATACTTTTTCAATTTTTTAAAGCAAACTTATTCTAATATGCTTAATGTTATATTTAAAGACAATTACTTCTTTTATTTCATCTTTTATTTCATTATGATAGCATAGAAAATGTAAAAATCAATGTAAACATATATGAATATGTGTATAAAAAATTATTTATATATTTAAAATAATTAAAAAATTCAAAACCGACTAATGGCTGACGAAATCAGATTAGTCGCACGACTGTCATTTAATCCTTAGTCAGTGTCCCCGCCGACTGAGTACCGACTACCATTATATGCAACCTTGTTTAAAACCATTCCAAAGTGTTGCCTTTGATGAGGCGGATGCACAATTGCGAGCTGGTGAGGCCTGGCATCACACGCTTTGCAACCAATTTTATAGCGTTGCAAAGCCTCAAACAACGGGACAAGGTTGAAGACCATGTGTTGCCATGGTAATGGTTTGAGATACATGAAGCTCGCAGTCTCGCACTGAAAGAAGATGAAAAGTAGAGACATTGATCAATGATCGCCACTTTTGGGGTGACGTGACTCGGGTCACAAAGATAATGGATCTGGTTGTTTCTGCATTACGGATCGTAGGCGGTGACAAAAAGCCCACCATGAGAGTATCTACGAGGCAATGCGTTGCATGAGAGAGAAGGTCAGAGAAGCATTTGGGAAGGGATTCAAAGCATGGTTGGACATCATAGACGAGCGCTGGCGAAAGATACTATCACATCCTCTTCACAAGGTTGATATGTATTATGTAATAAATCTATTTTTTTCCACTTTTGATCATCCTTTAGAAGGATTAAAATCTGATAATTGTCATGTTTGTGTCCAACTCATTACTTCAATCCCAAGTACCAGTACAAGAACAGTCTTGGTAAAATTGCTGACTTACTAGCAGTTGTACAAATTGTGGTGGAGAAGCTCGTCAAGGACGAGAAGACAAAGACCTCGTGCATGAATGAGGTAATTTTGAGTATGTAATCTAGAATGGCAATAACAAAATATTCATTAAGAGTATTATGTAATAATTTATGACTTCAAACAATGTGCAGGTCAAGCACTTCAGGGATGCCCTGGGTTCCTTCGTAAAATTATCGTGGTTAATGGATGGGGCAGTACTCTTCCTAGTAAGGACGAAGACGAATAAGCCCATTGATTGTGGTTTGATGCATTACTATTATTGATTTATCTCCTTTTGGATTTTCCGCAATCGAATGGTGGTTATTGTACGGGATGGAAGCTCCCAACCTACGAAAAAGTGGCAGTGAAAGTATTGTCCCAAACCGCATATGTTGGTGGTTGTGAGAGAAACCGGAGGACATTCAACTTGATCCATTCGAAGAGACAGAACAAGTTGGGAGAACAGAGACTCCGTGATCTTGTCTTCATACACTACAACTTGAGGCTAAAGATGAAACATGCAAGGTAGGGGCAGGACAAAGATGACTAAACATACCCTATCGATATTGCATACATTTTCAAGATGCATGATTACGATGACAATAAAGATGTTCTGCAGAGGTGAATGGATTCCAATGGTGCTCCAGTGCTTGATCAACCGGGAGGCAGGCCGAATCAGAATATAAGCTAGAAAATGGGAGCATATGGTAGTGACTGCATGGCCAGATCGGGACGAATTACGAACCCTCTTGGAGGGTTGGAGCTTGATGCAGTTGTTGACGGCATTCTCTCCATTGGTTTGAAATCCAAATCCAAATCAAAGGAAGACAATGGAAGTGATGATGATGATGACGATGATGTTGGCGATCGTGGTAGATCTAATGATGGAGAGACATATTCTGGGGGGTCAGGGTCATAGAGGGTGGTCATGGACCACATGATGATACAAGATTCAAGGCAGTGCGAGAATACATGGAGCAATAGGGAAACATGCATGGACAGTTTGTCCCAAGTCCAAGTCCAGGACCTATGGATTACAATACTTATGAACGAGGCCATCATCCTACATACAGCTACATGGATGATTTGATATCATCTGAAGGTTCGTTGAGCTGCATGGATATTGACAGCCATACTGTGGAGGAACACCAAGTCCCCTGGGCGGAAATGGATCATTACAAGATGAGAGATCATTTAACGTCTTCCCTGAATATTTTCATGTTCCTGCTAAACCTCCTCCTCCTCAGGCATGCACACCTCCATCATTTGGATATGGTTACAGTGGGTATAGAGGATATAGCAGCTACATTGGTGAGAACTACTAAGGTAGCCAACCCGAGCCGAGCTAGAGCAGCTTCTTCGGTGGTGACAGTTTCAATTTCTTCCCCGAGTATGCGCTCGTGCCTCCTCCTCCAGGTTATCCTCCTCCACAGAGATCTTCTCCTACTCTGTCGTCGTCATCCCGAGGATCTCAAGCCAGTTTTTCGCAGCCTCGTCATGCCCCTCGTGACACTGGATCTAGTGCTACTTATCCTCGTTTTGGGACACTCATAGCGATCGATGACCATTAATACAAGCAGTATGTCATGGATTACAAGGCCATTTATCCGTATATGACATGGGAAAACTATTGCGAGTTCATTGAATGAACGATCCACTATGAGAGATAACATGGCAGGGGGCGATTCAGATCCTCCACGGAACTCTTGTTTCTAGATAATCTATTTTACAATATTGCATTAATTACATTTTTTCATTTATTTTTGTGAACAGATAAATCTTTATACCAAAGAAACATTGTCCCATTAATCATCATGTACATTTTTTGAATCAAATGACTCATCTCAATGCCAATTCACAATGTGCCTGATATGATAGATATGTGCGATATAAGGATCATAGATGACCTATATTTGTTATCTAAGTGTATATTTGTAAGTTATTTAATGATATAAGAACTTGAATGAAATCAATTTCTAATATCTATAAGCTAGGAATCAACATTAACATCGATATATTTGATATGACCGATATATGTGATATATGGGGTATAAATGACCGATATGTGTGACATAAGTGTGTATTTGTAGGTTATATGTTGTTTTAATATCTTGGATGATCGTAATTTAAAATTAGCTTTTTTGAGTCATTTCTGACATTTCCACTGATATCTTTGATATATCGACGATATATCCCGATATATCATTTTTCAGGCAAACCGATATGATATCGATATCGATATTTCCTACATTGCCTCTTCCATGCACCTCCAATACGAGAAAGGAGTTGTTCTTTTCACTGCCAACAACCCAGCCTTCATGAGAGGATCGAGCATATCGAGTAGATTGTTACTCAAAGTTTGAAAAAACGAAAGGCGCAACGAGGCATTTTCCCTGGAAGTGAGGCGAGGCGTAGCCTCGAGGCTGTTGAGGTGTAAGCCTCAGTTTGTATAAGAAAATAATTATAAAATCTATAATAAATATATTTATAGGTGAATAATATAATCTAACAAACATATAATCTATAACAATGTAATATATATGATGATATTATGAAGATAAGAACATGAAAAAAAGGATATGTCAATGCCATAAACATTTCTACTAAATTTCTACCCAGCCAAAAGGAAATCATTGGTTATAACTATCACTAAAATACTTATCAAAAAGGGATTGGCTATAGTTGTCATTATAAATATCCAAGTTGTTGATATGAATCATATGATTTGAATCATAACCGTATTTTCTATTGAACCCAGATGAAGAACGGTCTGATGTCCCCATGTATCACCATACCCTACTAGTACAGTATAATATTCAAATCCATACGCAGATTCTTATATGTTTAAGGGTGTAATAGTAAGAGTTCACTGAAATAATTGGACATGTTAATGGTAAGTATGAATATGAAAGATGTCAAATTTAAGCATTCATTTTGCATAAATATGTACTCAGCAACTAGGCCCTTATAAACATCTGAAAATACCAACAGGACTAATCATTTTCTTTAAAAAATGCTTGAAAAAATCCCTAACGCCTCACCTTGTGCCTCGCCCTGCCTCAACCGCCTCACCTCGCCTCGACTGCCTCAGGCATCCGAGGCGTATGCCTTAGCCAGGGGGTCCGAGGCGGTCGCCTCGAGGCGTTTTCCCTCCGCTACGTTTTGCCTCGAGCGCCTTTGCACCTCGACGCGTGATTTTTCAAACAATGTCGTTACTACACTCGAGACATTATTCAAAAGGTATTCATCTCCATCTCTCATGCCAGCTCAGGAGAACATACAGTTGTCGTGTTCACTAAGACTCTGGCTACAGGGTCAATCTAGAGGTGTTGTTCCAAGCTGAGCATGAATGATCTACGCTATATCTACGCTCTGACTTGAGGGGGAGTGTTGAGACATTAATTATCTTTTTTCATATATTCTCTTTTCTTTATGTATACATTATGTAATTTGCCCTACAGGTTTCTCCTCTATATAAGAGAATCCTAGGACCTCATGAATGATCATCACATTATTTTCTCTCCACAATATGATACACTGTGATATTTGGGTCATTGTCATGTCCGTAATGTTTTGGGACATTACGATTTTATCTATTTTTAATGACTTCAGCAAAGCAGCTTGAGTTTTTAAAAAAATTATCAGTTGGAGTTAGTTTTGAGTTTTAAAAAAATTATCAATTGGAGTTAGTTGTATTGTTCAATCTTTATTTCCTTAAATAAAGGCATCATTTGATTTTTGCATTAAAATTTTCTGATCCGATGCTCTCGAGGTTATGGAGAAATATTTGGCCATTTCCTTTACATCTGAAGGTACCTCGTATTAGACATCTTGTCCATAGACCTCCATCTAAATAGGATTGCAATGCGAAAACTTCACCACCTTCGTGATGTTGTAAAAAAATCGAATACACTGAGATATAGGATTCGTTACTAACGGGGGATGGAGAGTGAAAAAGAAAGGAATTGGAGAGGCAATCATGAGAAAAAACTTGTCTAACTAACGTTAAGTGAGCAATGCAGAAGTGGGTTCCTATAAAAGGGGTGACAGCAATGGCGCTTGGTTGAGGCAACTATGGCAATGAGGGCCATGAGATGCTAGGGGCGTAGTTCGAGGGGAGTGAGGGCTACTGCATTAAGATAATAGACAAGAAGAGGGTTGGCGAACGACCCTCAATAATGAACCTCGTAGGGGGTCTCCCAAGTTTTCGGTGCAGAGCTTTACGGCACCGTACAGGATGTTGCAACAATGTTGTTTGTTGTTTCGTCTGTGGTGGAGTTAATCGTCGTTGAATGGATTGTACAAAGTGGTAGCAACCAACAATGAGGCATTGTTGCGACAATGTTGGAGGATACCAAGCTAGCAGCGAATGTGGAGGAGGTAGATCTTGCTCTGCAAATAAAGGGGTCACTTTGAGTAAGGGCTTCGAAGAAAGCGAACAAGATGCCCAGCAAGGCAAATAAGATGATCGACATGGTGAAGACCTTTGCTGGGAAAGATGCGAGATCTTTCTTTCTATCCAAAGTATGTCCAGCAAATTATTCTTGCGGGGATCCTAGTTAGATCCTTCAAGTTTGGAAAGGCAGACCATGATGCGACCAAGAACATGCTTAAGGAGCACTAGGAAAGTCGCCTGATGTAGATGTGATGTTATTAGAGAATAGACTGGTGTGTGCAAAGCACCTTTCTACCTCTTATTGGAAGTCCCTTCTAGTGTGGTTCTGGTCTAAACAAGATGATCTTTGCTCTTGGAGGAGAACCCGATTCTCAGACAGGGAGAGGAAGGTGGTTCATCGCTTTATCCTCTAAATATTAGTTGTTTCCCTTATTTCTAAAGACATCAAATCTCTTATTGTGGCGCTCAAAGATCTGGGAGTTGTGGTGTATGTAAGTACCCCCAAATGTTCAAGTGTCCGATCTGACATCATTGTTGTGGTTGTGGAGATGGTAGTTCGACCTTCTAAGGGTGTTGGAGTCAAACTCCCATTGCGGGTACAGTGTTTAATGTTCCCTTTGTAGGATGAGATCTTGTTTTCCCCGCTACTACCCAACTCACAAAATCCACCTACTAGGGGCAACGGTGCAGAAGAGCCGGAGTTGATGGTGGAGTGTTCGACTCATGTCTGGAGGTTCCAGAAAAGATCGAAGCCACCCCATGTTCCGGGTTGATTTTTTGGAATGGATGGGGGAACATGATTGAGAGAGGTGGTGACCCTTGGGAATGAAGCTCACAACCCCCTTCTCGACTCCATGTGCAGAATTGGTAGACATTTTTGAGGTGTCAAGGGAAGATGTGGAGGCAAGGACACCTCTATGTCAATCTAAGGTGGGGACCTTTGGGATGAAGTTCACGACCCCTTTCCCGACTTTTGGTTCAATTCTAGTAGACATTTTCTTAGTTGTTAATCTGTGGAAGCAGGGACACCTCTGGATCTAGGTGTCCTATAGGCCAAACGTATGGAACCTACTATGAATGAGCCACTCTTCCCAAGCTTGAAGTTGAAAGGAATGATGGCAATTTCCATAGAACATGGGTCTTATGGCCATTCATCTCGGGTCGAACTTATGGGACCAAACCGTTCCCATACTTCCCCCTTGTCCCTTTTGGGTGATAGCACAAGTTAGTGTAGGAAACGTCAAGTTGGTATTCCTAATCACCCCAAGCCCCCATTCATAGTATAAGAGGGAGATGCATTGAGGTGTTATGTTCGTAAGCGACAAAAATGACATGTTCTTCTAGGACCTCACCTTAGAGTCTTGACTCTTAATAGAGCCATGCTTTTATCTTATTGCGGCACCCAAGTCTGAAGTTGATAATCAATCGACCTAAGCAATTACTGGACTTTTCCATAAGCATATTGGTAGGATGATGGTGTGCTATGGGCCACACAGCAAACAATGGTTTCTCCATGAAGGTAATCTCATGAAACGTGAGGGGTATAGGTGACCCGAAGAAGCAAGGGACTATCAAAAATATGATGGGCAAATGGCATGGAGATGTGGTTTTCTGCAAAAAAACTAAGATTCGGTCCTTCTCGAACTTGCTTTAAAGACCAATTGGGGTAGCTTTCTCCCTGAGTTCAGAATTGTGGAGATAATGATGAGTGCTAGCAGCTTCTTGTTACTTTAAACGGTCTTGCTAGCTCTGGAAGCCGAACTTGTTGCCAAGCATGTGGTATAATTGTGCTTAGTAACAAGTAGGATGGTAACCGCATGGCCTTCTTGTATGACTATCATCCCACAGACGATGCCCTTCGCACTTTTATGAGGACTTGCGTTGACCCGTGGTCGATTGGTGGTGATTATTCTCCTCCTCCGACAGGCCTAGCATGCATGGGGGTCAAGACCACGACTCTATGGATTTCAGTGATCTTGCGCATGACCTCCATCTCGATGCTAGAGATGCGACAGATTGCCATTATATATGGTGTGGTATGGGCTCCTAATCAAGGTTAGATCGATTCCTTGGTTCTATAAAACCGCAATCCACTTTCCCTCTAACTCATGTATCTGCCATGTGCTCCAGGTCTGACCATAGTACCATATTTGCATAGAACTCTAGTGATGGACCCAGTCATATCCTTCTTTCGCTTGAGAAAGCTTTGCTTCTTGAGGAGGTATTCAAGGCGACGATGATTGAAAACTGAAGTTTGTTTCATTATGATGTCTCGACCATGGTGAGAATATTTCGCAAACCATAGGCATTGTGAAAGAAGCAGTTTCTTTATAAGAAGGGCGTATGCAAAAGTAGGGGGTTCCCTATAAAGGAGGTGCACGATCAACGAACTTAACAAGGAGGAGGATACTTACAGCCTACTCTACTCAAAACTTGAGGAAAAAGTGGGATTTCAAAAACCATCCATGAGGAGGCCTTAAATATCGGCTTCGATAACCATATCGGTGACCGACCGAAATTCAATCAAAATTTCGACCATTTCGGTCACCATCCATTCTATCAGCAACCCTAAAGGTTAAAACAGCCATTTCAATCGAATTTTGATCATTTTTAGAAATCGAAATTCGGTCGAATTTCAGTGAAATTTGATGCCCTAGGTCTAATGATGTCATAGATCTAAACAGCAATGTATCAAAGGGGGGATGTTACAACAACAAAGCACTTTCCACAATTAAGTAGGGTCGGCTACATGGATTTTTTTGCCTCCGTCCAGATCTTTTTGGCTCATTCTCGGGCTTAAATCCAAATAACTAAGATCTCTTCCGATAATCTCATTCCAACACTTCTTAGGCCTTCCTCATTCTCTCTTAATCGACTCAACATCCCAAATCTCGTATCTTCTAACAAGTGCATCAACCGACCACCCTTGCAAATGGTCAAACCATCTTAAGCAGCTTTCTCTCATCTCATCCTCTATCGAAGCTACGCCAACTTTCATTCTGATCGCGTCATTCCGAATCCGATCTTTTCGTGTATGACCACACATCCACCTTAGCATTTTCGGTTATACGGAATCCTTTAGCCTCTAAGACATATCTTCAAACCTCCAGCTTCTCATTTACTACATCTCTTGTTTCATCAATCAACACAATATCGGCGAAGAACACACACCAAGATATCTCATCCTGAATATGACTACTCAGAGAGGTAAAAAACGGCCTAAACGGCCGTTTACACATATACAGACCTGGACCGCATAGACTATACCCAGTCGGGCATATATGCGGCCAGGTCGCTTAATCAGCGTTAAACGATCATTTATATGCCATTTAAACCATGTTTTTTACATCAACCCTTCAAGATTGAGTTTGTGTTCTCCCTAACCTGGCCCCCCTAGCCCCCCCAGGCACGGTGATCAGGCAGCGAGACCCCCGTTCTGGTAGTGTATGGTGCAAAAGGAGGGTTGCATACAATGGGTCTTCAACTTGAGGAGCTTCACTCACTTTGGATTTTTGCAATGGAGATGAAACAACTCTGTAGATTCTATATACTCGATATAGCTTGTTCGATTCATTCCTTTTGTTGTTTATCTTTATAAATCGAAATCGAGATTCCAAACCTTGACTATGGATTCTACTTGTTTATGTTATCTATTTTAACAATTGATAGAAAAAAAATCCTTGAATATGACAATATTGGATATATATTGTGAATATGTGATTATATTTTATAATTTATTTATGTTTCTTATTAATTATATATATAAGTATTTTTTATTAATTAAAAATACAAAACCGCATAACCCATTTAATTTCCGTTTAAACTCCCGCATACCATTTGAATAGTAAACAATGACCCTACCGACTGAATACCGCATGACGCTTTTTACAACATTGTGACTACTCAACTCGTCCATAATCAAAGTAAAAAGGAAAGGATTCAAAGTTGAACCTTGATGCAGACCGATGCATATGTTAAAATAGTCCGTCTTCCCAGACTGGATTCTTACACAAGATGAAACTCCATCATACATATCCTTAATAAGGTGGTTAATGTATAGGGCAAGTACTTGTCTTGTCGCTTCCTCAAAACTCTCCACAATATCTCTCGTGGAATTGATGTTTTTTTAAGCCAAAAGAGGGGGAAACACTCTTAGGTGTTCACCCCAAAACTATATCAATAAAAACGTCAAAAAGAGTACAAAAAGAAAAGCAAGAAGAGGCGCCCCAGACAAGCCAGGAGCGAAGCACGCCCAAGGCGCGAGTACAGACGTTCTCAACGTAGAACCTTTGCCCAGTAAACAACCGTTCATTTCTAGACAACCAAATAGACCAGACTAGCGCCAGAGGCTGCAGCAGCTCAGGCCTCGGCCGACCCCTGGAAGCGCCCAGGGTCCTGCAGAGGTCCACGACACTCGTCGTACCAACCCAACTCAAGCTCGGATCCGCCCAAAGAGGAAGCACACCCGGACACTCGAAGAAGAGATGCTCCAGCGTCTCCACCCCCTCCCCGCACAGCAGACACATGTTGGACACCGCCCCGACCAACCTAACATAACGGTCGCGGGTCAGGAGCCTCTTCCTCCTAAATAGCCAGAAGAAGAAAGCAACCTTCGCCGGAAGACCCAGCCCCTAGAAGAAAGAGCAGTCAGCCGCCAGCTCCGCCGAAAGAGAGGGGGGGTATGCAAATCGTCGAGTACGCCTTTCCGACCGAGAAAGAGCCCCCCCCTCCCCGCCAAACCTAGTGGTCCCGCCCCAGGGAGGGCCCCGAGGCGTCCCGAAGTGTGTCCAGTAACTGCAAGAACTCCTCCATTTGCTGGTCAGAGAATCCCGAACAGAAAGTCGGCATCCAGTTCCTCCATTTGCTGCAAGAACTCCTCCATTCATTGGTCGTAGAATTGATGTTAATACCAAAACTTTTCATGTCATTGCCAATGACTGACTTGTCATGTGTGTGTATCTAATCGATCTCAGTTGTTAACATTCGAGACAGTAAAGCATTTTTTTTTGGTTGGTCATCGTGCCTCGCATTATGGGCGGTGTTGGCTTGGCATGAGGGCGTCCACTTTGAGTGCCAATCAAAAAAGTAGATCTTCTGAGGTCGTTCTCTCTATATGAATTAAGTACGATGATTTTTTATTTGGATGTAGATGGGTTGCCATGCCCGGATGACTTTTATAGTTCACTTCTCCAAAAAGAGTTTTGGGATATGTGACAATTCCAATCTTTTTGGAGGTGAGGGAGGGAATTCTACATTTGATCAAATCAACAAGGCTCGCATATTCCTTCTTCTAGAATGGGAGGTTTCCAAGAGCATGCGGTCCTTTTATCACATTGTTTTATCCAATGTGGTGTACCTTATTATGGCTAAAATATTGGCAAATCAATTGCGGCTTATCTATGGATGATTTGTCCGTCTAAGCACATATTGTGTCCATTCTTAACTATGAAATGATGGACAGTATAGTGATGGCCTTCGAGATTGTGGTTGATTGAAAGTATAGGGGGCAAAGGGCCTTATTTGGAAGGACAACTTCTTCACGGCGTACGACTGCATGGACTGGCATTTCCTTTGACCTCTTAATGAAGTGTAGCTCCCAAGATCTGTGGACATCATAGATAAAGAGATGTGTTGTTGTGGCATCATACTCTCAATGATCAGTGGAAGACTTGAAGGTAGTTTCTTCAAGTCTCAACATGGGTTCGGAAGGGATGTCCCTTAGCCCCACCGAGGCTTGAAAAAATGAAAGGCGGAACAAAGCATTTCCTCGGAATCGGGGCGAAGCATAGCCTCGAGGCAGTAGAGGCGTAAGCCTCAATTTATAGAGAAAAATACGCAGAAAACTATGATTATATATGTCAATGTAATTATATGCCCTTTGCCCAATATATTTTTTTTGAAGTCTAAAAAAGGGGAAAACACTCAGCAGTGTCCGCCCCTGCTATATATTAAGAGAAAAAAGAGAGAAAAAGAAAAAAACTTTACAAGGTACCAACCGCGGTACAAAAAAGGACCCTAAACCAACGACCAATCCTCAACTAAACGGGTACAGTGAATCAGCACATTTTCCTTGTAAAAAGGTTGCTCGGAGAAGATAGCATCATTCCGTCCAAGCCAAATTGCCCAAGCCTTCGCCAAGGGCCGCAGCAATTCCCTACGATCCCTGCCCTTGTTTGCCACCAACGAGTCCCAGAAATAAACAAGATCCGAGGAGCACACCCAGGCATCGCCGCCTCCTCTCAAACACCCTGCACCGCCAGGCACGCGAAGAACAGATGCTCCAGAGTTTCCACGGCATTGCTGCAAAGAATACAGGTATCAGGAATAGTCACAATCAATCTCGCGCAGCGATCCCTCGTCATCAATCTCTGCCTCCGAACCAGCCAAAAGAAGAAACCCACCCGCTCCGGAAGCTGCAGGGCCCATAAGAAACCGCAATCCCGCACCACCGCCTCCGGACCGGGAAGAGGTGATGAAGAAACCGCCACAAACGCCTTCCTGGTCGAGAAAGGCCCCCCCTTCCAGGCCCAGTGATCCCTCCCGGCCGAAGGCCGACATGCCCTCCCGACGGCTTCCAAAAAAAAGATAATCGTGGAGCCTCTGTTCCGAAAGGCTATCACGGAAGAGCGAGAACCAGCCGGCCTCAGACCAGCAGGAGGCCACGCTAGCGTTCCCATCTACCGCCAAAGCGAACAACCGCGTGAACCTCGAAGAAAGAGGTTCATCACCCGCCCAAACATCTTTCCAGAACTTGAAAGTTCGACCATCACCAAGAATCGGAGAAAAGAGGGACGAGAATTTAGAGCAAGTCTCCAGCACCCCTCTCCAAAAAGGCGTAAGCGGCCCCAGACTAGCAGCCGCCACCAGAAGCATCCCGCCAATAACATGAATCTTCCGCAGAACCTCAGAGAAAAAATCTTCACCAGGGCCCCATAACCTGCTGACCCATTTGAGGAGAAGGGCCTCATTAACACGGTCCAACCTCCGGACGCCCAACCCCCCATCGATCTTACGCCTCGTAACATCATCCCACCCCACCAAATGCATTCCACCCGCCGACTCCCCATTTTTGCCCCACAAAAACCTCCGCATGAGCTTCTCAATACGACAGTGAATCCCCACCGGCAAGCGACTGTTAGATAAGAAATAAACAGGGATAGACGAAAGCACCGCCTTGAGGAGAACGAGGTGCCCTCCCTTCGAAAGCATAGCAGATCTCCAGCCGGCCAGCCTCAACTCCACCTTCTCCACCACCTTGGACCAATCCCTCAACCGAGCCCTACCAGAGACCAGCGGCATCCCCAAGTATTCCAAGGGTAGGGTACAAGGCTGAGAACCCAAAATCGAACCGCACTCCGCCACCTCCTCCACGCTAAGACCAAAAGGAACCACCTTAGACTTGGTGCCATTTTTGAACAGACCCGACATCTCACTGAAAACCTCCAGCGTAGCCGCCATAGCTGAGACCTCGTCAGCCCCCCCCCCCAATGAAGAAGACGGTGTCGTCGGCATACTGGAGCAAAGGAACCACCATCCCGCCACAAGAAAACCCCCGAGAGAGTCCACAATCGATGACCCAGCAAGCCATCCGAGCAAGGACATCCACGGCCACAACGAACAGCAGAGGCGCAAGAGGGCAACCCTACCGGATCCCCCTCCTCGGCTGAAAAGATCCCCCCTCCAGGCGCCCATTAACCATGATCGAAAAAGAGACTGTAGTGACGCAACGGCGCATCCAAGCAATCCAAACTTCCGGGAAACCCCTTCTCCTCAACACAGACCAAATGAAGCTCCAATCGAGACAATCATATGCTTTTGCAAAGTCGACCTTCCACAGCACCCCACGACAACCGTCCCTCGTCCACTTGGCAACCATCTCCGAAGCCAAAGTGATACAATCTGCAATCTGCCTTCCCCGAACAAAAGCAGCCTGCATAGGCGAGATAATAGTGTCCAGCACCCGAGCCAGTCTCAGAGCGAACACCTTCGCCACGATCAAGTATAGAGCATTCGAAATAGCTATCGGGCGGAAATCCTCGATACGCTCCGCCGACGAAGACTTTGGAAGTAAAACAATGAGGGCTCTATTGACTTTGTCAAAACCAGCATTACCATCGTAGAACTCGGAGATCACCTCCAGCACCTTCGTGCCCACCAAGCCCCAGAAGTCTTTGTAGAAGGCCACCGAGAAACCGTCAGGACTCAGACAAGCATCAGCATTAAGATCCCACACAGCCGCTTTTACCTCCTCCAAAGTAACCCTCCTCGTTGGATCCTCGCAAATAGTGGGCGAAAGCGGAGGAGCCCCCACCCCGGTCCACCTCCAAAGTTTCTGGGTGCGTCTCCCCGAGAAGTCCTTGAAATAATCCACGATCGTCCGCCCCATTGCCTCGTCACCCACCACGCACCTATCATCAATCGTGATCGACCGAAGGGCGTTCGATCGCCGCCTTCCACTGGCCACCCGATGGAGGTACGCCGTGTTGGCATCCCCCTCCTTCAGCCAAGACACCCTCGACCTCTGGCGCCATTCAGTGATACGCTTCAAATCCTCCTCCACCATCTTCTTCTGAGCGGCCGACCGAGCGACCAGCTCCTCCTGTCGAACCGAAGCTCCCTAACCCCCTCCAAAGCATCTAAAGCGCTGACCACCCCCTCCGCCTCCCTTCCGGCCGCGATCCTCGTCGCCCTCGATTCCTTCTTGAAGATAGCCAACTGCTTGCGCAGCGAAGCGAGTTTGCGAACAAACCTCGTCACCGCGGAGGTCCCCAGCTGCACCTCGGCCCAATGTTCTGCAACAATAATTCTGAAATTGTCCTCCAGCAACCAGCACCTCTCATACCTGAAGAAGCCCCGCGAAACAGCCACATCACCGGAGTCCCATATGATAGGATTGTGGTCAGACAAGCACCGAGGCCTGGAGCTCACGAAAGAAAGTGGAAAGGAGTCCAAAAGATCCCCGGACGCCAAGAATCTGTCAATACAGGGATCGGGAGTTAGAATTTCTCCACGTGTAAGTGATATCACCTGCTCCCAAGTCCTCGAGAGCCAAAGAGTCGATGAGCTCCGCAAAATCCAAAGAGCCAGGGTCCATACCGCCTCGAGAACGAGGCTTGTCCGACGAGCGGAGGGTGACGTTGAAGTCACCCCCAACCAGCCAGGGCACCCCCTCAAACCGGCGAGCAGCCTCCCGCAATATCCTCCCAAAGCTCCTTCCTCTTAATATAGAGGCACGGCCCATAAGCGCAAGAAAGAGCAATCGGCGAAGAAGAATCCACCCGATCAAAAAGAACCGAAATAGAATGCCTCCCTCTGAAAATCAAGTTGAACGACAACGAAACAGACCGCCAAGCAATAAGCATCCCGCCCGCCGAGCCCACCGCCCGGGCCTCGTCCAAGCCCCTCGCACCAAACGACCGCCAAAGACCGTCATTCAAATCCTGTAGCTTAGTCTCCTGCAACATGACTATGTCACACCCCCATTCCGAGAACCTCGAACCCAAGGTTCTCCTCTTTGCCGCCTCCCCCAACCCTCGAACATTCCAAGACAACACCTTAATGAGGAACCATGTGAATGCCCCCCAATTCGGACGACGCCAACCGCCTCCGCAACCGAATCCTTCAAAGACGAACAACCCTGCGCCAAATAGGGCAATGACCGAGCCCTGTTCCTCCTCATGTATCTCTTAGTAGATCTTCTTTTAGGTACTCCCCACCGAAAGCATCCTCTACAATCTCAGTCAGCACCACCGAGGTCTGCGGCGGGGGGGACCGCGAACCATCGCCTCCGAGGACGAGCCTTCAAACGTGACCGCCACCGGTTCGCCGAGAACCCTCCCCCCCACGATCGCCGCAGTAGCAAAAGAGACCTGAGGGAATGATGCCCGCCACCCGCCGGAGGAGGCAAACTGATCAAAGGGGTAGATAAAAGCGTCGAGGAAGAAAAGGAAAGAGGCGGATGATGGCCCAAGTTCCTGTCCACAAAAGATCCGAGAGCAAGACAATAAGAGGGTCCATCAACCGGTCGATCCGCCAAAGGATCCGACCGAAGGAACCGGATTGCGGATCTTGGCGCCCGAGTCCAGAAGCTGAGAGGTCCCATCGACCGCTGGACTCCTCCCCTCCACGTCAGCAGACAAACCGGCAACTGAAGAATCCAAGCATAAAGACCGAGGCGAAAAACCGAAGGGACGTACGAAATCATCATCGCGAGACGAGTCCCACGAAGCGCCACCATGCATAGCCATCTGAGCCTCGAAAGATGAGGCGACACCCTTCCCCCTTCCAATCACCGGAGAACCCTCCAGCGCCTCCAGCCCGCTCATCGGTGGCGGAGGCGGATCGACAACCGACAACTCAACCCGACATCTAAAGTGTTCGATCTTCATGCACTCGGAAAAAAGTTGACCTGACGCACCATCAAGAAAAGTCTTGTTTCACTCCATGAGAACCCTAGTAGTATCAAGCTCGGAGCCCGGTGCCAAACCATTGTCGATGATCGCGAGGACCTCACCCCACCGCCGTAGAGTCCGCTTGAGACAATGCACCAACCTGGAGAGAAACGGGACCCGACGGACCTCTGCCACACACACCTCGACGCTCGTACACGCCCCGTCCACAAAACGCAGGTCCCTCCAAACAAAATCATCAGCCAAGTCATTCCTAAGCAGCCGGCCACGCTGCGCAACAGACAGGCCCCGAGCACAGCATCGATAGGCATCGATGCCGATGACGTCCCCCACAAAATGCGCTCCAAGAAACTCACGAAGAAAGCCCCTCACACGATCAACCGACAAACAGCAATGCAAGCTCAAACCAATGACCGTAAACTTGAACTCCTCTCCCCTTGTAGACCTTAGTTGCGTCTTCGGAAGCTTAACCTGGGACACCGGCGTAGGCGAGGCGGCCACCCCACGGGCAGAAGTGTGGGTGGTGGAAACTGGATCAGACCTTGGACCACCTGCCACCACCTGCGCGAACGAGCGCCCTTCTCTGACCAAGAAAGTCTCCTGCGAGGACGATTCACCCAGCTTGAATGCATTCCCAAGAGTCGGTGCAGAAGCACTGCCATGCCGAAAACGCAACCCACAGGATGCCATTCGGTGCCCCAACCCTCCGCATGCAAAGCACCTCGGACGAGCAACGCAAACTGACGCCAGATGCCCCCTCAGGCCACAACGAAAGCATCTCCTCTCAGGTTTCCTGTGGGTCACATGCACCAAACTACCACAACAACCCTCTCCACCCTCCCCCCGCTCCTTCGCCACCATCCGCACCAGACACCACAAACTGGGGGCTCCCACCACCACCGCACGATCCCTCCAAAGCACCTTGAGTGACCCCTTCCCCTACGTTGCCGCCCCGACGGTCCCCAGCTACGTCAACGATAAGAGCTCCGCCAACTCCCAAACACCCCACTTCTCGCCGCCTTGACCTCAGCCACCGGCCTCCATGCTTTCCTGCTCCCAAACCCACTCGCTTCACCCTTCTCCCACCTCCTCGCGCCGAACCTGTCGCTTCCCCACTCGTACGCTCTCGCTCTCCTCGACATCCTCTTTCTAATTTGACACCTAGTAAATCTCCCTTTGCCCAATATATAATACTTAACACTATAAGATATTATGAAATAATAAAGATAAGGATACCAGAATAGAAGATAAGAACATCATATCCCTTTCAACACATTTTCATCCAATCAAAGAGGAATTCATTATCTATAAATGTTGTGAAAGAATTAAAAAATACATATCTATCTTTGAAATATTGTTGTAATTAAAAGTACGATTATAAATACATCAAAGAAAATTATGTTATGTGTAACATATAACATATGACCGCACGAGAAATCGTGAATCCTATCTGTTTCGAACAAACCTTTGAAACACTATTGTAATTGAAAGTACGATTAAATATACGTCGAAGAAATTTATGTCATATATCAAACATATAATATATGGCAACATGAGATATCGTGAACCCTATTTATTTCGTTTTGCTTGATATATTGCAAAGCTCATTAAGTTTACAAGTATTATTGGATTTGATATTTATGAATCATTCATTAAGAGAGAAATAGTAAGAGTTTGCGAAATAGTTGGACACGACTAATAGTAAATATGAAGTTATGGGTAGGAAAGAAACATCATATATAAGTATTTATCTTGTATAATCATTATCCTAAATAAGCATATGTTTATAAGCTCTCAAACTACCAAGTAAACCATTAAAATCATAAAAAATACCTCAAAAAAGCAAAAACGCACTGCAAAAATACCTCGACCACCTCAAAGAGAAACACCTCGAGGCTAAGTCTCAGCCTCCTGAGGCGCACGCCTCACTGGACTGGACCGAGGCGTATGCCTCGAGGCTAAAAACGATCGCCACACCTCGAGGCTAGTTTTTTCAAACCATGGGCCCAACTACTTTTCTTTCTTCTTGCAATTGTGGTGAATCAAGTTGTTCAAAAAGATGGAATTGCCAGCTATATTCGGAATGATATACCAAGCTTGCAATACGTGAACGATGCCATATTTTTCACTAAGATAGGGTATCAGAGGCTAGATGGATAGACATGGTTCTTGACATCTTTGGGGAACTCTCACGACTGTCGATAAACGGATCCAAATCCAAATTTGTGCAATTTGGGCTTTCGGTTGTTGAGATTACAACTGTGATGCGATAATCAGCATTCCCAATGGATATCTTCCTATCAGATATCTTGGGCTCCCTCTAATCAGTGGTAGATTGTAAGTGGATTAGTATGTGATCGGCAAGAGGCTGGAATAGAAGATGTCTATGGTTGGAAGACATGTTGTTTATTTACAGGGCACATGGGGCTTCAGAAGGCGGTCATGGCGATGATCCCATTTTTTCATCTCCTTTACAATGCTTTCAGTGGGGATTTGTTGTCGTTTTGAGACTTAAATGCAATGATCCTTTTAGAGTGGCATGAATGTGAGTCCAAGGCATGGAAGGCCGCATCCCGATATATCGGCGATATATCACCGATATATCGATATTGACATGGGACCGATATCGAAATCGATATATCGATATATCCGATTTCAGGCATTTTCTTCAGAAAGATTCCAAGATATAGCGATATATCGGCGATATATCGGCATATCGATATCGACACGATATCGAAACGATATCGATATCGATATGTCCTTCCGTGGTCCAAGGGCTTACACTTGAAGGGGTGGGACGTAGTCACCCTGCCCGTGGATCAAGGGGTGCCTCGGTGTTCTTTGATTGGGGGAGATGAATAAGGCTCTCCCAATTAAGTGGTTGGCCTGCCTTTGGGGGAATGGTGAGGATCTGGCATGCCGCATGCTTAGAGATATTTATGATTTCCATGCTCAATCTACCATCTCAGCTTGGATGATCCATCTTTCATCCGCTTTTTGGAAGGGGCTTTGTTTTGTTATTCGTGAGCTTCCCACCCATTTGTGACCAATTGCGGGAGATGGGCGCTCGTTCCATTTTTTATCGATGATTGGACTGAGGGGCCTTTGAGCAATCATTTTCTGTGTCTATTTGCCCTGGCGGATGAGCATGAATCGATGGTTCATGATGCTTGGGTGGACAATCAATGATGTCGAGCTTTTCCTAAGGAATATGTGAACAATTGTTTGAAGATTTCCTGCAACTCTCCGAGGTGTTGTCTAGCTCACGAGCCTTGAGGAGGGTCATGACCACTTGACCTAGCGAGATGGTCACTTCTCAGTTAACAAGGCTTACCATGCGCTTACCACCAATCAGATCTCTGATCGAGGAATACAAGAAAGGGATTGCAATCGATTTCCACTCTTTGGATACCCAAAAAGATCATGGTGTTTCTCTCGATCCATCCGATAGAGATGGATCTAGCCAAAAGGCAAAGATTGAGTTTTGCTCCAAGGGACAATTACATGTGCTCCCTTTGTGATGCCGTACCTAAAGACCTTCATCACTTATTATATTCTTTGTGCACACGTCTGTGAGATATGGAATATTACGGATATTAAATGGGTGAATCTGTCTCTGTGCCAAAATTTCAGGAATTCGTTGGTGGTCGGTCAGTTCAGATCAACGACAACAAAGTTAAGGTCAGTTAGTACGTCGTAGGCGATTTGGATCATGTGTAATTGGGTCATTTTTTAGATCGAGAGTATCTGGGTCATTTTCAGGGCCGATAGTATATATGTAGAGAATATGATTCACCATGCTAGATCTCCCGAGAAATGGTTGCTGTAATGTTATCTGTAACCTTTTTTCCTTATATTAGTGGGAGGCAACACTGCGGGTTTTCCCCTTTTTTCACTCAAAAAAAACTATATGGTGTTATCCACACCCCTCTTAGTCAAATAAAGGTTCCTAAAACAATTTGGAGGTGATGATGTTCAAATAGTCACCAGTCTTATCAATGGAGTTCCATCCTTCGTTGTTAGCAGCAGTGCAGCACTGCTTATGTTCATCCCATGGCTAAACTGTTGGTGGAAATTAGCGAACTATTTATTCCATAGAACCCTAGGCTCCCTTATATAGAGAGAAACCATGGGTAAATTACATAAGAGTCCAGAAGAAAAATAGAAAATATGAAACGGTACATAATAACATAACATCACATAAATCTCTACACTCCCCCTCAAGATGGAGCATAGATGTCAATCATGCTCAGCTTGGAAGAACGTCTCTGAAAGGGTCCTCTGAGCAACGGCTTGGTAAATATGTCGACAGTCTGATCCTCTGAACTAACGTGTGAAGTAGAAATCAAGCCATTCTGTATCATATCTCTAGTGTAGTGGCAGTCTACTTCGATATGTTTTGTTCTTTCGTGAAATGCTGGATTGTTGGCAATAAACAAAGCTGCTTGATTGTCACACTGAAGCTGCATGGGTAAAGGTACATCTATATGTAAGTCTCCTAATACGGCTTGAACCTACATCATCTCCGTGCTCGCTTGCGCCATGGCCATATTTTCAAATTCAGCGCTAGACCTCGCCACAATAGTTTGTTTCTTGATTTTCCAAGAAACCAGAGAGCTCCCCACAAAAACGACAAAGCCTGAAGTAGACTTACGATCCTTAGGACAACCTGCATAATGCGTCTGCACAAGCTGAAATAGATAAATCTGTGTTCTTTCTAAACAACAACCCTGAGCCTGGAGAAGACTTTAGATACCTCAGTATCATGTATATGGCATACATATGAACTTGTCTTGGCTGCTCCATAAATTGACTCACCTGACTTACTGCAAAAGCAATATTGGGTCGAGTTATAGTGATATAAAGAAGCTTACCCACCATCTCTCTATATCTTCTCCTGTCCACTTCTTCAGTATCATTGTCATACAGTTTCATACTTGGATCCATAGGAGTGCTCGATGGTCTACATCCAACCATGCATGTTTCAACCAGAAAATCTGTAATATATTTCCTTTGGGTCATCACCAGACCCTGTGCATTTCAGGCAAATTCCAACCCCAGAAAATATCTTAGGGTACCAAGATCCTTCGTGACAAACTGACGGCCCAAGAATGCTTTTGTCATCTCTACTCCCTGAACGTCATCTCCTGTAACCAGAATATCATCAACATATACCATGATGACAACCGTACCTCTAGAAGTCTTCTGAATGAACAACGAGTGATCCGCATTTGATCTTTTGAATCCATGTCGTTCAATTAGGTGGGACAGCTTCTGGAACCATGCCCTTGGACTCTGTTTAAGGCCATATATCGCCTTGTGAAGTCTACACACCATATGATTCTCCCCCTCAGCTCCATACAAGAATGCGTTCTTGACATCAAGTTGAAATATGGACCAGTCACGTACCACAGCAACCGACAGAAGAATGCGAAGAGTAGAGTGTCGAGCCCCTAGAGAGAATGTATCCAAATAGTCTACATCATAGGTTTGTGTGAAACCTCTCGCAACAAGTCTTGCCTTGTACCGATCTAGACTGTCATTTGCATGGTATTTGACTGTGAACACCCATTTGCAGCTAACAATAGATGCGTCAGATGTAGCGGCAACCAGGCTCCATGTACCACGAGACTGTAAAGCACGCATTTCTTCCTCCATAGCCAATCTCCAGCAGTCAATTTTCATAGACTCTTGATAAGTCCGTGGTATCTCCACTGAAGACAAAGCCGCAGCAAACCTCTGAAAGTCACATGTGAGACGGTGAAAGGAAACCTGGGACATCAAGGTCACCATCCACTGTACTCGATGGTGCATCCTCCTCCTGCAACGAAGATTCTTGCACATGCACATTATCTGACCCATCATTAGTAATAGCATCTGAACATACCTGAGGCGTGATGGATGCTTGACGTGTAGTCTGAGCAGGACCTGACCGACGTGTATAAAATTTAGGTAATGGTGCGATAGGTGGTTTTGGAGGTGGTGGTGGAGGTGGTGGTGGTGGCGTGACAACTAGAACTGGATTGGACGCAGGTGGACTCAGACTAGGAGGAGGAGGAACATAGACATCATCATTAGATGTGGAAGAGACCAATCTGTCACCTGCAGGGGAGAAGTACATAACGGACTCAAAAAATGTAATGTCAGCACTGACAAAATATTTCTTGTTTATGGGGTCATAACAACGATAACCCTTCTGGATCCAAGAGTAATCTACAAAGACACACTTGACGGCTCTAGGAGAGAGTTTGTCAAGTCCAGGAGACAAGTGGTGAACAAAGACAACAGTACCAAAGACACGAGGGATAAGTGAAGATAATTCCTTATTAGGGAAAATAACGGAAAGATGAATTTTCTCACCAAGAACAGAGGGCGGCATACGATTGACCAGGTAGCAGGCTGTAAGGACAGCATCCCCCCAAAAGGTGATAGGCGCACAACTCTGGATTAGCAGGGTTCGAGTGATATCAAGAAGGTGACGATGTTTTCTCTCTGTCACTCCATTGTGTTGAGATGTGTATGTAGAAAAATAGAATGCGGAAGCGGAATCGGAAATAAAGATAGACTAATAAGAACAAAGATTTTAACGTGGAACCCTACTCCGTGAGGAGCGGGATGAAACCACGGGAGAAGCCCCTGAATTGGGCGTTTCTTCTATTGAAGTTCTCAATGAGTACAGGGGGTGTGGGGCTCCTTATATAGCCCCACGGACAGACCTAATAGTGACCGCTCCCCCATGTGGTACTAAACACATGGGTGGGCTCTTTTCTTTTCCAACACTCCCCCTCAAGTTGGTAGCTAGGACAGCTGCAACTTGCAACAATAAAGAAAAATATACACCATTACATCTTCACTTGAAATCACCACAATAAATGTATGTATCCGCAACTGGTAGACAAACCCGCTTGCTGACGGGTATATCAGGTCACCGGAACGTATCTCTGTCGTGCCTGGAAGGTCACCGGACTGTCTCTGTCGTGCCTGCATGGTCACCGGATCTCTGTCTCAGTCGTGCCTGCGGGTCACCGGACTTTGTCTCCGTCGTGCCTTGAAGAAAACAAATCCAGTGCGGAGTCGATGTCGAGGATGGAGACACCACGACGAAGATCGATGCACAGTGAAGATGGCTTGATATTCTGTGAAATCCGGAGTGTTTGGTCTGTCAATCAACGATGTAGAATGCATATGGCTTTTACTCCCCCTTTCTCCCAAACTTGTGAGAATAATGAAAATAATAGACAAGTTGGGAGAAACAAACATGAATCACATTTTTTATGTGTACGACTTTTTTCATTTTGTACACGCCTTTTTTCCCTTTTTTTTCTTTTTCTTTTTTTTCTTGCAAATTTGCGTACGGCTTTTTTTTGTACGTGCCTATTTTTTTCGATTTTTTTTAAATTTTCCTCTCTTTTTTTTTCATTTCTGCTCTCTTTTTTTCTTAAACCAACTCACATCCCAAAAAAAAAGAGCCCATAACAATCCTCTCCCTCTATTTTTTTTTGTGTACGCAGGGTTACCACTCTCTATTTTTTCAATGCTGCAAACAGTCCACTTGGACTTCAACATCCCCCTTTTTCCATTTCATGCCTTAATGGACCCGCTTCAGGAACTTTTCTTTTTTTTTTTAACGTCGGGCCCGCTCGGGTCTTTCAATACCCCACGTTTTTTTATGGCCTGCCCCACTTTTCCAGCCCAACATTGGGCTTCAGCAAAATATTTTTTTTTTAAATATCGTGCCATAGGGTTCCCACGGTAGGGAACCCTCTCGTCAATAAGCGCCGCCCCCACGGGAGGCATTGGACTTGCGCCGCCATTGGTGAGGAGCGAAGGATTATCACCCGCGCAGGGGGGGTGCGTGCGCAGGCGCGCGACCGAGTCGCTGCTGGGGAAAGGGAAGAGGGACCGGGATCTCGGGCCGATGTCGCCCACATGGATTCACGCCTGGGCCTGCACGCTATGAAGGGAGGCGCGCGCGAGAGGAGGAGCTTCGGTTGGAGTTCAGGAGAAGTCACACGAGTCTGGAGATCGTGCAACAAGGAGGCTCGCACACGACTGGGGGCATCACCGCAGGCGGAGGTCGGATCGCATGGGCGCTGCTTGCGCCAGGGCGTTGTGCGGAGCGGAGATGAGGGCTCGGAGGAGGGCTGCCGCCTGCGCCAGGAGCCGTTGCGTGCGCCACCACCTGCGAAGGAAGGCGGATCGTTGATGCCGCTTCTAGGTTCCCCGTCTGGGAATCTATTCCCATGAGGTTGGCCGCAGATCTGGAGGGTATGCGTTTGGAGAGGGACTCTACTCACGGCCTGGAGAGAGTTTGGAGAGGGAGCCGCCTGCGTGCCTGCAGCGTGATGCAGAAGCCCTAGCGATTTCTTGCTAGGAAGAAAGAGTATCGAGATCTTCAGAACAGAATAAAATTACAGGCATAAAAAAAACATGGATTCGATAGGAACCCAGAACTGTATCTCAATTTCATAATCGAATCTCGAATAAAATCAACAAATATAAAATCCTCGAGAATCGAACCCGCTCTGATACCATGTAGAAAAATAGAATGCGGAAGCGGAATCGGAAATAAAGATAGACCAATAAGAACAAAGATTTTAACGTGGAACCCTACTCCGTGAGGAGCGGGATGAAACCACGGGAGAAGCCCCTGAATTGGGCGTTTCTTCTATTGAAGTTCTCAATGAGTACAGGGGGTGTGGGGCTCCTTATATAGCCCCACGGACAGACCTAATAGTGATCGCTCCCCCATGTGGTACTAAACACATGGGTGGGCTCTTTTCTTTTCCAACAGTGTAAGCACAGGTGGTTTGGTGAATAATACCTTCGGGCGAAAGAAACTGGGAGAGAGAACGAGTGCAGAATTCTAATGCATTATCCGTACGAACATATTTGACAGTAGAAGAAAAAACATTATGCACTTCACTGATAAGATTTTTAATAACATCCCCTGCTTCAGATTTATTCTTTAAAAGAAAAACCCAAGATACATGAGATAAGTCATCAACTACAACTAGATAGAACATGTGTCCCTAATGATCAGGTACACGACTCGGACCCCAAATATCAATATGAAACAACTCAAATGGGGAGCTACTGCTCCGACTCTGACGACTAAAGAAGCTTGAACGATGATGCTTTCCCAACTGACAAGCTTCACAACGAAACGAGGAACTCGGAGGGATCTGAGACAAGAGATGACGCATTTTCTGGAGCGGGAGGTGACCAAAGCGAAGACGCCATGTGTACGAAGAGACTGAACCGGTTGAATGGGAAGAGACGCCAGCATATGAATTCCGGACCAGATGATAGAGACCATTCTACTCAGAGCCACAGCTAATCACCATGCCCATTAGTATGTCCTGAAAAATGAGAGACGATGGGTCAAATATAGCGCGACAGTGCAAATACTTCGTAATCTGACTAATGGATAATAAATTCATGGAAAACTCAGGAGCATGTAGAACATTCTGTAAATGCATAGAAGGTGACAAGGTGATCTCCCCCTATCCAACGATGGGGGAATGAGTCCCATTAGCTATGAGCACTGAGCGTCCAGGTGGGATGTCCATGTATGACTCAAGTCTATCTCTGTCACGGCAGAGGTGATGGGTGGCGCCAGACTCCATAATCCAATCTGAGAGATCATGACAAGATGTAAAGGCAGTAGCGTTACCTGAGGTACTGGCAGCGGCAGAAGTACTGGCAGATGCTGAAGCGGCAACATCTGAGGATCCACCTGGAGAATAAGTAGATGACTGAGGCATAATATCACGCAGACGCGCCACAAGCTCTTCGAACCGGTGATCTGTAGTGGATGCCGACTGAGATGTAACATGCTCGGCTACATGCACCGATGCTGGAAACCCATGCTTAGAATAGCATGTATCCTATGAGTGACATGTGCGATGACAGAAAGAGCACGACTGGCGAAAACGACCTCCTCGGCCACGAGGTCCACGTCCACGAAAGGAAGACTGACCACCTCTCCCTCGCGATACTGCCATAGTTGAAAGGCGTGGAGTAGATGTGCTGGAAGAAACAGAGATGCGACTGAGCCTCCGGTAAACTTCCTCCATAGGAGGAATAGTAGCATCGGCAAGTATCTGAGATCGGGTTGCCTCATACTTAGGATCAAGTGCTGCTAGTAGTACGCCCACCATAGTAGCATTCTGGAAGGTCTTCTGCTGCTCTGGAGTCGCCGTGAGTGGTATAGTGCTATATAGTTTCTCAAACATCTCCCGTAGGGACGTGTACTAAGAGTGAAGCGGCCGCCCATTCTGCTTCATTATAAAATATCATGCTGGAGCTGTAACATCTTGGTCTCGTTCCGCACCTGTGAATATGTGGCAGCCAGAATATCCCACATCGCCTTGACGGTGGGCTGATGGAGGACATCATTGGCAATCTCCATCGATAGTGTTCCTGATAGCCAAGCCTTGGCATACGAACCATCGGCCTCCCAGGAGGCATAAATCCCGATCTTCTCTGTCGGCTCATCCTCAGTAAGTATATGCTTCTTACCGTTCGACTTCATGAGACTCATGAACTACATCGCCCAGAGCTCATAATTCGTCCCATCCATCTTGACTATTGGCACTAGACCTTTGAATGCGCCTATGGAGGGCATATCGACTTTACTTTCTGACATCTTGCCGGAGACGAACACTAGGGATTGTAGACAAGAAACCGGTGCCTACATAAACTTGATAGGATTTGAGCGCATATGTAGACTTTTATGCATTCAAATCCATGACGAGATAGTGGCCGACCGCGGGGGGGAGGGGGGAGCTGGAAGTTACCGCCGGGGGCTGGAAGGGGCCGGCGGGGGCTGGAGGGAGCCGCTGGGGCTGGAAGGGGCCGGCGGAAGGGAGGAGCGGGGCTGGAGGGACCGGCAGGCTGGACGGTGATGCGGAAGAGGGGCGGCGGGGAAGAGGGACGGCGGCAGGATGAGTGGGCGGCACCACAGAGAGAGAGGGAGAGAGGCGGTGACGGGATGAGGATTAGGGTTAGGGTTTTGGCTCTGATACCATGTTGGTGGAAATTAGTGAATTGTTTTTTCCATAGAACCCTAGGCTCCCTTATATAGAGAGAACCCATGGGTAAATTACATAAGAGTCCAGAAGAAAAATAGAAAATATGAAATGGTACATAATAACATAACATAACATAACATCGCATAAATCTCTACATAAACCATCACATAAAGCAATCAAGTGTGTGTAGATTGGATGTCTCAAGATCAAAAAAATGATATTGTTGTTATGATTGTATTGGTCGACATTATTTTTTGAGGTCATTGGTCGACATTATTATATCTATGTTGATGTCACTTCTTCGAACAAACAAGCTACCATCACCTGTTCAACCGTCTTTCTTGTTATTAGGTTGTTAGGTCTAACAGCCCTTACTGTCCTATATTTAAAGCCAGTCAACCCCTCGCATTCACCATTTTTTCCCATTTTGATCATTCTTCTCGAGCTCGAGTAAGGTGTAGCGAGTGACTATTGACTCCATCATCTATGGATCGTGTTCACTCGGTCACCTTATGCGTATCAGACTAAAGAGTTTCATTCTGTAATCCATCTTCATATGACTGTCATAGATCGTACCAAGGTGTTGACGGTAGATTGGGCGATTTGGTTAGCCGAGAATGCATTGCATTTAAAATAATGAAACACTATACGGAAAATATTAGTGTTCATAGTTACCGTATGAACAATCAATGGAATACACATTTGTAAATATTTCCTTTTGAAATGAAAAGGAGTTCACACTGGGAAGTCACCAACAACATTAGATGACTCTCCCTATTTTTCTTTCAAGAAAAATATGACCTTCAATGGAGCAGATTTTTTACAGCTCCAATGAACTTTGTGTGTTTCTTGAGTTTTTGGGCAGAACTTTGATGCCAAGGCACCCCAAAGTTTTGCATTTGACGCTTGCCCTTGATTGCATAATATTTGAAGGTCAAGTGGACATCATAATCCCAGATTCAACAAAGATTCAAAACCCCGTGCATAATTTCCATGTACCTTCGTTCTCCGCCCCACTCTATTTAATTTCGATACAATAGATAGCTAGTTTATAGCGATTGATTTAGTATAGGAACCCAAGGGATAAGAGGAGTATTTTGAACTGGGATTTGAATGGTAAGAGAACACATTAGTGTTTCGAAAAGGTACATAGTTTGTGATCTACGGTCATTCAAAGCTTCCCGTGCCATCATCAACCTTGTAGAAGACGAAGAGAGGAGGATATTCAGTCCTCTGAGTTCATAGGTGTACCATAGTACCATAGTAGAAACTAAAGATTGGCGGAGGAATGTCTTCATCTAATATGAGAAGACAAAAGTTTATGATGACACGTGGTTAATTATGAACCACTAGATTGCGAAGTGGTAATTTGCAAGAAGCCCCTCTATAAGTTTGTGTATTGCAAGTTTGTGTATTGCATATAAGGAGTCGCCAAGGAGGGGTCCCATATAATTTTATGAAGCAATTGTTATATGGTGCATATTGGTCCTTGAGGGGCTTTCTGAATTAAAATTCTTGAGATACTTTTATTACAAATGTACCCTGAAAATTGAACTTTTGTTTCTTGTTATTCCTTGCATAATTTTCCTTTGAATTTTTTCAATGAGATTATATTTATTGATGTAATTAATGTTTTCTATTTCTATCATCTTCACTATTTAGTAGTACTATGCAATTGATTTAATTGATTTTTTAAAAGAAAAAAATGTGGCATTCCAAGATGGAATCCACCTCGAATGATATTGAAAAAATTAAAAGTAAAAGATGGTTCATCAAACGCCAAGAACATCATTTTATAATCTCCATAATAAACAAAGCGCGCCCTACAAAGCTCCAGCATGTTCTTCGGGTAGAAACATTGCCCTCGGAATATGGCCTCATTTCTGCCATACCAAATCGTCCACAAGATTGCAAAAGGATAGGAGATGTCCTCATGATCGTTTCCGCATACCAATCTGATGCTTCTCCAAAAAGTTAAACCATCATCCGTGCAAAACGAAGGAATGCTAGCCTTACCCTACACCTGCACGGACGACGTGAGAAAAACAAATGGTTCATGTCTTCCTCCGAAACAATCCTCGGTGCGCAGCAATTGACAACGGCAACCCTTAGTAAGGATTCTGCCAAGCATGAGCCACCATAAAAAGACCTTTACTCTATTCGACACTTCTTTTCCAGATCATTCCCATATCCACCTGTAAATCCTCATGCACCACTTCCCCATCCTCCAGGAAGAAGTGGTAAGCCATCTTCACCGTGAATCTCCCCGCTCAAACGAAATGGTCCCTACCAGTTGTCAATCCCTCCACATGTGTCAACTCGTTCTGTAGTCGAAGAAGTTCCTCCAGCCTCTGGTCGGATAAGTCCGATGTAAAAAGAGGAGACCATGTCCCCTACTCCCACACCTGACTGACCAAAACATCCTCATTATGAGTGAGCCCCATGAGGCATGGGAAATGCACCCCCAGGATCCCGTCCCCCGTCTAGTCATCGAGCCAGAAACGAAAGCTCTCCCCGTCCCCAAGAACATGTCGCAGCTTGACCATCATATCCTGTAAAATCTTAGCAATACCATGCCACAACGGTAATGGAGTACACCCCAACACCACCTCCAAGGACATGGAGATCCCATAGATGCGCCTCAATAAACGACATGCAAGATCCTCAGAACACCCCCAAAGCCGAACCACCCATTTTGCCAAAAGCACCTTGTTCATTTCATCCCCACACAGTAACCCTAAACCGCCCTTCCTTTTAGCCTTCGTTACCATGCCCCAGTCAGCCAAGTAGAACCCCTTCCTTTCCTCTTTTCCATCAGACCAGAAAAAATGTCTCATTAGTGATTCAATCTTTATGTGTAGCCATGTCAGTAGTAATCTAGTGTAGCAGAAGAAAATCGGTACAACCGAGAGAACATGCTTCAAAAGAATCAACTTCCCTCCCTTGGACAACAAGGACGCCTTCCACCCAGCCAACCTCCCTCCCAACCTATCCAAGATCAGTCTCCAATCACAAACTCTCAACCTCACGGCCACGAATGAAAGGCCTAAATAGGTGATGGGTAAGCTAGCAATGGGGCATCATAAAATCGTCGCCGCCTCATGTACCTCCTACCCCGAAAGCCCGAAAGGGACGATGACTGATTTTTCTCTATTAACCTGAAGTCTCGACATGTCCCCAAATATGTCCATAATGAGAGATGGACGTTGAATCTGCTCCCACCCACTCCGAAGGAACAACATAGTGTCATCAGCATATTGTAAAACAGGAATTGAGCTCTCATCCTTCCTATAATCAGAACACAACTTTGCTTTCATCGCCAGCCGCATCATAACCGCAAGCGCATCTGCCACAATGACAAAAAGAAGAGGTGTCAGTGGGCATCCATGCTTGATTCCTTGTTGTGGCCGAAAGAAACCCCCTTAGGTTTGCCATCGGTGAGCACAGCCAAGGAAGTCGTCGTTACATACAGCTTCATCCACGAGATCCAAACAGGAGGAAACCACCTCTTCTCCAGTGAGGCACGAAGGAAGCGCCAATCAACACAACCTTATGCTTTAGAGAAATCAACCTTCTAAAGTAAGCACTTAGCCTTACATCTCTTTCGATTTGTCACCATCTCGGACGCCAACACAAGTCCATCCTCGGTTGTTCGCTTTGGCGGTTGATGGAAATGCTCGCGTGGCCTCCTGCTGGTCTGAGGCCAGTTGGTTCCCTCTCTTCCGTGATAACCTCTCGGAGCAGAGGCTCCGTGACTATCTCCTTCTTCTGGAGGCCGTCAGGGGTGCCTGTCAGCCCTCGGCGGGAGGGATCACTGGGCCTGGAAGGGGGGGCCTTCTCGGCCAGAAAGGCGTATGTGGCGGTTTCTTCCTCCCCTCTTCCCGGGCCGGAGGCGGTGGTGCGCGATTGCGGTTTTTTTTTGGCGTCTGAGGCTTCCTGAGAGGGTGGGCTTCTTCCTTTGGCTGGTTCGAAGGCAGAGATTGATGACGAGGGATCGCTGCGTGAGGCTGATTGGGACTATCCCTGATAAATGTATCCTTTGCAACATTGCCGTGGAAACTCTGGAGCATCTTTTCTTCGCTTGCCCGGCGGTGATGGGTGTTTGGGAGGAGGCGGTTGATACCTGGGTGTGCATCACGGATCTGGCTTCTTTCTGGGACTCGATAGTGGCAAACAAGAGCAGGGAGCGTAGGGAGTTGCTGCAGCCCCTGGAGAAGGTTTGGGCAATTTGGCTTGGCCGAAATGATGCTATCTTTACAGGACAGCGGTTTTACAAAGAGAAAGTTGATGACTGGTCGTTGCTTTAGTTCCCTATTTGGTATCGCGGTTGGTACCTTGTAAAGTTCCTTTTCTATTTTTTTCTTTTAATATAATGCAGGGGTGGGCACCATCGAGTGTTTCCCCCTTTTTAGACTTCAAAAAAAAACACAAGTCCATCCCCCATGAGTCCCCCCGGCACAAAGGTCGTCTGTTCAAGTGCAATAATACCAGGTAGGTCCCCTTTGAGGTGGTTGGCAAGAATCTTCACAATAAGAGGGTAGATCACATTGGAACAAGGTTTTAAATTTCGATATCGGTTATCGTATCGATACCCTATCGAAACGAAATTTCACCGACGGTAAATTTCGATGACATTTCGCCCAAATCGAGCAACTTCTGTGAAGGAAGGTTCTAATGTCAGTATTTCGCTCGACATTTCAGTCCCATGTCGAAACTAAAATTTCACCGATATTTTGCGAAATCCGAAACCATGCATTGGAAAGCGCAATAGGTTGATCCTCCAGATAGCAAGAGACCTCTTTCTTAGGCAACAGAAAGAGGAGAGCCTTATTCAGTCTCTCAAAACCTTGATTCTCAATACGAAACTCTTGAAGAACATCCAGCACATCCATCTTGACCACATCCCAGAACTCTTTATAGAAAAAACACAGAAAAATCGTCTAGACCCGGAGCCTCATCTGCATTGAGTTGCCACAACGCATGCTTGACTTCTACCTCAGAAAACTCCTGAATCAGAAGATTAGCCTGGTGGTCAGAAATCCTGGAGACTGACCCCCTTCAATTGATGTAATTGATATAATTGATGAAACTAGGATTTATGGTTTCCCTCGATATAAGATATACCCTACTCCCTTCAATAAAATTAACTCATTCATTCCATCATTTTCCACATGTATCAAAGCGATGGTATTAGATCGGAGCTCTGGGACTCGCTTGCCCTAATTGCCGCATTATGCCTCATCTCAGTTGTCATGCCACAACGGCTCTTTCCAGTCCAGCATCCAGATTCTCCAACACCGTCAATGATGTGAATACTCCATGCTACTCTTCCAACATCATGAGAAATCAACGTGAGAATCTTAATCTAGAATCCCAATCTGTAAACCCTAGCACTATAAAACCTACATCATTGTCTACTACCGAGAATCCCATTGTGAATATGTATGCATCTTCATGAACATATGTGCTTCTGCATCGTTGTCTGAAATATGTGCATATGTGGTCGTGCCATGAATTTTTAAAGAGAATCCCTAACATTGTGGACATTTGTGCATCTATTCCGGTGATGTCTGATTTCTCATATTTGTAAATGTCCGCTTGGAGAGAATATATGCTTGCATGATTTCTCATGTGTACCTGTTGTATGTCTGTGTGCATTTGGTGTGCACATCTGTGCAAGAGTTATGTGCATCTATGTCAACTTTCACGCCTTACATAAGCAGCATTGGCGTACAGCACCGTAGTCTGATGTTGTACACCACACACAACAGTGTTTGCAAGAAGTTGCATCTCCATACAACAGCATATGTTTGCAGTAGTTCATCTCATGTGCATCATCTTCAGTGATGCATCATCCGATCTGAAAGGCTTTTTTCTCTAGCCTAAAGTGAGATTTATCTTTTATTGTGCTTTACAAGTTTTACCTTTGTTTGGGTGTCTACTATGTAGTGGTTGAGATATAGAACTACATGTTGATCATATATCTACATGATGACTACATCCTCATTTATGACCCTATGGCTCAGACTCAGCATACTATTTACGCAGCCATTGCGATGGCTACTACTATATCTACTAGAATTGTTACTACTATGGCTAATCTTACATCCACTTCTACTAATCAGTGAATTACTGATTCAGGGGCTTCAAATCATTCGACGGAAGATGGTAGCGCTCTTTCTTCTTCTCAGTCATTTATTTCTTTAAAATCAGCTAAACGGGCCAATAAATCTCTTTCTCCCATTCCTATTATTGGCAGAATGGATATCTCCTCCAGACTTCAACTCTCTAATGAATAATGTCCTTTGAACTTTCCTTAAGATTTTTTATTTGTTCATCACTTAAGTGTGGAGCTGAACTACAAGGTAAGGGGTAGACATTATTATATTGATGTATCGAATAACTTCATCTATGTCAATATTGTGTCAATTTATGTTGATTATTATATAAATTATCTATACTTATACATCCTTTTGTTAGTGCTCTCTCTCAGATATTTCTTGAAATCTGCTCTTTGAAGCCATTACAATTTAAGACTTGCTAGCTTGGAAAATATCATAAGGCATATTTAGATTGAGCCGCCATCTGTTACAGTCATTTATTATATTCCAATAAACTTCGTTTCAGAACTGTACGTGAAATTTTCATCTCATATGGCTCCTCCCTGGTATGAATTGACAAGGGCTGGTACTCCTGTGCACTTCCCCCCCTTTGCTTCTCCTGTGGCGAGCCGGGCCACCGGCAAGTTCATTGCGTGAAAGCTCTTCGTGGAGCGGCGGGTGATCGCGGGAGGGCTACTGGGGTTGCTGGCTCTCTGGGGGCGGCTGGAGGTGCTATTTCGGCGAAGAAGGGGGAAGGGGGAGGTGCGGAATGTTTTGCCATTGGCGGGTCGTCGGGCGACGGGAAGGGAGTAGGCGGCGTGCTGGTGGGGGTTCATATCGGAGGCCGTAGTTTTTCCATTTCCAAGGAGGTGCTTGTGTGGGAACTCTCCCATCGCTTCGGCGGGGAGTTCAGCGGCGACGTCGTCACTCTCGAAGGGGTCGTCTTTACGCTCGGGGCCTCTCTGCAGCACAAAGGAGATTACTTCTGGTGTCGGGAGCGAATGGTCCTTTCCTATGGAGACCGCCAAGGTTCGCGGATTGGAGAGGTGTTGTGCCCGATAGTCCGGGCGGCGCATGTTCGAGGGGCGCCCTTCTTGTCTCGCACTATTCACGCCTTGAGGCTGGTGCTTAGACATTTGGGCGAGATCTTAGAGGTGCTTGAGGATGGCGCTTCTCCTGGGAGTGATCCGGAGGTGGCGGTTGTTCTTTTGGAATGCCACCGGGAGGCCCCCTGGAGTCGGGGGCGTTGTTGCGGGTTGGTCGGTTTTCGTTCGGGCTGCAGATCTGGCTCCTCGACCACCCACCGCCTCTGTCGGGGTGGGCGAACGAGGATGGTGGTGCTTGGTCTTCTCCAGCGGTAGAGGTCGAGGACGCTTGGGCTTCTTAGGTTGATCGACGCTACGGTTTCTTCAGCGGGAGAGGAGCAGTCGCCGCGTTTGGGCGCTTCGGGTTCCGCGGCGGAAGGGGAGGGGTCGCCCTCTTTGGAGGCGCCTCCTGGATTTTCGCGGGTTGGCGGTTCCCAGGCCTTGTGTTGTGTGCCCAACCGTTGCGAGCGGGGGGAGACTTGGCAGTTCGGTTTCCTCTGGGGTCCCCACAGGGGTTGCTTTGGGATGGAACCTTGCGCGTCATGCATGTGGGCGTTCGGGTTGCCTCGAGGAGGGCTTTTGACCCGACTCGGGTTACCCTTTCGGGTTCGCCTCACTCTGGTTCCTTTTATTTTGTTGCGGACTTCCATGGAACTACGAATGGGGGCCTTCCGCATCTTCTGGCCCCCTCGGGGCGAGGCATGTCTGCTGTATTGTGTGGCGCCTTCGGTAGCTGCCCCGGCGAGGGGGTGCCCAATCCCTACGCTCCAGGCGATCCTCTGTGCAGCTCGGTTGTTGGCGCTTCTGCCCTGTCGGACGTGGTTGTTCGTGGCGGGGGGATGACCCCTTCTAGCCCCAACGCGGAAGTTGGTTGCCCCTCCTCCGGCGATGACGTTGGTTGCACCGCCTTGGGTGCGATGGCGACTTCGCAGGTCCCTGTTGGGACTGTTGTGGGTTATGCCTCAAGAGGGGGCAGGGGCGATCGGAGGACGGGAAAGAGGTATCAGAGGAGGTCTCGGTCCAGAGCCGGGGCCGTTGCAGCGGGGCAAGTTGCGGTCTCGGAGCTGAAGCTCGTGGTGACGAAGGCAGCAGGGGTGATAGATTTGGGAGCGGGGGCCATAGCAAATTCCAGATGAAGATTCTCTCATGGAACGTGAGGGGTGTGGGCGACCCGGAGAAACGGAGGTTCTTGGGCTCGAGGTTTTGTGGAGTGGGGGTGTGATGTGGTGTTCTTGCAAGAAACAAAGCCGGGCGTGCTCACAAGCTTGGATTGGCGTTCTTTCGGCGCGGGCTTGATTTCTGACTTCGGCTCGATTGGGGTTGTTGGCTCCACGGACGAGATTCTCGTTGCATGGAAGGGCTCGGCTTTCGCTCGGCGTGGGGAGCTGAGGGGTGTGTAGGTCCTGACGATTCTGCTGGAGTGCCTTCGTTCGGGGGCGATGCTTGCGCTCTCCTGCATGTATGGACCATGCCAGCTTTCTGAGAGAGAGCACCTTTGGGCGGACCTGAGGAGCGCTAGGGAGGCATTCTCGGGCATCCCCTGGCTAGTGGGGGTGGGGGGTTCAATGTCACATTATTTTCGTCTGATAGGCCGAGGCTGCGGGGCGGTCAGGACCCCGGCTCTGAGGCCTTCATTGAGGTGGTGGAGTCGCTGGAGTTGGAGGTTATGGATGCGGCAGGTACTAAGTACACTTGGCATAGCACCAACTCCAGATCGTGTATCGATCGGTTTCTTGCGTCTTCCGAGCTTCTGGAGCTCTTCCCGCTCTCGTTCGTCACGGCCAGGCCACGTTCTTCGTCTGATCACACGCCTATCCTTTGGGAGTCTGGTGATCATGCGCCCACTCGTGGCTTCTTCCGCTACGAGAAGGTGTGGCTGCTCGAGGAAGGCTTCAGAGACTTAGTGGCGTCGTACCGGAACTCGATCGTTGTGGCGAGTTCTGTTACGACGAGATTCGTTCAGAAGCTGGACTCCTTACGGTCTAGGCTTTGCGCTTTCAAGCGGAAGTCGAAGGAGATTCGCCGCGTGGCCAGGACGGCGGCGGAGGGCGTGGTGAGCACGATCGACGCGTTGGAGGACGAGCGTCCCCTAGCGGGAGACGAACTGAGGCGGCGGTCTAAAGCGCAGAAGCTCATATTTGACGAGGACAGGAAGAGGGTCACCGAGTGGAGACAGAGATCCAGGCACAAATGGCTTACAGAGGGAGAAGCTAACACGGCCTTCTTCCACAGGGTGGCTAGCGGGAGGCGGAGGGAGAACTTCATCAGATCACTGCTCGTTGGCGGGGAGGCGGTGGAGGGGAACAGGGAGCTTGGGAGGGTGATTGCGGATCACTTCTACAGGCTCTCCGCAAGGGGTGCTGGCAGGCGTTGGAGATGGTCGGGCTTGGGGACGACACGCCTGTCGGGCGCTCATGCTTCAAGTCTGACCCAATCTGTTACAATGGAGGAGCTGAAGACGACGGTCTGGAATCTCAACGGCGATGGTGCACCTGGTCCAGATGGCTTCTCTGTCTCCTTCTACAAAGATTTCTGGGGCTTGGTTGGCAACGAGGTGCTTGAAGTGGTGATGGAGTGTTGTCATGGCAATGTTGGCTTCGAGCGGTTGAACAAAGGGTTGATTGTGCTTCTCCCAAAGAAAGCGGGGGCGGGGAGAATTAAAGACTTTCGACCTATTGCAATCTCCAACGCATTGTACCTTATTGTTGCCAAGGTGTTCACGACCAGACTGAGTAGGGTCCTGGAGCACATTATTGCCCCGATTCAGTCGGCTTTTGTTCCGAGGAGACAGATCGCGGACAGCCTGGTCCTGACATCTGAAATTGTTGCGGATTGGAAGAGGAACGGCAGGCAGGCCACTCTGTGGAAGGTGGACTTCACAAAGGCTTTTGACACGTTGGACTGGCGCTTTCTCTGGGTGGCTTTGCATAAAAGGGGCTTTCCTGAGCTCTGGATCTCCTGGATAAAGCGTTGCGTGACCACGGCTTCCTTGACGATCCTGGTTAACGGGCATCCGGAGGGAGGTTTTTTTCAGTCGCAGAGGGGTGAGACAGGGTTGCCCTTTCGCTCCCTTGCTCTTCATCATCGTGACGGACGTCCTAACTTGTATGGTGGACAGAGTGCAGCAGGCAGGGCTCGCTAACGATACCATATTCTTCATAGAAGGGGGCCTCGAGGAGGTCAAGGGCATCGCAGCGGCGCTGGAGCTTTTCAGTGAGATGTCCGGTCTAGTGCAGAATAGCAGCAAGTCCAAGATGGTCCCGTTCGGTCTGACTGAGGAGTTGGCGGGTCTCTGCGGCTCAGCGTTGGCCACCGAGAGTGTCGGATTCCCCATTCACTACCTGGGCTTGCCGCTGAACTATGGGAGATTGAAGACGACAGACTGGCTACCACTGGTCGAAAAGGTAGAGGGGCAACTCGCCGGTTGGAAGGTGGCGGTCCTCTCCAAGGGGGGTCGTCCGGTACTATTGAGGGCGGTATTGCCTGCCATGCCGGTGTACTACTCCTCCACGAGGCTCATGCATGCGGGCATTAGGAGGAGACTGGAAGGTCTGATGAGGCGGTTCTTGTGGGGCAGAAACGGGCAGGGCCCTGGGATGCCCCTGGTTAGCTGGGACGATATTACCTTGCGGAAGTGTGAGGGCGGGCTTGGGGTCTATCGGCTGACCGAGCTGAATGAAGCGTTGTTGTTGAAGTGGGTGGCCAGAATCTGGGGAAGTGGAGAGGATTTTGCTGCAGTCTCCTCCGACGGATCTACGGGGTCGAGGGGGCGACGCCCGAGGGGGTAGTGGCAGTTGGTGAGCATGGGCGGAGGCCCACTCCCTTCTGGACGGGTCATCCAGTCGCTCTCTATCAACTTCCGGATGTTGTTCAGGCCTGTGTTAGGGGATGGGTTTCGCTTCACCTTCTGGAGGGACGACTGGACGGACGGGGGAGCGTTGTCCTTGCGCTTCCCTCGTCTCTTTGCTTTGGCAGCGGACCAGGATGTTAGGGTGGCTTCTTGCTGGGTGGATGGGAACTGGATGCCAGCTTTCCGTTCGAACTTCTCCGACCAGCGCCTGGAGGAGTTCCTACTGTTGCTCGACGCGCTTTGGGAGGCTTCGGGGCCTCCATGGGTCGTGACCACTGGATTTGGCGTGGAGGTTCCTTCTCCGTTAGGAAGGCTTACTCGACGATCTGCACCCCCCCCTCTTTCGGTGGAGCTGAATAGAGATTGCGCTTTCTTCTGGGGGTTGGGTCTGCCGGCGAAGATTGCTTTCTTCTTTTAGTTGTTCAGGATGAAGAGGCTGATGACGCGAGATCGTTGTGCTAGATTACTCGGGGCGGTCTCTAACAGGTGCCTGCTGTGCGATGGGGGGATTGAGACTCCGGAGCATCTCTTCTTTTCCTGCCCGTCTATGTTACCAGTTTGGGCAGACCCGACCCTGGGATGGGTTGGTAGGGCGGGTGTGGAGGATTTCTGTAGGGAGTTGATCACGGCCAGGCACCGGCCTAGGTCGGAGTTGCTGCAGCCGCTGGCGCTGATTTGGTCCATCTGGTTGGTTAGGAATGAGCTGTTATTTTCTAATCACAGATTTTACAAGGAAAACGTATGTATCGGTACTTCGGGGGTTTTGCGCTCGTGGCTTGCCTAGAGTGCCTTTTTCTGTACTTTACTTTTTCGCTCATAATTTTTAATATAAGTATAGGGTGATCACCTAAGAGTGTCTCCCCCTTTTTCTGGCTTCAAAAAAAAAGATAAGCTTTCTCCTCGTGCAACTGAATATGTCTTCCTCGGGAATTCTATAACCCAAAAGGGATACATATGTTACAATCTAATTAAGCGTTGTTATTTTATATTTATAGATTTTACATTTTTTGAGAGAATAAGTTTCTTTATTAAGGATGTTTGGATGACCCTTTGGAAGTCCCTTCTCCACTCTAGGTTTACCAAAGGAGGCATAAGCAAGTGCTAGAGATGGATCCTTTATCTATTATGCCTGATTTGCAGTTTAATAACCTGGATATAGATAAACTCTCACCTATTGCAAAAAAGTATGAGCACGACACACATAGTCATTCACCCTCGTTGGGCCTCATGTTATGCCTCTTTCACGTGTATGGCCTTATGACATGTCCCAAAAGTGTTGCTCATGTTGCTGGCAGACAGGTCTTTACGACCAAACATGTTCCGGATGGGTTAATGGACAAATTGAAAACCATATTAACGGCCACAGGCTTCACCCAGACTTATGAGGAGAATTATCTGAGAATTTCAGTGGCTCGGATGGAATCAATGCATATACTATCCATGTTGTTGTCAACAAAAGCTTGTCATTTTTTTTGTTAGATGTTAAGAATGCATTCCTCCATGGTAATCTTGAAGAGGAGGTATATATGGTGCTACCTCACGGCTATACCATTGAGAAGGAGTATGTATGTCGTGTATGAAAGGCTATCTATGGCTTAAAGCACACCCCACGAGCTTGGTTTGACAAACTCACCACGAAGATCAACTCCCTTGATTTTCAAAGGACCATGTATGATGATCGTATATTTGTTCTAAAATGTGTGTCACGTACTATTATCCTTGCAGTATACGTCGATTATGCAGTCCTTCTTGAGACCAAGGCCTTTTTACAGATGATGCTTGTCACCAAGGACCATGGTCACCTACGATACTTTCTTGGGATGGAGGTCACTCGTACCTCTGGAGGTCATCTATCCCAAAGAAAGTCTTGACATCCTTGCAAATACATGTTTACTTGGTTGTGAACCCTCCTATAATCTAGTTGAGTGTTTCAGAGCCATGCCATCTCAAAAGATCCCTCGTTTAAGGATGCTACAAGAAACCCAATATGCAAACTTTGTATGTTGCAATTACGAGGCCAGCTGTCTCTTATGTTGTGAGCAGAGTCCATCATTATATAGAGAAGCCGAGGTATAGTCATTGGCATGATATTCTTCTCATTCTCAGCTATCAAAAGAACTCACCAAACAAGGGACTCTTTTATACTTCTATTGGTTACAAAAAACATCACATACTATGCAAATGCATATTGTGCTAGTTCTCCCGAGAAGACCCTCCGCCATAGGTTTTGCCATATTTATTAGTGGAGATCTGATCACTTGACGCAGTAGGAAGCAGATAGGTATTTATGTATCCAATGTAGCAGAGTATAAAGCTATTGCTCAAGTCACTTGTGAGATTAATTGGCTTGTCATCCTTCTACATGAACTTGGATTGATCATCCGAATTCTAATTCATTTCTACGGTGACAACACGGCGACCACTTATATTGCTACCAATCGGTAAATCATGAATGCACCAAGCACATTGAGGTAGACTTTCATTTTATCAAGGATGTTGTGTGTGAAGGGAAAATTACAACACCTCATATCTCGGGAGAGCTACCCTTTGCATATATTTCCACCAAAGCTCTTCCAAAGAAACATATATATATGTATCACTATTGACCTCCAAGTTGGGTATGATTGAAAGATATGCTCCAACTTGATGAGAACTATTGATGTAACTGATTTTCCAATTTCTAGCATCTTCTATATTTAGTAGTATTAATGTAGTTAATATAATAGATGTAAATGGAATTCGGGATCTCTATATATAAGAAACATTTCCCCCTTCAATAAAACTGTCTCATTCCATCCCACTGGTTTCCATTGTTTGAATATTCTCAGGTAGTGTAAATTTAATGTAGTTTTTATAATATGTTTATACCTGCCTTTTATTTTCTAGCACTTATTTTGCAAGCTTGCCTAATTTTACTTGATTACTAGCTATTACATCAAATGCTTAATATCTAGCCTGATAAAAATTAGCCCATATTCTTGCTTCTTGGTATATAATATTACATATAAGAAGTTTCCATCGCCATATGATACATATATTGCTCTATATAAATATAACATAAAAAAGAAAAAGGTACTAAAAAGAACAAAACATAAAATTGCATGAAAGAAAATACCTGTAAATAATATTATGTATTAGCATTACTAAAAATTTTGATTTTCAAAACTATATTTTTTTTCATTTTTAAAACTTCGAAAAAACAGAAAGACAAAGACTTTAAAATACATAAAAATTTCAGACGTCCATAAAAACTTTTGAAAAAAGTACAGTGTATGGATATAATAATCAGTACTTAAAACATATCAATAATTAAATAAAAATATTGAAACAGCAACTCATAAATGCAAAAAATAATGAAAATCTTAGAAAAACATAAAATTCATCTCCCGTCTTCTAATCCTCTAACTTAGCCAACATTACAACAACAACAACAAAGCCTTTTCCCACAATTAAGTAGGGTCGGCTATTAACTTAGCTAACATTGTAGATGATAAATGGTACTTTACCGAAAAATATTTCCCTACCATTGCATTCCTATTCTGGATATAAAATCTTGATAATACTATTGCTCCCAAAATTACAGATATTATTTTCAATAATTCAATTTTAGATAATCAAATAAAAATCGAATGGGTACCCAGAAGAAAAACAAAAAAAAAACAAATACAAAAACATTTTCTTTGGATTTTTTGCATATTTTAGATACCATAAATAATTAAAAAACAATAAAAACAATAAAAAACAGAAAGAATAAAAATCTTATTTAAAATTAAATAAAAATTAAAATTAAAATTAGATAATATTAGAATCATAAAAAATAAAAATCCTAAAAATTGAAAAAAAAAATTACATATATACCGAAACCACGTAGGTATAAAAACCATAAAAACTTAAAAATTACTTGAAAAGAAAGTATAAATTACACAAAACCAACAAAAAACACTTAACATGTTACACTTTCTATCACTTGAACTTAATTCTGATTTTCAAACAGTTGCCTCCTTTTGTTCGACCTCGGAACTTGATCCAAGTAAATTAATGTAGAAGGGGCCAAAAGACAAAAAATGTTTTGTAGGTCTTAGCAATAACCAAACCTTTTTACTCATCACCCTAAAGACACCATAAGCAACTCCATCCATATTGTTTTAGGACACGAGATACATGTGGCCCGAGTGCATCTCATCCGTTTCTTTATCATTGAATGTTACTTTATCGGCTGTATTTTTTTGTCAATTTGGAGGATATCAAGGAATTCCTATGGCGTGTGGCACATTTGCAGGCCTCCACACACAATGATGTTCTTGGAAAGACTTCTATTGATTGAGTTGAGTTGCATGCAACACATCTGTGGATATAAAATAAATGTAGACAATACATATTTCAATTGATATATGTACTGGCAGAGGCAGCTGAAATTACCGATGATTACAAACCTTGCTGCATGTGGATTACAAGACAATTCATTGGCAAACATTGATGTGTCCTTGATTATGATACAAGTGTTCATAATCTCAACTATTGCAAATCAATAACTTTTTAATGTATATTTTCATTGCAGGTACCTCGGTTTGATGAAATCATCCACCATGTAATAACAGATGGTTTCATAATTGACAATACTCACTTTATAACTGATACATGATACTTAATAGAAAATTCCATTCAACAACAATTTAGAGATGGACCTAATGGAACAAAGGCTGGTAAAGAAAAGCATGATGTACTAACGCCTGGGGACATGGTTGGGACAATGATGGGGGTAGTTACATCATACATGGTGCAAAGGATCCTTCAATGTATTAGTGCGCGGGGACATGGTTGGGACAAGGATGACCATAGTTACATGGTGCAACGGATTCTTCTTTGCTCGTGAGAATGTGGGAAAGTTGCACAAGTGCATTCACAATTGTCACCATCAAGATTGAAATTGAAAGATACGTTCGTACATCATAGATAGGTATTTTGCACATACATGCACCTCAAAAAGAAAAGACAAAAGGGGATGATGGTACATCACGCCATTCTCCATCGCCACTACTAAACTCAGATGACCTGAATAGCGAAACGCTTTTCACATTTCACATATCAGTTAGGCAGGTCAATTATCTAGTTTTCCCGCGTAGATCAAATGAAGCCTTGATGTTATTGGAAAGAACCGCTAAATTGTTGTATTAACAAATGAAAAAACATGGACTTTTTTTAACAGGTTATAAGGATTTTTTGTGATTCAATTTATAAATAAATGATATGTGAATTGAATACTCTGTTTTCAATGTTATCATGTTACATGTTTATGACATAATGATAATCAAATATAGTTCCCATTTCAATGGTCTATTGGTGGTACAGTGTGCCTACCACCCAAAGGACAAGGGTTCAAATCTTGGAATGGACACTTGCGTGTGTTTTTCCCTCGTGCTTCAAAAAAAATCAATGTTGTGTTGAATGTTTTCAATGTTATATTATGTGAACTTGTATCGGATTAAGGAGCAACATGAAGCTGCATAATAGCATAACATAACAATATTAGTTTGTTGTCAGAATTAGCCTCAAAAAACTGCCTCTGGAAGAGATGGCTTTGATTTTACACTTGAATTGCCTCTTCAAAAGTGCTCCTACTCAAACTAACATGCCCCTCTTGATGAGATGGTTTTAATATAAAACCAAAAATGCCTCTTCAAGAGGTGGCGTATATAATATATTGAATAAAAAAAGATTGGGCAATGTATATGACAGTTTAGATGTCTCAGATTCCATACACATGAATTTACCTCCTGCAGATAGAAGCCGAGATAAATAGATATGAACCTCGAGACGGTTATAAGCATTGACACGGAAAGCGCCTCTAAAGACATATCCTTTCTGCAAAGCAGACAAACAAAAGATAGTCAAGTAACAGCTTGTTCCCCTATTCCTCTTCAACACATAGTTAACTCCAACCTCTAAGCCCTCCTTCACCACTTCCTCTGACAAGTGCGGATCAAAATACTTCTTCCGTGACGCGATATGCGTCAACTTACAAAGCTCCTCGCTCGCACCGGACGCAACAAATCCACTAATACCCAAATTCGCGAACGCACCAGAAGAGTTAAGATGCACGTCAGGCATCGAATTCGATCCCTCTTCTGACACCTTCGCAAACTGTCCTCCCCCATTCTCCACGAGATCGCCTAAAACAAAGAACGTTTAGATCTTTCTTGTCCACACGACTTACTCGTATCTAGAGATGCCAACATCAAAAAGATTATTACTTAGGGTAGTTCTGATCTGACCGGAGCTCTGCTTGGCTCGGCGGTTGACTCGGCGGCTTCCTCTGCGTTTCTTGTCCTCGTCAAGGTCCTCGAGGTCGAGGTAGGGCTTCATGGCGATAAGAGTTGTGGGTTTGGACGGTGGAGGCGATGAGAGGTAGAAAAAAGACAACTTTGTCGATTGCTCTCTATTTTTGCCGCGCGCAGGTACTATCACTGAGCAAAAATAAATAGAATGTAAATACATCATGTTGCCTAAGCGCCCCGACCAGCCCAACAGAACAACAGGGCGTGTGAAGATAAAAAGTTCACATGTTTGGTAAATGAATAATAGATGTTTAGAGGGTTGCGAGAGCTGGAACGATAATTGTAATGTGATGTGATATTGATTATATGTTATATTAACTTTTATTTATTATAATATATTTTTATGCTAATAATTTTGTTTGAATGTGGTTAAAAAATCATTATACTAAAGAAATTGTAGTGTCAATACAAGCAATCCCAACCCAGGTTGGGGGGGATTGGAGCCAGGGATATGCTAGTGTACCCCGGTGTAGACCAGCAACCAGACATGCCCTAAAGTTTTGGACAATGAACGATGATCAGGGTTAGACCCCAACCCATCAAACAGACCTAGCTAAGAAGTTTGCAAAACAAGCAAAATCTTATAATTAAAAAGGAGAAACAGAAAAATACATCGAAATCCACATCATCAAACGTGCTCCAATGGAGAAATCAATCGTAATGCTAAGATTTCTTTTCGTTGGAGCCCTCGGGCGAATGTTTATAGAGCGTAATTTCGATGAAAGCCCTAAAAGGAGAAATAAATAGACATGAGCCCATGCCAAGCAATTATAGGTGGAGAGGAAATCCATAGATTCGATAAAAACAGCATATGGTGAGAGAGACTAGTCCGTCCAACATCTCATGCATCTTTCTCGCCAAATAAGTGCAATGTTAGTGATGGGGCAATAGTGACCGAGCTGGAATACAGGATATATATGTTTATTATAGTTATCAGCTAGAAAAGTAAAATAGATTAAATCCAAAACATCGTTATCAAGTAGGACAGCCTCAACATGGATTATTTGCAGAAAAATGCAGATTTTTATTTATTAATTAAACAAGCAAATATGAACAAGTGATGTATTGTCGTTGCAACCCACAAATTCCCAAATCAGAAAATTTTATTCAAAAGAAGAAATAGAACAATACTATTAATTAACATGTATAGCAAAATCAAGATCGAACTCACGGAGGCTACAATATTCAATAGCTATTTAATTATTGCTAATTAATAGGGATTTTTCTTTTTGTTGCTTTTATATTTTTAATGCTTTTTATAATTTATAGAATTTTAACATTTTATATTTTCTTATTTAAAATTTTAATGATTTTTAACTTTTCAAAATGTATCTTTCTATTTTTTATGAAAACAATTTATAAAATTTATATATATATAATAATGAGAAACAAGGCTTTTATTTTCAAATATAACAAAAATAGTAAAAAATACATAATAAAAATTTTTTATGCTTTATATAACTTTCATTATCATGATTTTTATTTTAATTTTTAGTTTTTTTTAGGATTTTTAATGAATAACTGGAAAAGTGAACAAACACAAAACTAAGCTATTGTTTTTGGTTTTTAAAACATAAAACAAAAGAAAATATATTGAAAATCAAGTTCAATTAGAAGAGAATTTTCATGCTTTAAACAAGCATGATTATGTTTTTTTTTAATTTTTGCTGAATTCATGTGAATGCCCTCCACTAGCAAATGGGCAGTTCCCACGCGAAATAGAATATATAGTAGGTCTAGTTTTGATTTGATGATTTCAGCCTAGAGAAAATGCAACTTCAGTACTTCCCGATGGTAGTTGAGCATGCCACAGTCTTTCCTACGTCACTAAAGTCAAGGTAGGACTCTTTCTGGAAAAGAGCTCGCCCTAAGTCTGAAGCAGAACAGCAGTCTTTTTGCTCAGTACGTCACGTCTAACGCGATAGGAGAATGGTAAAGTTTGCTATATTTTTCAAATGCTAAGGTTTTCTGAAAGTATTTTTGATGAACTTTTTATAGGTGATAAAATAAGATAAAAGACAACTATATTTTTTTTAGAAATTTTCAAAGTTTTTTCAAAAAAAAATTGAATTCTTAAAGTTAAACAAAAAAACTAAAATGTCTTTGAGTTTTTAAAATAATAAACCTAAATAATATTGCAAATAAAATGTATTAGTGATAGACAAACCAATCAGAAACTTAACTATTTTTTAGGGATTTTTAAAGTTAATTAGATAACTATTAAGAATAATTAAGTAGCACAAGAAAATACTGCATATTATGAAATAAGACACAATTATTTCAGATTAGTGGACTAAATGATAACAAAAAAAACTACATGTGAAACTTGCAAATTACCCACCAACTCACATGTTGGTGCACGTGAATCTGAGTTTGAAGGACATGTTTACAACTATAAAAACTAATGGATCAAATATCAACATAAAATCACAAGTATCTTTATTGCAAATTTTCACAAAGCGCGTGCAGATGCATGTGAGTTTGTTTCGGCAACTAAAATGCATAATACAAATCTAGCATGGATAGCAATGCGGTTATTCTATAAATCGTAGAAGGACACGCGTTCAATCAGGACTTATTTACAAATAAAATAAAACTACAGGAGATGGATGGATATGTCACCATTGAAGCGTACAGATCACGTGATGTATCGAGCGTCTGGAATTGGCGTTGGAGATCAGATCTAATATCTTAGATTTTGGTGTGGATCAACGGCTGAGCTTTGATCCGGAGTTGGTGTTCTTGATCGTACACTCCAGTAGTAGCATGGAAGAACACAAACGAAAGCATCTCTGAATGATCTTGAGACTACCCAATCTTCTCTGTTTTGCCTCCAATCTGATGCATGAAGGTCTCAGAAGACTCCTAACATATCTCTATTTTGTTTTGAGTGAAGATCAGTTCCATATCCTGCTAATCGAGGACATAGATTCCAAACTTTGATATGTGTGCTAAGAAAGCTCCGTACATCAATCAAAACTCCATATTGCATCCAATTCACATGCAGGTTATTTAGAGCTCGATGACGGTGCTTTAGCCTTGATTATTCAAACGAAATAACACAAAAATGAGGGTGAATGGATCTGTTCTTTGACGTATGAAATATGAGATTAGAAATTCCTCATATCTAACGATATGAGGTTGATCAGACGGTGTTAAGAAGGTATGAAGAAGAGGAAATATGAATGAGGTGATCGGAGTGACGATGGAGTCAAATCAGATGAAACAGGCCCCCGATCGAGCAAATAACAGGCGTAAGTGCATATCTAAGATGTGATGCAAAATGCAGTGAAATGAAATGAAATCCACTGGAAAATGATCTACAAGTATCTGCGATGAAGAAGTGAATGAGATAAGGATGGTTCTCTCCTAGAATTGGTTGTGGAAAGCCAATGAAACTCGGATCGTTGGAGAAGCTCTAATGGCAGATTAGATCACGTCTCCTTATCGATTTCGCGCACTCCTACTCGACAGGAATTGAGTCATGTCATAACTTAATCACTTCATACCTCAAGCTCATGGGAAAAAGTAAAAAAGATGGATCAGATTAGAATTGAACCCTGGAGCTCTTATTTATAAAGATGGAGTTCGGGTGAAATTCGAATTGGAAATGAGAACGTAATCCGAGGTGATTGGAGTGAAAAAATAATCGGGTGTGGGTTACATATGTGCCAAGAATAATCATGTGGCAAGATTTGGAGAAGAGAATGCAAGAAATGTGCGGGAAAATTTTGATAAGAGGAGTACTCAGGTTGTTATTCCGGTAAAAGGGACAAAGGGAGGAGTTGATCCGGGTCAACAAACCTGGGCCCGCCCAATCAGAGTTGAGTTCGAATGAGGACAACCCAAAAAAGACAAGAAGGTTGAAAATAAATAGAATTAAATATAAAATAAAATGTAAATGGATTTAAATTAAAAAGTTTTCAAAATAAATAATGTTAATAAATTTGTAACTTATTTTTTATTTTCTAATATATTAAATAAATTAATTAAAATGGTTAAAATAAATAAAAATCTTTATTCACATGTATAAAAAACCTATATATACAATATATACATTTTTAGTTGGTTATTTTTATAAATAATTACATGATTTTATATTTTATTTATTTACAGAATAATTAAAACATTTTAAGAATGTTTTTATTTTATTTGTGGAAATTTTATTTAATAGGTTAGATAAATAGGGCTGTGTACAATATAGGTATATCATACCTATAGTAGAAGTACATGTTTTTCTTATTATTTTCAATTTTATTAGTTTTAATTGGATTTTTATATAAGTAATAGAATATGTACAAAATATTAAAAAAACAATATGTGCAAAAACAAGAAGAATTAAATAAATAAATAAGAATATAGGTACACTATAGACATGTATGTACAATAGAGAGTCTGTACGCGTATTGAGGTCCGGTGAAGAGCTTGGACTTCCTAGAATGCTTTCCTACAACGTCACTCAGAGCCCACTGCCTACCCAGCCTCATGCGGATAGTACCACCTTCTTCCCACTCTAAAAAGCCGACTTTCACATCTTAACTCTGATTTTTATGAAACCAAATTAATTTTAAAGCTTATTTAATTTTGAACACGATGAAAGTGAGTTTGGTTTATTTTGAATTTTATGGAGTAGATATAGGTCTTTCAAGTATGGTTTTACGACTTTTTTGCAGAGTGTTGTCTCTCTTATTATATACAAGGTTTCTTCTTACATTTATTTTAATTATTTACAACTTACTTTTATATACATGTTCCAGGAAGAAAATATTTTTGTTTGAGTTTGTTTTATTGATAAATAAAATAGTAGAAGATATATACAATGTGTACAATGAGGAATATATACATGTGATGTTGGTTTTCTGGACTTTTAATAGTCCAAAGGCCCTACCTCCCTTACTTTATTCCTTGTCGATTAGGTCAAATCTTGACCTGCTCTCGGGGTTAGGACCAGCTTGTACTTATTACATACATACATACTTCTTTTTGCTTTTTTTCCCTTAATTTTGTTTTGGGTTAAAATAATGATAAGTATACAATATTTACATACAAATGTGGATATTAAAAAGTGACAAGTAATGAAATTTATAGGTGTTTTGTAAGGTATTTTAAGACAAAATAGATGAATAAAGATGATGAATTAGTGATTCATCATACACCTTTTTGAAATAAACACAACTAAACAAGAAGTGATCAGTAAATTCAATACCATCTAAACATAAGCAGGAAATCAAAACTAATTTGAAGCCGATTTTTTCAACATTTCTTGAGTTGTGATCTTCTCTTTGAAGAACAGCCAAGCAACGAAACTTATTATGGGTGGTGTTTTGGAATTCCAATAATTTTTGTAAATGTTGTCCGAAACACCACCGAATATAATGTGATGATCATATGTCTTAATTGTCATTTTTATCTCTTATCTAAAAGGGTTAAGGATCCCGGATTCGAACCCAAGGTATCTCCATATAGGAGACAGAGAAAAATGGTGCTTCAATAACGGTCGTAACTGAGATCTTCTTTCTTGGTGCCTTCATCCAATTATACATAGTGTATTTAGTCATAAGAGCATTCTAGAAGTCAGCCAATTTGTTATTAGCAAGCTTATATGCCATTTGGGTACCGCAAAGCAAACTCAGGTTCGAATCCACCTTGATATGCCAAAAAGGCATATGCTTACCGTCGCCTATATTTTCATATATACACAACTGAAGAATCTATACCACTTAAGGCATGATTTTAGGAAATGTAAAGTGGTATTAAAAAGGAAATCGGTTCCATTCCTTTTTTCCTCGCACGAATAATGGGAGGTATCGCAAAACTAAAAAACAGTCCATAAGTTATTTTCTACAAAAGTGACCATTTTAAAACATCTAATACTTATAGTACTCCACCCACCATAATTATTGGGTTTATATACAAAGTTCCAAGATGTCAAAAGATGTTTATTATATGTAGTGCTTCCGTTCCAAGGAGAAAAGGTGATAATACAATCAAAGCGTTGGATTACGAGCTTAGGTATGAGAGTCAAAGCATAAAAGGGGGTAGTTAGGAGTGTTAATCGCTGCATTAATCAAAATACATCTCGAGGAGATTGGAAAGTGGGTATTCATAAGATATTCAATCTCCTTCGATGCTTTATCCGTAACTTTGAGCTAAAAGCTTCTTGGTAGGTATTTCATATGAAGACTGTGGCTAAGGTAAATGGCCCGCCAAAGGTTTTTCTGAAGTATAGAGGATAGCAAAGAAGGGACAATTTACAAAAAATGATTTCATTATATTAATTTCAAGGCATGTAAGGTTAAAGTAAATTTTGAAAATCTTAAGAATATTACCAATGCTCTCATCGTCTTTTTCAGAGAAGATGAGGACATCATTGGCGCATAAGAGGCTATAGATTACCTCAGAGTCATCCGAGTTGCGATAAAGTAAGATTCGATAAGTTATAAGTTATTTGGGCATTATATAACGTGTGGTATATACTATAAATAGCTACACTAAAGAGCAAGGGCAATAGAGGGTTGCCTTGTCTCAGACCTCTAGATGGAGCAGAGATGCAAAGATTTCAGAGTCCTTGTTATTGATTATAACTGAGGGCTTGGTCATGAGGAGTAATTCATGAATCAACATCACAAATCAAGGTTGGAATCACAATCGAGTAAGCGAATATAAAAGGAAGTTCCAATCTCATGAATAGAATGAATTTTGTAAGTCGATCTTAAGCACAATGTCAACCTTTTTGTGCACTCTCCAATCAGTGACAAGCTCACTCACCGTCGCAATACAATCCTTAGTAGACCAGTTCGTAAGAAATGCACACATATTGTTAAAAGGGTACCAATCTAGCACCTTCTCGCATCAATCGACCAATGCCTTATAAATGATTTTCATCTCATGGCTAGTTAGCATAATCGATTAATATTTCTTAATACACAAAGCATTGTCTTTTTTAGATAAGTGAAATCAACCCATAATTCGAATTATAGACAATATCATTGGAATTAAGTGAGATCATATCACAGAAGAAGCAATGAAAGAGATGATGTAGATCCACACTGGTTTCATATCAAAAATCTTGGTGAAAATTTACGAAGAAACCATCTAATCCTGAAGTTTTGTCACTACAGAGACAAAACCCCCAAGATGAATCTATTACTCTATTTAAAGCTGGGTTTTCGGCCCAGCCTTCGACACGTGGTATCATGTGCATCAGCCATCTCTCTCTTTCGTTGGTCGAGCGTTGGCTTTAATTTTTCCCTTTTTCCCTTGCCCCATTTTTTCCCTTGCTGCCTCCCCTCGTAAGGACATGTATTATTACTTCTCTTGGAACGTGGTGTCCAACTGTCAGCATTTCATCTCCCAAATCTGCCCCATTTCCCTTCGGTTCAACCGCCCTTCTTCTATTTCCGTCCAAAACTACCTCCCTCCTCCTCGCAATCCGACTGTTATTTCTGGAATCCCTATTTTCCATCGAGACTCCACACATTCAGACTTATGTTTCTGGAAATCCCTCAATCTTCTTATCACTCTATTTAAAGCCGGGATTTCTGCCCAGCCTTCGACACGTGGTATCTTGTGCATCAACCATCTCTCTCTTTCGTTGGCCGAGCGTTGGCTTTAATTTTTCGTTTTCTCCCTCGCCCCATTTTTTCCCTTGCTGCCTCCCCCTGTAAGGACATGTGTTGTTACTTCTCTTGGCACATGGTATCTAGTTGTCGGCATTTCATCTCCCAAATCTGCCCCATTCCCCTTCGGTTCAACCGCCCTTCTTTTATTTCCATCCAAATCTACCTCCCTCCTCCTCGCAATCCGACTGTTATTTCTGGAATCCCTGTTTTCCATCGAGACTCCACGCATTCAGACTTCTATTTCTGGAAATCCCTCAACCTTCTTTCTTTCTTTCCATCCTTCCCTGCCTTCCAGCATCTGCTCTGATCATAGAATCGTTTTCTGCTTAAGGTACGCTCTCTTTATGTTTGTTTATTGAAAGAATAAGGACTACGCATCTCCTTCTAGTAAGGATTGTGCATCTCCTTCATTCTCCACTTATTTTCTAGGGTTTCGTCGAGTGCTGGCTCAAGCTGCATTCAACTTACCTTCTGCCGACTGCGACCTTCCGTGCGCTCTCAACGTATCCGGTGTTCCTGTTGCGTTGGACATAACTACGCTAGATTCAATATTCTCTGAAGGTGTGTCCTTTTATTATTTCTTGTAATTTTGATATATTTGTTGCCGATTTTATATGTTGTTTCGTAGTCTTGTGTTTTTATGTTTAGTTTTATAGTTCACGTTTTCCCTTTTTCCTCTGAACTCGATCTCTTGATCTATTTTTAACCATAGCGTAACGGATTATGTGTTGCATAGTGCTTTTGTTTCTATGGGAATCTGCTTTGGTTGCATGTGTACTTTGTGGTTTTAGGTTTTTTTTATTTGTATGATTGTTGATGCTATGTGTGTACTAGTTTTTTTGTCTATAATTTATGTTTGTTGGTTATAGTTCCTTTTGGGGGGGGGGGGGGTAGTGGTCACTTGGTTTCTTTGTTGTTTGTTTGTAGGTGATAAGGGAGATGGTTAGCTTGATTTTCTTTTTTAATGTATGAATGCTAATTTTATAATAATTTGCATGTTACTGATTGAATTATATTTTCCTGTGATTCTTATTGTATAAGTTATGATGCATGGATATATTGTTTCGTTATAAATTGTTCTTTTTAAAGAATTTACATTGATACATCCAGGTATTTGCTTTGACGGTTTATTATACTATATTATGTTGTGTACTTTTACTGTTGTTATTATGTTGTTAATAATTTCCTTTCAGCCTCTGTGATTTTGCGTCATTCAGAAAATACTTCTTTAAAATATGTATTTGCCTATTATATGTTATGTCCTTCTGATATCTGGATGGTAAGCAATGTGTTCTCTTTAAATTTTTGGATAGATTAGTATGTGTTCATCTTAAGTTTCAACAAATACATATAAAGTCATTGGTACGTTGATGAAACTCGGTTTCATCATCTTTATTTCTCATTTTTAACCCCCTTGCTTAAGCAAAGTGTCAATAAATCCCTGTTAGTGTCTAATAATTAACAGAGTCCTTAATAAATTAAAAACCACAAAAAAAATGACAAAACAAAATTCGTGGTATTTTTAGACTTAAAAATACCCTCAAAAATATTTCGTGTCTTCATTTAATCTCTTTTCCAGTTTTGGTCAACATGAAACTTGTAGATTTCATCAAGATCTACAACTTTCATGTTTTGAGTTTTCTCAAATTCGGCCAATAGGGCCCTCAAAAATAAGGAAAACCCTCTGAATAATTTGATTAAGCCACGTGGCCCGTTCTGGGGGCGCCACGTGGCCCCCGCCTCTCTTGTCTTTTCCGCCTCACCTATTGGCCGTTGGATCGGCCTTTTGATCCAACGGCCAGGCCTCATCCACGCATGTTCAAAATCGGAGCCATCCGATCATTCCTCCTTCTCATCTAAGCCGTCCGCCAGCGCCGCATCCTCAGCTCGACACGTGGCGCTTCGTAGGCCGCTTGATGGCGCCTCAGATCTGCCATCTCCGCCGTTATCCCCTGGATCTGATTCCATCCCTTCGATCAACCCCAGGATACGATCTCGGCCGCTCAATACTGCCACGCCTTGTGATCGACACGTGGCAGCCCATCTGCCCTCCGATCATGCCGCCCTAGATCTTATCCTGGCCGTCACTCCGCGCCTTACTCTCCACCGTTGGATCTCCAGATCCAACGGTCAGGAGACCGTCGTCAATCTCCCGTCAGCCTCTCTCCCACAATCCAGTGCACGAACACCTCGCCCCCTTCCCATTTCCTCGCCCTCACCAGCCACCGCTTCCACGCGCCAACAACCCCACGACCATCGCCATTCATCTCTCTCCCTCGCGACCTCTTCGTCAACCCACGAACCCCCCTCCAGTCCTCCCATTTCTCCCTCAAACCCACGTCGTCCACCATCACCTCCGCCACAACCATCTTCAAATACACCGGTCTCCCCTCCATTTCAAACCGTCCACCTGTATGCGGGGCACGGCCCAGCCCTCCTCCTCCTCCCTGTGACAGGGGGAGGAGAGGGGATAGAGCGATGACGACCGGAGCTCCCGGTGAGACCCTCCGCCACCCAAGGCGGAGCTGCGGCGCCTCCAGGCCCGCTCGAGCTGCGTCGAGTGGCTGACGACGTCCAGCGAAGACCGGGGCTTCCACCGCGAAGCCCAGCCCAAGCTCCCATTTCGCCTCCGACCAGGTAAGCTCCTCTGAACCTCCTTTGATTTTTTATTCGATTTCATCGATTTAATCAGCCTTCTACCGCCAGTTTCACCCTCCATTGACCATCCTATTAGCTTCGCCGTTAACCCCCCTTCCACGCGCATCTTTCCGATCACCTCTTCCCTTCTTCATACCTAAAGTCGCCCCCGACCCACCTCCTCCGCCCTCGCGGCGGAGGAGCTCCGAGCTCCTCCATCTTCTCCGCCCCGATGAGCTTCCACCTCACTTCACTCATGCACGCACATCATCTGTAGGCTTCGGCTATGTGAAATAACCATGCAGATCGACTATCTGATCATTGGCCGGAGAGCTCGCCGGAGCATCTTCGTCAAGCTCGCCGTCGACGTACGAGTTCCGATGGATCACGCCCGAAGGTCCTCCACCTCGCCCGAGCTCCAAGCTTCATCGACAGACCTTCAGGAGCCTCGGGCGAGTACCATCGAGTCCAGGACAGAGCGGCGGAGGACGAGCTCCCTCACCGGAGCTCGTTAGTCGCCGCCAGATACAGATGAAGGAGGAGGAGCAGCAGCCGTTGGATGCTCCGCCCCGGAGTTCATCCAACAGCCACGATGCAGCCACGCCGTCGAACCGTTCTCGTCCAGATGTCGTTGGATGCGTTCGATCCAATGGACCACGATGCAGCCACGTGGCGACACCAGAACGCCCCCGAGCCTCCGCCATCGAACCTCCAGGCTTGGATCTGCCGAGCCTTGTCCGAGCCTGCATCGAGCCAAAGCCTACGCCCGAGCCACGCCGAAGCAACCCGGGCCTCCTCCGAACCTCCGATCAACCCGAGCCTGAGGAAGCGCGTGCCTGGCACGTGCTTCCTGGGAAATTTACAAGGAAGCCCAGCCGACTTCTTCAATTTGCAAACAGGTCCCGCTCACGTGCAGCAGGCGTGCACAGAGGGTATTTTACAGGGAAGGTCCATTTACTTTACGTATTTACATTTTAGTCCCTCCGAGGACCTGTTTGTAGGTATCTTTTTCATGTTTTCTTGCATTTATGCCCTTATCTTCATTTTTGCATATCTTGAGCACCGTACCTCTGTTTTAGTTGATTTCAGTTTCATTTGAGAGCTTGTTTGATGTACTTTTTGATGGCATGATTAATCTTTTATCTTAGAGACTTGAATTTTAATGAAATATTAAGTTATCTAAGTGGCTTTTATTTAGTTCTCATGCCTTGTTCATTTTTGACGATCAAGCTCTGACACTTCAAATAAATCTGGAATTAACTCATTGAATATTTTGCTCATAAATTTTTTGACTAGGGCATATTTGTGATGCTTTGCATGTGCATTCATTTGCATGATAAAAAATTGATAAAAAATGCATGTTTTATGTTTTAATGCATTGTCTGGTCATGTCTTGTCTTGTTGTGTCTTAGCATGGTTTGACCTATATGCTTCAACTCTACACTTAGTTAAACAACCTTAAATCCGAATAATACGAGAGAGGCTCGTGTCCCTGAGTTCGACCTTGGTATCTTACCAAGTAAAAAATAATCTTACGATCACCTCATTTCGATTCATCATGGCATATATCTAAATGAGGTGATCGCTTTGGCGACCCGAAACCGGCCCGACTACGATGATGATTCCATGTGCTAATTTAGCATTATTAAAGGGCCGATTTTGCGGTTCGTCATACGTGTAATCCCTTTTTGACTTAAAACTTCGAGTGCTATATGTTTTTCTTACATCTGTACTTCTTAGAATTCAGTTATGTAGTCAATGTAGTTACTTTGATTTTTAGATATATTTTTCTTCTTTCCTTATTTAAGGATTAAACAAAGAAAATCGAAACTTGTGCAACTTTTTTTATATTGGATGATATTTATTTCCGCGTTGGAAGTTCATGTGGTGATAGCCGTTTACTTGGTAAGTTGTAGTATTTAGATTTTTTTATATTTTCTCATTGGTTACGATTTATTGCTCATCTTCGTATAAAATTTTGGCCTTTAAGTTTTTTTTTTCATTTTGATGACATTTAAATTTTAATATCTTCAAGAATTCTCCATTTCTTAAAGATTTGTCCTACCTTACCTCGTAGAATTTATGATAGCTAATGATTTTGGCATTTGACAACACATGACCAATTTTCATGTAACTGATATGCAAGAAATTTTCAAATTTAATAGATTTCGTCATAAAGAAATATTGAAAAAAAGAAAACAACACCTGCATGAGGAAGATAATATATTGATTGAATCAAAGTTATATGTAACAGATGAGATATGTGGTATTGAAATTATGCATACAAATACGGCAATGAGAGACATGTTCAGAAATAATAGACAACACCATATCAGTTTAGTTAGTGAAAAGAGAAGAAATATAAATTCAAGAAGTTTGTTTGTGCCTTCAATTATTAGTACACATGAAGAAAATCTCAATGTTTGCATAAATATTAACGATTCAACAGAATGTTCTCAACGTTCACAACTAAGGATATTGAAGGTCGGGCTTAAAATAACATTTTAAAATTCTCAAATCATTTAGGTCAATATATAACTAATTGATTCATTTTTCATGTGTTACTGCAGTTTTGGATCTTGATTGCCCAGATCGCACATGTGAATATTGTGGAGCTATTTTTTGGATTGACGAATCTTTGAAAAGGACGAAATTCAAAAATAAACCTACCTTCACACTATGTTGTTCTAAAGGAAAGTTTAGGATAAATAATTTACCTCATACACCACCTTATCTTGATATGTTACTTGGTCTAAATCAAGAACTATTTCTAAATACTTCATGGATAAAATTAGAATATATAATTTGCTTTTACTTCTACGAGTGCAAAAATTGATCACCAAGTTAACAAGCGTCCTGGGCCTTATATATTCCGTGATTCTGGTCAAAATTGCCATCGTATTGGGTCGTTGCTACCAGAAATTGGTGAAATTCCAAAGTTTTCCCAGTTATATATCTTCGATACAGAGAATGAGATTTCAAATAGAATGAACGCATTGAGTAACGTTCAGGAATTACTTGATTTGGATACTAATGTTATTTCTGGATTAATAAGTATGTTGGATGAAACAAATTCTATAGTCAAAGTCTTTAGAATGATGAAAGAAAGAATTGCTGATAGACCTAATGGATATATGCAATTAAGAATATGTGATGTCAAAAGTGAGGATAAGTCGGCTTATAGTATACCGACCATTTCTGAAATTGCGGGATTGGTTGTAGGAGATTATGGAAGTTGTGGTAGAAATCGAGATATTATTATAGAAAATAGAAGTGGAGAATTAAAAAGAATCAGCGACTTGCATCCTTCATTTATGGCTATGCAGTACCCATTATTATTCTCTTATGGTGAAGATGGTTTAGTACTGGTATATACTATTCAATTGATAATAATCGGAATAAAAGAAAAATAATTCAAATAACTATGAGAGAATTTTATATTTACCGATTACAACAACGATATGACGATGGTAAGACTTTAATTAGAGGTGGTCGATTATTGCAACAATACATTGTTGATGCTTACTGTTGTATTGAAGAAGATAGGTTATATTTTATACGACAAAACCAAAGAGAATTGCATTCTGAAATATATCAAGGTATACGAGATGCTATAGATAAAGGCGATAATGATGGAAGATCTATTGGTAAACGAATAATTCTACCTGCAACTTCTACTGGTGGACCTAGATATATGATGCAAAATTATCAAGATGCTATGGGAATCTACAGATTTTTTGGGCATCCTAATATATTTTTAACATTTACTTGCAATGCAAAATGGAAAGAAATAAAAAATGCTTTAGATATCATACCTGGACAGAAAGTAGATGATAGACCAGACACAATCTGCAGAAATTTTAAGCTTAAACTTACTGATATTATAAATTATATAAAGAAAGTAAAAGAATTTTAAAAAAACACTATTATATACAATAGATTTTTTTAAAAAAAGAAGTTTACCTCGTGCACGTATTTTAATTTGGCAACATAAAGACATATTAGATGACCAAAAGACAATAGATTCTATTATTACAGCTGAGTTGATGCTGTATCACAATTTATGATACATGGTCCATGTGGAATCCAAAATCCCTATTCACCGTGTATAAAAAATAAAAAGTGCTCTAAACTGTATCCTAAATTGTTTAATAATGAAACAATTATAGATGACAAATGATTTGCAACTTGTAGGAGGAGGGATACAATTAAAAGTGTAATGAAAATGTTTATTTATTGATAATAGATTTGTAGTCTCTTATAATAGAACTTTAGTTATACGATATCAAGCACACATTAATGTAGAATGGTGTAATCAATCTAGAGCTGTTAAGTATTTATTCAAGTATATTAATAAAGGATCAGATAAAATACGAGTTGTACTAGAAAGTTGTCCTAGGAATAATGATGATTCTCCAAGTAATCATGAACAACTTGATGAAATAAAAGAGTATTTGGATTGCAGATATATATCTTCCTATGAAGCAATTTGGAGAATTTTTCAGTTTCCTATTCAACTTCGAGATCCTGCAGTTGAATGACTTATGATTCATCTACTTTTTAAGAATACCATGAGTTTTAGATGTGATGAACGTTTGGATGATATTGTTGACAGAGATAGTGCTAAAGTAACAATGTTTACAGCTTGGATGAGTACAAATATGAGCTTGCCGGAGGCAAGAACAATGACGTATGCAGAATTTCCTAGGTATTGGGTTTGGAATAATAAGGAAAGAATATGGACAAAGAGAAAACAAGGTAGATGTATTAGAAGAATTTTTTTGTGCACCCTAATTCGGAAGAACTATATTATATGAGGATGTTGTTGAATATAGCTAATGTTAGCCATGTGAGCCCGAGGTGAACCATTTTTACAATAAATGTTATTGTAATAAATATGTTTTATCAATAAAAGTTATCGAGTGTTCACTCCCTTTCTGAAATTAAGTGAATCAATGCACTATAAGGTCCCTCTGTATAATTAGGGTTATGTACCGTGGCCATATTGATAATCATATAGTTGTTGATTCATTAGATGAATCATAGAGGCTGGTGCTTGGATGGATATCTAATGGGTTAGATAGATGACTCATCAAGCACCGTCAAATGATTATTAAGAGATGATCTTCAGTCTGAGTAGGAGATGGCAATCCTTTCTCACATAGGTTGATATCTGACCGACCTCATGAAGCAGGTCCTCTGCATGGGAATAGTGATTCGGTGGTGTCAGATTAGTTAGGTCAAAGAGTTGACTTAGCGAGATCGAGATAACCTAAGTCCTATGTTGAATACTGTCACAACATAGGCACACATCCTCTGACCAGAGACATATGTGTTACTATATGTCTGAGTATGTACATTTGGCAGACCATTGGGTTGATGACCTATTTAAGGTCTATACACCGGCAAGCTGGTGTGCATATAAGGGCATATGAGTAATACGATCTCTCAAAGGGATCATACGGGTTCACTTATGAACCGGAAGACATGAGCTCACTCATGAGGTATTGGGACCGATCAAATTCCATACATGGTCGTCATGCTTTGGAAGCATGACAAGAATTTGAAGGTATGATATATGCTCTGGGAAAGCATATGATCGATACCAGATCTCAATGACCAAGATTGACAAACTTGGTGATCAAACCCTGAAGAAGACAGTGTAAAATTGATCTTCATCTTCAGGTTGAGCATTGGTTTTCCAGTATGCAGGATGTGCAGGTATCGGGAATACCTGAGGGTGATGTGATCATAAACGATTGTATAACCACGACGTTTCCAGCCTGAGAGAGTGATGAAACAAGTATGGATTTTAGTGACTCCTCTCAATGGAGAAGTAACTTGATCTTAGTCCAAGTGTTGGACATTGATCTGAATGAGATTCAGATGCAATGAGAAGATTAAGTATACGGACTTGATTTATTCAAGCATCTATGGGAGGCCCGTGAGATCTGGATTTGAGATGAGATCTCAACATCCAAGTCACTATACGTGGAACAATACAATCGCCCTGTCCTTATCTCCAAGTATCTGCGGAGAAAGCACATTATTCTTATAGGAGTTCAGGAATAATTCCTATGATGAATTTTGTATCCAAGCAAGAAGGTCTTGATGATTAAATGAGATTTAATTATCAATATAACATGAATAAGATTCATATTGTGAGAATGTTTGTCCAAGATAATTAAATGAGATTTAATTATCAAGGAAAAGCAGATCGTGGATAGTGCTATCCATAATATCTGTGTATATTATAAATGTGATTTATAATATAAAACAGAGAGAGAGAAATTTTGTAAATAGAATTTGTTAATTATTAATGTGGATTGGATTCACATTAATTAATTAATTAGAAATGTAATTTACAAATTAGTTTGGGTTGTGAATATGATTCACATATTTTTCAATGGCATGATTGAAATATTCACAAATTAATTTGGAATTAATTTGGTGGATATTATTGCAATGAAAGTTATTGCAATTTATTAAGAAATAATAGGATAAAATAAAAAGGAGACAATCACCACCAAAAAGGGGTGGCGTCACCAATGGCTTAGTCATAGGTGACGCCCCTATTTTTTAGGGGTGATTTCTTGTCTCTCTTTTTTTGTTATCTTATTATCTCTTAATAATTGATTTATGTTAAATTAAACTGTGTTGATGATAACACAACATATATTTAATATAATGTTGTTGGTTTTTAACCAACAACAATCACGGCCGTTGATTGACACATGGATCAACCTAGCTGTTGGATCTATGTATGCTATGGATTGAGATTTATTGGATCCCAAACTAATATATACGGAGGGCAACCCTAGCCCCTTCATAACACACATAGAGTACATGCCTACTCTCTCTCTCTCTATCATTCTCGCCGTCCTCTCTCTCTCTCTCTAAAGTGGTCGTCCATCTTATGTGTTGAGAGAGACCTTCTCGCCTTCGCCTTCGACTACTCGAGGATCTCCATCTTCTTTGGGGTCGCGAAGACGACGGATTTCATTGGATGAAATCAGGGGATTCGAGGTTTGGATCTTCGTCGAGGATTGCGGGAGTCACGCGTCTCATCATCGTGCCCGCAAGTGATGTCTTCGTGGATCGGACTTGAGATACGAGGATCTCTTGCTTTAGAGATTTCGTGATCGCAACCACGCTTCGAGAGGTATTTCTAATACTTCGTATTTTGATGAAAAGATCCAAGAAACATTCTTGTGATCATGTGGTTTCATCATATGTTTTAAATTTTTTTCCGCTGCATCTTGCGACTAGTGCGACTAGTCGCCCCGCTCGCATAAGATGCGATCGTCACGCTTCCGTGATGTGCTTGAGGATTCTCAATATCCTTCAAGTGGTATCAGATCCTTAGGTCGGAAAAGGTTTTGGATACGATCCATAGACCTAGGACGACCTGGGTTTGAAAGGGTCGCGAAAGTTTTATCGCATTTCAATTTTCGCACCTCTGTCTAATTGGATTTTTTGGCACTGTTTAAATTGTTTAAACACGAAATATTCAATTGTATTTTGTTCCCCATTAAATAAGGAAATCATAAGATCCGAGTTTACGAAATTTGGATTTCATTTGCTCAAGATATGGCCTTTTGAATAAGCATGTATTCACAGTTGCGGGAACAACAAATCTGAACGTGATTAATAAGTTAATTATTGTTTTGATATGTCTCAAAATGCGTGAAATATCACTTAGGTTTTGTTGTAAATCAAGTTGGCAATTTTTGGAAACTGATTTTGCGAATTTTGGATTTAAATTGATCAAGATAAGTTAATTTTAGTGATTAGGGGTCACTGCTGGAAATTGACAAACTTGATCATGAACCTTGTGATAGTCATTCAAAATTGTTTTGATGAAAATTAATGGGATTTTTACCCAACAGACCCTATAAACTTTGTTAATTACCTCTACGACCTTTTGCACAACGTAATTACCCCATCGACCCTATAAATTACTCTAAGAACCCTTACGAGCTTCAAACAGATTAACCGCGGGGTTCATGGGGTAAGAGTTGGCAAGTTTACGGGATCGAGGGGGGAACTATGTTGTTTCAAATGTCATGGAGGTAATTGACAAAGTTTATAGGGTCTACTGAGTAAAAATCCCAAAATTAATTGTTAATTTTCTGAAATAATTATTGATAAGTATTTGTAAAATATTTAGAGATGATAATCAATTCTTTGAACGACATCCCACTGACCATAATGATAAGATAGTTAATCTTGATCATTGGTTAATATGAAAATCATCAACAAACATTGTTCGCATACAAAACCCTAAGTCATCCTACAATAGTTGCAGGACAACTTTTACATGCAAAACTCTCATGCTTGAATAGGATTGGGGATTTGTTTATCAAATCTCCTTATAATATAATCAAAATTGTTTTGATGTATATTATATGGTATAATTTCGGTTGAAAGACCGATGAGTTTCTCAAAGTACATGATGATCTATCTGGCATTATCCTTTCATGAGGTGGATATGGTGTATAGTCGGAGAGCATTGGGGTAGCGGGTTGCAACGTATGTGGTCCGTCCCACTCTCGTCGGTACTGTCTATGACAACGGGTAGGGACTCGATAATGCCGGAGAAATCAAAGTGTATTTTTCTAATTATTAAAATTCAAAATAATACGTACTTTGAGATTATACCTACTATTCAAGTAAAAAATCAAAGTTTGTTGATTGAAAATTGGGTTGATAATTAATTTAATGTGATTAAATTAATTATATCATATTAAAACACTCTACTATGAATAGATGTGTATTTCCCTTGGAAGAATTAATTATGTGAATATGATTCACGATAATTAATTATTTCAATTTGAATAAGAGGTGGAGGATCACATAAGTGACATCCATGGTCTCCCGTCAAGGCAAAGAATTTCGTCGCCAAAAGTTGTATATAGGAGACGCCTGTTCTAAGTGATAGATCCCATATACAATTATTTGGATCGGGTTCTTTGCTTCTCGAAAGAGTAAGGCCGTATACGTAGTGACCCCAATATCGGTCCTCATATTATTGAGCGATATTGGATTGCGTATAGTGAGTATTAAGCCCGTTGACGGTTGGTTCAATTAGTAACGGGTCAACATCATCTTAGGGGTGGTGGGCCCGGGTGTTAAAGACCGAATTGGGAAATGCAAGTTGGACATGCAAGGCAGAATGTGTTCCTGCTTCTCTTTATTCGAGTCACAGGTTCTCATATTATTGGGATGTGATAAAGATAGAGAGGAGATCCCAGATCTTGCTTGAGATATAGCGGTAAGTATATCTCTTACTTTGAAAGATGATTAGGGAATAATCTTTTATAGTAGACATAGCAAGACAAATTTGATTTAAAATACCTTAATCAAATGTTTTAAAATTGGATATATAATTATTTATATATTCTAATGTAGTGCATTCTTAATTTCAGAAAATGAAGTCCTTGAACCCACTGAGCAGGCTCCTGAAGGTCAATCAGTTGACCGGACCAAATTATTCAGATTGGATCCGAAATTTGGATCTTGTCCTATCTGCGGAGTGCATCTCATATGTGCTAACCAAGGACAAGATTGCAGACCTTCATACTCCGGAAGATAAAACTTTTAATGAGAAATATGATGAAGATCATAACTTGGCAAGGTGTTATATCCTTGGCTCATTATCCAATGTGCTTCAGAAGCATCATGTGGAAATGAACCACTGCCAAGAAATCATGCTGAATTTGAAAGAGATGTTCGGTGACATAAACCGTACACAGTGTTATAATGTGATGAAAGAGCTTATTCGCTGCAAGATGCAGGAAGGGACCTCTGTTAGAGAATACGTACTCAAAGTGTTTGGGTACCTCTCTGAATTGGAAACCCTGGGAGCCTACATGGATGCTGATATGCAGGCTGATTTTATTCTCTTGTCGCTCCCTAAGTCTTTCAACAACTTTGTCGTGTCATATCACATGAGCAAAGTTGATTTCAGTAACGCTGGGTTGCCAGCTGCATTAAAGTCCGCAGAAGAGTAATGAAGAAGGACGACCCCTCTGCTAGTGTAATGGTTGCACAAGTAAAAGGAAAGCACGATCGGAAGCAAGGTTCTCGGAAGGGCCCGCCTCATAAGAGAAAGAAGAAGAATCAAGGAGTTGGTTCATCTTCCAGTACTTCCACGTTAATGACATCAAAGAAGACCGATGTCTGTCACCACTGCAAGAAGCAGGGGCACTGGTGGCGTAACTGTCCAGAGTACTTGAGGTCGGTTGACAAAGGTAAAGCCCCAGCAGGTATGAAATCTACTTTCATCATTGAAACTAGCTTTCTCGTTGGACGAGAAGGAAGTTGGGTTGTAGATTCTGGTACTTCTGTTCACGTATGCAATTCGTTGCATCTGTTTCAGGAAACTAGGAATCTAGAGCAAGGGGAGATAGTCATCCAGATGGGATCTGATGCAAGTGTTGCAGCAGTGGCCATTGGGACCTGCCGACTATCGTTATCTAGTGGTCGAGTCTTAGTACTTAAAGAGTGTCTTTATGTATCTGAAGTCAGGAGAAATTTGATATCTGTATCTAAGCTTGTTAGACATGGATATTCCTTCCTTTTTTGTTAATAAGTTAGTCATTAATCAATATGATAAATTTATTGCGGATGGTGTTTTGACTTCTGATGGACTCTATGAATTGTGCATTGATGAATGTGTCATGAATGTCACTACCACTAATAAAAACCCTAAAAGATCCAGGGAGAATGGAAATCATTCGAATATGATTTGGCATCAAAGGCTTGGTCATTTATCTGTTGATAGGATCAATAGATTGATAAAGGATGGACCCTTAGATTTTCTATAGGTCCAATCTTTACCTACCTGTGAACACTGCATTCGAGGTTAAATGACCAGGATGCCTTTCCGTAACAAGGTTACGAGATGCGAAGGTATTCTTGACCTAATACATACTGATGTATGTGGTCCCTTCAGTACCGCGACTCGGAATGGATATCGATATTATTTGATGTTTATTGATGACCATTCGCGATACGGGTTTATCTTCCTACTACGTCATAAATATGGAACATTTGAAAAGTTCAAAGAATTTAAGGCTTTGGTTGAGAACCAAACCGATAGGAAGATCAAACGAATTTGATCTAACCGAGATGGCGAGTACCTCTCAGATGAATTCAAGGGATACCTTAAAGAGAATGGAATTATCTCCAATCTCACTCCTTCTGGAACTCCCCAACTTAATGGTGTTGCTGAAAGACGCAACAGGACCATCATGGACATGGTCCGTTCAATGATGAGCAAAACACATTTACCTCTTAGTTTCTGGGGATATACAGTAGAGACTACAATATATATCCTGAATAAGATTCCTAGCAAATATGTGCCTAAGACTCCTCATGAGCTATAGTATGGAACCAAACCTAGTGTTAATCACTTGAGGGTTTGGGGTTGCTTGGTCCATACGAAGAATGTGGACGCAAGTAAGCTAGAATCTCGCACTTGTGAGTGTTACTTCATTGGGTATGTTAAAGATGGTATTGGATATCAACTTTATGACCCTGAGACCCAAAAGGTTTTTGTCTCTAGAGATGTGAAATTTCTAGAGGATGATTTCCTTAAAGGTCAAGATAGAAATGAAGTAGACGAACTAATTGAATCTCCTGAGGATTTTGAGATTCCTGAACCAGAAACTAAGGAGATAAATGAAGATGAAACACCCATACCTCTTCGAAGGAGTTCGAGGGTGGTTGCTCCACCTGAAAGGTATGGATTCCACATGTCAAGAGAAACTGACAATGATCCTACTTCATTTGATGACGCACTCGCGGATCATGACATGGATAGATGGATGCTGGCAATGAAGTCAGAGATTGACTCCATGCATAAGAATGGTGTATGGACCCTAGAGGATCCACCTAAAGGGGTGAAACCCATTAGGTATAAATGGATCTTCAAGAGAAAAAGGGGACCTGACGGGAAAGTAGAGACTTTAAAGGCACGGTTCGTAGCCAAGGGCTACACACAGAGAGAAGGCATCGACTACGATGAGACGTTCTCTCCTGTGGCTATGCTTAAGTCCATCAGGACACTGCTAGCTATAGTTGCATCTCTTGACTACGACATCTGGCAGATAGACGTCAAGACAGCCTTCCTCAACGGATATCTCGAGGAGGATATCTAGGCTTCATAGTTGAGGACGGTAAATTATACAAGCTAAAGAAATCCATCTATGGGCTCAAACAAGCTTCTCGTAGCTGGAACATCAGATTTTACGAAACCATAAAGAGTTATAATTATGTGCAGAATCCTGATGAACCTTGTATGTACAAGAAGCTTAGTGGGAGCACTGTTGTGTTCATCGTTCTTTACGTAGATGATATCCTTATCATTGGGAACGATATAGGAATGATGACCAGTGTGAAGATTTGGCTATCTCATACATTCGAGATGAAAGATCTTGGAGAAGCCTCTTACATCTTAGGCCTGAAGTTGTTCGGAAATCGAGAAAAGAGGATATTGGGATTATCACAACATGGATACATTAAGAAGATTCCTGAACGATTCCACATGGATAGTTCCAAGAAAGGATTCCTCCCCTTAAGACATGGTATCCATCTGTCTAAAGGGATGGCTCCTTGATGAATCCACATTTCATCATCTTTATTCTATCATTTTGGCCTCAAAAACTCTAGCAAATGCATGTAAATACCCTTAATGTTCACATTTTAGCATCCATGCATGTGCATGTAAATAGTATATAAAATACTGCTTTTAAATAAAAGAAAAGAAAAAGAATATAATATTGTAAATATTTTATGACCCGAAACCCCGAGACCCAGGCATCTAGATGAATAGGTCGACAAGGAATAAAGTAGGGGGAGAGAAGGGCCAGAATACAATAAAGATTCCATGCATTCTTTATTCATTTTGGGACCTATTTTTCGTTCCACTTTTTATACCTCAAACAAAGAAACTTTGTACATAAAAGTTGTAGATAATTAAATAAAGAAAAATACAAAATTATTTTCATGCAAAAATAATACACAGATAAAAAGTTATGATCTGAATAAGATTCCAGAATCCCAACTTCCCTGACCCGTATCTCCCAAATAAAAACTCCAAATGCATCAAACTCACCTTTAATTATATATAATTTAAAATAACCTATTTTATGGCGGTGGTTTCACATTTGGCGGAGCTGCGCTTTGAAAGTTGAGTTTTGGACCCCTGTTGTATACTTGTACAAATTAAAATATTCATTTTATTACTTATTCATTATTTTTATAATTTTATATTTTTATAATTTTGTAAATATTATTTATAATATATTTGTACATTAAAATCAGAATACAAACTCAAAGAAAACATAGAATAAAATACTTGTGTAAAAAGCATGCATAGGTATAATACCTGTATACATACCTATATCATTCATTCTTATATTTTATTAAGTGTACAAAATACTTCAGAAAAATAAAATAAATATATATTTAAGTGTATAAAAATATTTTATAAATATATAAAATAATAAACAAAAATAAATAAATTAAATATACAAAATAAAAATAAAACATTAAAGTATATAGATATACATGCCTATATAAGCCTAAAAAGGTAACTTATATTTTTATACCTCATAAAAATAATTAAAAATCATAATAAAATAGCTTATAAAATAATAAATAATTTTTATTCAATAATTAATTAATTCATTTTCTATTTTTAATCGAATTTACAAATAATTTATCAGGGATTTTTCCTGGTTGGTCCACGTGGACCAACCAGGTGCCAGTCCACGTTGACCGGCGGGTCAACTGATCGTCCTTCCCCCTCTACCCTTGTCAGACCTCGTTTCGACCCCAGTTTCTCGATTTTTTTGAGGTCAATCCTTGCACTCTTTCATGATGCTCCCTCTAGGACTTTTGTCCCTCGATAATCCACCTTTCACGCCCTAGGCTTTCCTAGGGCCGAGGAGTGGCGATTCGAGCCATCTTCCTCGACCTTTGGAGTGTCAGCGCCACAGAGTCAAACCCTTCATATTCGACCCTCCGACTTTTGAGTTTCTTTTGAACCCCTCTTCCACAGGCTTAGCTCCTTCTTTCACGCACGCGAGCTCGAGGAAGGTGACAACTTCCTCTCATGAGCTTCAGGCCGTTCGAGCGACGCCCAAGGCGGCTCCAATCACCTCCGCCATCTCCGATGTCGAGGTACACCTCCCTCTGGTTCTAACCATCGAGGCAACCATTTTTTTCATTCATTTCCTCGCATTTTATTCGCCTTAGCATTAGGATCAAGTCCCCCCAAGAATCTTCGAATTCCATCCATTTAATCGCCCTAACGATCATCCTCGCCGGAGCTCGCTCCGACCACCCACCGTGCGCCGTCGCCCTTTGCCTCGTTTCCACCTCCACGAGGTCCAGACATTTTGCCCTGGACCCTTTCACCCCGTTTTGCAGGTCAACAAGCATTGACTCGAGCCTGGGGCTCGTTTTGCATCTCGCCGGAGTTCCGTGGAGCTTCCCAGCTCCGCCGCCCTCCCCCACGAGCCTTGGCCGTCGCCGAGGTTTTCTGGAGCCACCAGGAGATAGACAAAGACCGTAGGAGGCTGCAGGCCATTTTTGGAGCCAGAAGACCGCCGTAGCCCGTCGATCGAGGGCGGGGAAGCTCGCTGCGCCGGCGACGCTTCCCTGTTCTTGCTCCATCCTCCCGCGCCGTTAGATCAGGACGCACCTCTAGCCCTTGCAGCAGCCGTTGGATCTTCCAGCAGCCCAATCATCAGATCGTCCAAGTACCATCTAATCGCGGTTGTCCGTGGCGAACCGGCATCGCGCGCTCCCGTGCTGACACGTGTATAAGTGAAGAGCTGCACGCCGTCCGATCTGCCCAGCGAGAGTATTTTGCATTTTAGCCCCGCTAAATTTTGTAATTAATGTTTACTAGTTAAACTTTTATAGGAAGTTATTAGTGTTTGTAATATTTGCGGTTAAGCCCCCATACTTTTGACTATTTGCAAACCGGTCCTTGTCCTCGTCACCGTACGTGACAAGCGCACGTGGGTACGAAGACATTTTGCAAGGACCCCCCTGGGGTTTCTTTATTTCATTACAGTTCCAGAACTTTTTAAAATAGTGTTAACATTGTGGATTATTTGCATATTAGCCCCTTGGCTTTTTGATATTGCGTTTCAGTCCTCCCTAGGCGCGTGCTTGTCGCGTGCGTCCTGACGTTTTTGCAAAAGTAACCTTGGGCTTCTGGTTATTGGTATCTAGTCCTGTAATATTTTTATTCAGTTATATAGTTATGGAATATTTGCATTCCAGCCCTTCAACTTTCTGCTATTTACAAATACGTCCCTACTAGTATTGCATTATCTTTTTATTGATTCTATTTCTTCCATGCATCTATAAATTCTTATAAATCACCAAAAAAATCAAGTTAAGTTCCTGTTGCATTGTAGTATCATGACATATTTTTATTTTGCATATTTATTGCACTTTATTATTTATAAAAATTAAAAAACACGTATTTTGTGCACTGTTTGCATTATAAAATCCATAAAAATTATAAAATCACTCAGAAAAGTCACAAAATATATATTTTGTGTCTTTTAGTGTGTTTTAACTTCAATCCAAAAATCATTAAAAAATATAAAAGAAAACTCCTGAAAATTAGAAAACCCCTAAAAACTTCATAAAAATCTAAAATTCAAGAAAAATCCTAAAAATACAATTTCAGTTTCTATATTTTCCCTATTTTATTACCGTTATTTTTAAATTAATTTTAGGAATTTTTGACACAGTTTGATATATTTCATTCTCATTTTAATTTCGGCCAGTAGCTCAGTTCACTGTTTTCTAGTATTTTTGCCTTTAAAAATACCAAAGAAATTCAGAAAAATCTCTAAAAATCACAAAAACATTAGAAAATTATAAAAAGCCCAAAAACATTTTATTTCCTGATTTTTGAGAATTTTTACCTATTTTTTTTAAAACCCTATCCCTCTCCTTTCTTATATTATGTATATATTCTATTTATAAAAAAAGAAAATAAAAAAATATAAAATACAAAAAGAAAATATAAAATATAAAATCAGAAATTAAAAATCATAACAGAAAAGTATAAAATTAAAAATTAAATAATATATATAATTAAAACCCACAAAAATTTGCTCGTTTGTAGGCATTTGATGACATATCACTTTTTGCGCATTTTGCCCGATCTATCTTGCTTGCTCCCTGTGTTCGACCTCTACACACTTGCACACTAAACTGATGAATCTCGTATTCATCATGCTAAAAGCCGCTAATTAAACCCCCTTCTTAATCAATCCAATAAAAATCACCTGCAATTCTTTGTTTTTATCTTGTATTATATTGTGTATAATTTACCATTAAATTATTGTATTTAATTTTCCTTATATTTCCTGTATTTATTTTATCATAAAAAACCCCTAAAAATTAGGTAGATAAGTTGTCTATAGTTCACTAACCCTTTAAAAAGATAAAAATACAAAAACATCTCAAAACCACAAAATCAATATTTTTATCCCCTTAAAAATACCCCCAAAAATAGTTTTGTACAAATGATCTCTTTTGGCTTTTTGACCAACATGAAAGTTGTAGATCTCGTCGAGACGAGCAAATTTCATGTTTTTACTTTTTCCTAATTCTGCCTCTAATTATTTCTTTTAGAATTTCTTTGTAATTTTATTTGAATTTTTCTGATTGGGCCACGTGGCGCCCTCTGGGCCAGCCACATGGCTCTCTCCTCTTTCCACCACCCGACGCCTCTCCTGGCCCTTGGATCAAGCTCGCCAAGCCTTCATCTCCGCCGTCCACCGTCGCTTCCACTCCCAACCATCAGATTTGATTTCCAGATCCAATCTCAACCCTTCGCCCCCGCTTAAACCATAGCCTTCCGATCCCCGTTTGATCCAACGATCTCCGTCGTGCCACGTCGCCCCTCACCTCTACCACCCGATCCCACGTTCATCCTATGCCTTCTACTGCTCCACGTCCCTCTTTTTCTCCAAGCCGTTGGATCCTCGCCTGATCTAATCCGATCCGTCCACTAGCGCATCAACCGCACCCATTGGTTCAGATCTTCGATCTAATCCCATCCATCTGCTTGCACTCTCGTCTTGACCGTTGGATCGCAAGATCCAACGGTCCAAACACCTTCATCAACCTCCGTAACCCCCACCCCTTCCCCAATCGTTTCACCTCGTGCACCAGCTGACCCCTTCCATTTTAAGCCACCACCTCCGGCCACCTCTCCATCTCCTAACGCCTCCCCCTAACAGCTCTCTCCTCCGCCCATCTCGCGTAACCCCCCTCGACCATCAACATTACTCCCTCATTGAAACCTCGCCCGTCGAAACCTCCCTCTTCACCACGTAACAACCCATCGTCGTCACCTATATAAGCCGACCTCGGCCACCCTTAAACCTGGTCCACCATTTTGGGCTTAAGCCCAGTCTCCCCCGCCCCTCCGGTGACAACGGAGGAGACGGGGCGTCGAAGCGACGACGGCTTAAGCCTGGTGTCGACCCTCGGCGTTCCTCTGCCGAGTAGCGGACACCATTAGGCTCCGCCGAGCCCCGAGGCCCGGCTGACCTCGCCGGGCGACGACCCGAGGCTCCTTGAGCCTCATCCCAAGCTACCTCCTCCGCCAACATCTCGCTCCGGCGAGATGATTTTTTGCGTTTATTTTCTCTTTAATTTCCCGACTCCATGACTCGTGCACACGATCATTTGACCACCTCCCGACCCACCTCGGAGCTTCGCTGCGTCTCCCAGATATCCGCCAGCGCTTCCAAGAGCTCACCGGACCTCCGCCTTGCACGGAGGGACTCGGTGGAGCACCCAGTGGGTTGCCGGAGCCCAGCCTCCTCCGGTGGCTCGCGGTGGAGACGACTGTAAAGATACGTCCGATCGTTTTGATCGGACGACCATGAAGACGCCACGTGGACATCCCGCCCTCAGTCCGAACCAAATGGCTCTGGTTCACCCGAACCTCAAGTCGAACCTCCAGAAGCAGCCATGTGTCCCGAAGCAGAGGTTTCCTCCCGAGCCTAGCATTGCACGTGCAAAGCACGTGTGGTGCTGGGATAATTACACGAAAGACCCAGTGATTTTTGAGAATTACATTTAGGTCCCCAGGCACGTGTCTCACGTGCGTGCCTGGGTATTTTATAGGAAGGCCCTCCAAGTTTTGAAGATTTACAAAAAGGTCCCCGCACATATGGGAAATTTGCACAGGACCCCGAGCAGTTTTTGGTATTTGCATTTAGGTCCCTCCAGAGACCTAAATGCAATATTTATCCCTTTATTTTCTTGTATTTTTATTATAATTATGCCCCTGCATTATTTTTAGCTTAACTTGAGCAACGTAGGTCCAAATTGCATGATTTTAGTGCCGTTTTGATCCTTATTTTATCTTCTATATCCTAGCATGCTTAATTGTCTCATTTGCCACTGTTTTAATTGAAGTGAATTTTTATGTGAAAAATTGGACCCTGCTCTCCTTGTCTCGCTTTGATTTGATGACCACTTTTTATTGTTGTGATTAAATTGACACTGATCTCGTTTCTATTAAGATGCTCATATTTTTAGGGTATACTTGTGATCTTTTATTCAGCATACATATTCTCTTGCATTATTCATGCATCGCTTTAACTTGCATAAAAGCCAATTAAAAATGCATGCATCTTAGTATTGCATTTTAAATTGCATAATTTACATGTGTATCTGAAACTGAAATTAACTCACATTGTGCTTAATGAATCGAAATTCGATAAACATATTAAGTAGCCATGTCTCGGTGTTCGACCTTGGTATACTTGCCAAGTAAAAATATTCCACAACATTCAAAGATTGTGGGTTTTGACGAACCGAATTCGCCTCTTATACTATGACAATTATCCATTCTTAAAGAGGCGAATTTTATGTTCATCAAATGGCGCCGTTGCTGGGGATGCGGCTTTGCTTAATTATTGAATTTTGATTTTCTTTGTTGATAATTTTTAGGTCCTCATTTCATGCATCAATTTTTGCATCTGCTGATTTAATTTCTCGATGTGTCTAACTTTTCTCTTTTATGGCAGGGCCCATGATGATCGAGGACGCTTGATCCTCATGTAGGAGTGAAGTCGGGAGCTTTCGCTGAAAATGTCGCAAAAGAATTCGGGAAGAAATTTTAGGAGTTTTAGATCAGACAGCCTGCATTGCATATTGTAAAACAAATGCATCTGCATATTTATTTCCAGTTTTGCATTTTGTACAAAAAAAATAGATCACTTGATGATCTAACCCCCCCCCCCCACACACACACCAACACTTGCACATACACACTCCCCCCACCATCTCTCCCTGTATATTTCACTCTCTCTCTCTCTCTGTATATTTCACGAACCCCCTACCCCTTGTATCATAGGACACTCCCCCCTAATTCAGACCTTATTTAGGCTATTTGTAGCCTAAGTATAGGGGGGACCTGCCTGCTCATCCCTCCCTCGTTCTGTCTTCTTGTACTTATGTCAATTTTGGCCTAAGTATAAGGAAACTCTCCTCCTCAGTTCCGCTATATCACCCAATATTTGAATCGAGCCCTGGCTTCATGGCACTTGTGCTATGAGGACGTAGCAAAATTTAAGTATAGGGGGTATACCGTATATTACTGTATATTTACTTTAGCCTTAGCTCGTGTTTTTAAAACTTTTAAAATTTATCTTCGGGCTGGGTTTTGGTAAATTGGTGAACTGAGTGTTGTAAAAACCTGTAAACAAACGAGGGATTAATTTTTGTAAATATTCCTTTTCAAAAAAAGTCTTTATTAATTAAAAATTTTAAAAAAACTTTCTTGGAATTTGACGCTGACTACTAGGCTTAGTAGACATTTTTAGTGAGGGAACCTCGGTCTCCCTTAGCAGAGTGTGTGGTTTAGAGGACATCGCATTTGGCCCCGTCCTCAAGTAACACGGGTCTCGGCCCGTACTTACACCCATACTGGTTGAGAGTGGATACTTTTATTTGAGCCTGGGCCAGTTATTGTCTCTTCGAGGAATTAAAATAAATAAATAAATAAATAAAATCCATAAAAATCTGCAAAAGACAAAAATCACACAAAAAATCACTAACCCAAGGAGTTGGTGTATTCCTGACACATTCATACTCACTCAAGGCTTGAGGATTTTGAGGAAACTGGATTTCTGTGATCTTGAGAGTCTGAGTTAACATGCCTTAGTCATTAGGGTTTTAAGACTTAAATATCCACACTTCCCTGGTTTGAAAGATTTGAGTGCTATATTACACTCTTCATCTCTACCTTCAAGAAAAATATGATCAGCACAGTCACTTCCGCAACTGCATGATTGATGAGCTGAGTTGAGGTATCACTTGAGGAACTAGAACCTGAGATTTGAGTTTGGACCCGATCTAATGATATTCGAGGATGGGATAAAGTTAATGAAGGCTTCAGAAAACCTGAGTGTCAGCAAAACCCTAGCCAGTATGTGAACAAGATTCATATGCTATCTCTTTGATATTTACCTATGTGCCAGGGTGTGATGAAACTTAATGGAAATTGTTGATCAGTGTGCGCCAATTTTTGGTAAAAGCAGTGGAGCTAGCCAATAAAAGAAATGAAATGTCAAAGAAAAAGCTCTAAACATCAAAGTCAAATTACAAATGAGCTTCCACCAACGGTGAGTGCTCCCAAACATTTTCAAAGTGTCCACTTGGACCAAGCGCTAATTAGGACCAAGGAGTCGGGCTGACACCACAAAAAGGGCTCTGCATCGTAAGCGATACAAGTCTGGGTGTCGAAGGTATCTTGGATACTCAGAAAAGACACACCCCGGTGTACTCCCAGAAAAACAAATGCAGACGACTCCAACTCTTTTGACGGACACATTGATCAACAATATAATAATTTACATGTGTTGAGTAAAAGGCACTCGAGAGGCCCCTTGTTCCAATGTGAGGGTGAGAAAAATAGACACAATCCCATTACCTCCATCATCTGGACATCCATCAACATTTCAAGTCTGACAAACTAATGAGATGGTTGACTGAAGCAAGAATAGATTTATTCCCTAGTATTGAGGATTAGGTCTAGAGGAGAGTCTTTGGGACTGGAACTTTGAGTGATGCATCGACTCAGCTCTCATGAAATGCAGTACACTAAATTTCATATCCTTATTTTATATGTGCAAAAAGAGAGTCCGATAATTAGAGAAGTTGGATTCCTTCTGACTAGAGCATGGATAAGCTAAGGATTTTAGGATCACTTAGGTCAAGAGTCTTCGAAAGATCAAGCCTTGAATTTTTCACGCACACTGTCATGAATTAATCCGACTCCTTCATTCTTTAGATGCTCGAGGACGAGCATGGTTTAAGTATAGGGGTATGATGAATCTCGTATTCATCATGCTAAAAGCCGCTAATTAAACCCCCCGCTTAATCAATCATTTAAAACCACCTGTAATTCTTTGTTTTTACCTTGTATTATATTGAGTATAATTTACCATTAAATTATTGTATTTAATTTTCCTTATATTTCCTGTATTTATTTTATCATAAAAAACCCCCTAAAAATCAGGTAGATAAATTGTCTATAGTTCACTAACCCTTTAAAAAGATAAAAAAAATACAAAAACATCTCAAAACCACACAATCAGTATTTTTATCCCCTTAAAAATACCCCCAAAAATACGTTTTCTACAAATGATCTCTTTTGGATTTTTGACCAACATGAGAGTTGTAGATCTCGTCGAGACGAGCAACTTTCATGTTTTGACATTTTTCTAATTCGGCCTCTAACTATTTCTTTTAGAATTTCTTTGTAATTTTATTTGAATTTTTCTGATTGGGCCACGTGGCACCCTCTGGGCCAGCCACATGGCCCTCTCCTCTTTCCGCCACCCGGTGCCTCACCTGGCCCTTGGATCAAGCTCGCCAAGCCTTCATCTCCGCCATCCACCACTGCTTCCACTCCCAACCGTCAGATTTGATTTCCAGATCCAATCCCAACCCTTCGCCCCGCCTAAACCATAGCCCTCCGATCCCCGTTTGATCCAACGATCTGCATCATGCCACGTCGCCCCTCACCTCAACCACCCGATCCCACGTTCATCCTACGCCTTCTACTGCTCCACGTCCCCCTTTATCTCCAAGCCGTTGGATCCTCGCCTGATCTAATCCGATCCGTCCACTAGCGCATCAACCGCACCCATTGGATCACATCTACGATCCGATCCCGTCCATCCGCTTGCACTCTCGTCCTGACCGTTGGATCGCAATATCCAACGGTCCAAACACCTTCGTCAACCTCCGTAACCCCCCTTCCCCAGTCGTTTCACCTCGCGCACCAGCTGACCCCTTCCATTTTTAGCCACCACCTCCGGCCACCTCTCCATCTCCTAACGCCTCCCCCTAATAGCTCTCTCCTCCGCCCATCTCGTATAACCCCCCTCGACCATCACCATTACTCCCTCATTGAAACCTCGCCCGTCGAAACCTCCCTCTGCACCACGTAACAACCCATCGTCGTCACCTATATAAGCCGACCTCCGCCACCCTTAAACCTGGTCCACCATTTTGGGCTTAAGCCCAGTCTCCCCCGCCCCTCCGGTGACAGCGGGGAGGCGAGGTGTCGAGGCGACGACGACTTAAGCGTGGTGTCGACCCTCGGCGTTCCTCCGCCGAGTAGCGGACGCCATTAGGCTCCGCCGAGCCCTGAGGCCCAGCTGACCTCGCCGGGCGACGACCCGAGGCTCCTTGAGCCTCATCCCAAGCTACCTCCTCCGCCAACATCTCGCTCCGGCAAGATGATTTTTTGCGTTTATTTTCTCTTTAATTTCCCGACTCCATGACTCGCCCACACGATCATTTGACCACCTCCTGACCCGCCTCGGAGCTTCGCTGCGTCTCCCAGATATCCTCCAGCGCTTCCAAGAGCTCACCGGACCTCCGCCTTGCACGGAGGGACTTGGTGAGCACCCAACGGGTTGCCGGAGCCCAACCTCCTTCGGTGGCTCGCGGCGGAGACGACTGTACAGATACCGTCCGATCGTTTCGATCGGACGGCCATGAAGACGCCACGTTGACATCCCAGCCTCAGTCCGAACCAGATGGCTTGGGTTCACCCGAACCTCGAGCCGAACCTCCAGAAGCAGCCACGTGTCCCAAAACAGAGGTTTCCTCCCGAGCCTAGCATTGCACGTGCAGGGCACGTGTGGTGCTGGGATAATTGCACGAAAGACCCGGCGATTTTTGAGAATTACATTTAGGTCCCCCAGGCATGTGCCTCACGTGCGTGCCTGGGTATTTTACAGGAAGGCCCTCCAAGTTTTAAAGATTTACAAAAAGGTCCCCGCGCATATGGGAAATTTGCACAGGACCCCGATCGATTTTTGGTATTTGCATTTAGGTCCCTCCAGGGACCTAAGTGCAATATTTATCCCTTTATTTTCTTGCATTTTTATTACAATTATGCCACTGCATTGTTTTTAGCATAACTTGAGCATTGTAGGTCCAAATTGCATGATTTTAGTGTCGTTTTGATCCTTATTTTGTCCTCTATATCTTAGCATGCTTAATTGTCTCATTTGCCACTGTTTTAATTGAAGTGATTTTTTATGTGAAAAATTGGACCATGCTTTCCATGTCTTGCTTTGATTCGATGACCACTTTTTATTGTTGTGATTAAATTGACACTGATCTCGTTTCTATTAAGATGCTCATATTTTCAGGGTATACTTGTGATCTTCTATTCAACATACATATTCTCTTGCATTATTCATGCATCGCTTTATTTTGCATAAAAACCAATTAAAAAAATGCATGCATCTTAGTATTGCATTTTAAATTGCATAATTTGCATGTGGACCTGAAACTGAAATTAACTCACATTGTACTTAATGAATCGAAATTCGATAAACATATTAAGTAGCCATGTCCCTGTGCTCGACCTTGGTATATTTGCCGAGTAAAAATATTCCACAACATTCAAAGATTGTGGTTTTTGACGAATCGAATTCGCCTCCTATACTACGACAATTATCCATTCTTAAAGAGGTGGATTTTACGTTCATCATGTACACATTTTTGTAGAGTTATAATAAATTTTGACTCCACCTCTATTTTCATTGCTTGATTTGATTGTCGTGGGTTAATTGTTGATTGTAGGCCAGATTTCTGAGTGGTCGGTTCAGCGACTGAGTTCCCGCCTTGTGTGGAACTTAAGACCACCGATCCTCATCCACATCAAATGGCGCCGTTGCCGGGAGCAACATCGCATAGTTCGGTTTTTGCCTGATTGTGATTGATTGCCTATATTATTGCTTCACTTGTTCTCTCTATTTTTGATATACATTTTTGAGCTATCTAACCTACTCTTTATTGACTTCGTGTGAGGTACCGCGGATCGAGGAGGCGCCTTTTTCTAGGAGCCGATGCACCCACGTGAAGCCGGCTTCGGTCTGCTACTTGAGCACCAAGAAGACTTAGACGTAGATTAGATTTGGTTCATCATCTTTGTGTAATTTGTAGTGAGAGAGCGACTATTATTTGTAATAATACAGGTACATTCGGACTTGGATATTCGGGCCTAATTTCCAAGTGTTTGTACACTTGGGGGCTCACTGCCATTTTTATCAGATTTTCATCGCATTTTCCCCTTTGTTTTCCGATTTTGTTTTCTTATTTTGTGTGATTGAGCCCTAGCTTTAGGATTGATTGGCGTAAGATTAGGTCCAAACACCTTAATTAACCTTGCATGCACCTATAGTCTTGATTCTTTGGACTTAGTCAAATTTTGAAAATGGTTCTTCACGCTAATAGTCTATCCTCATCCTAGGGCGATTTCATCGAATTGCATACCGCATATAGATTAGGTTTATAAAATTTCTGTGTTGCATCTTGCATGAAGAGAGCTGGAGGCACTGTAAGTCTTCTTACTTGAGCATTCATCATTTAGGCACGGAGGTGAGATTTCCATCTTCGTGCCAACTCACATTGCTTTTTCGACTCTCTCCCTCTGATTTTAGATCAAATAGGAATCAAGGGAAAATACAAAAACATTAGGCGCTTGTATTGAATTGACTCAAAGCAAATGATAATACCAAAAAAATTAAAAAAGGGACTGCTAAAAGAAAACTTGATCTAAATAAAATCAGCTAATTGGACACATTGCTTGAGGTGAGCAAAGCCCTCCTTTGTATTCAGGTTGCATGGGAAGGTCTCCTTCCAAGTGAGAGAGCGGCTTCGTAAGGATTAGAGCCCAAAACCCAGTCTGTGACTGCCTTGTGTATCACATGGATTTCCGAAGTATTGGCGCTTCTATCGCCCGTAGACGAGTAGGGTTTGGTCGGCATTGATGACTCTCTATTGTGCAGAGCATTGACCTTGTCTGAAGTATCGATCATAGGCCACGCCTTCACGGGGGTGTCTGTCTCATCGTCTTATGTCCAAGTAGGATATTGCACGCTCACGGGTGATTCCATTGCGAGCGAGATCCGAAGTATCGGTCTTGCCTATCGGCTTCCCCCCTCTATTTATTTGGCTGAGTAGCGATACAGGAAGGGTTACAAGGACCTCAAAAAGTACATACTACATGTTACACAGGATGAGGATAAGTACGTGATTCTTTTTTGGCAGTACTCTCTCTCCTATAGGCGTAACGCTCTAAGGACTCGTTCAAAGATTAATTGCCTGAATTCAATCTAAAAACTACAAAGATCATAGCCGATCCTTCATGGCTTCACGCGTTGAGTTGGTGAACCCCTTGTATTGTATTTGATTGACTAGTTGCATTAAGGTCAGGATCAAAAACACTGCACAATTGTGCACAATTCTGCCCCCCTTCTTCATTTCTCAACCTCACTCTTCTCAATAAATCACGATGATGGGAAGGAGATCTCTTAGGCCGTCTCTAGCGGCACCGCTATCCAGCACTCCTCCTTATTCATCTAGGACGGCTTCGGGGAGTTTAGACCCACTCTCCGAGCCTGAGTTCACTTCCACCCTGTTCCCCCTCGACCACCCTTCTTCTTCCATCAGTCCAAGAGTGTCAGAGTTTAGTGCAACACAGAGCTCAGGTCATTTGTCGGCACCTGAGATGGGTTCTTTTGCCTTTGCAGAGACCCAAGACATGGACAGCAGAGAGGAACACCCAGATGAGCAGAGACCACCACCATTTCTATATGATCAAGCTGCCATCAACAACTCACTGTTAGCACCCCTGGAGCCATGTAAAGACAGATCAGAGACCAGGGAGTATTCATGGGTGACCTCATGAGGGAGATAGCACAGATGCGAGAAGGAAGAATGACATACCAGAGGGCGGTGGAGGAGATATACCAGAAGCAGCTGGTGGAGGAGGAGAACCTAACCAGGAGAGTGATGAAACCCAATTTCATCATCTTAATTCTGCATTATTAACCCCCTTGCTTAAATTCGTGTCAATAAAATCCAGATAAAGTCCTATAATTATCAGAGTCCCTAATAAATTAAAAATCACAAAAAAAGTATCAAAACTAAAATCTGTGGTATTTTTAGCCTTAAAACACCCTTAAAAAATATTTTGTACATACATATGATCTCTTCTCCAGTTTTGGTCAACATGAAACTTGTAGATCTCAAGATCTACAACTTTCATGTTTTGAGTTTTCTCAAATTCGGCCATTATCACCCTTAAAAATCAAATTCTCTTTTGGAATAATCTGATTGGGCCACGTGGCCCGTTCTGGGTGAGCCACGTGGCCCGTCCCCCTTGTCTCATCTGCCGTCGCCCACGGCCGTTGGATCTTCATCTCGATCCAACGGTTGCACTTTCTCCACGTACGCCCTTCACCACAGCCATCAGATCATCTCCAGGATTACATCATCACCGCATGATCCGCCTTTTCCTGCTCGCACCACGTGTCAAGATCTTCACCATCAGATCGGCATTTGTAGCTGCAATCTCGACCTTACATTCCTGATGTGTCTTCAGCCATTCGATCTGCACCTCCATCACATCACGGCAATCCGCTTGCGCGTCAACTCCAAGGCGACACGTGGCATGTTCCATCTCCATTCGATCGTGTCGCCTGAGATCTCATCAACGTCGTTCTTCAGCGCCACGATCCAGGCCGTTGGATCACATGATCCGACGGCCACGAACCCGTCGTCTACCTCGGTCACCCCACTCTCCCCACGATCTCCACCTCGTAGAACCCTTCCGCCCTTCCTATTTTCGCCACCCTCTCCGACCACCTCTCTCCTCGCCAACCACCTCAAGGTCCACCCGCACCATCCTTCATCCTCGCTGGCACGTCCACCCTCCATGATCTCCATCCAGTCGTCTCATAATCCCCTCGCAACCCACGTCCTCACCACCTGGACCCCCGAGCTCGATCTTCAAATACACCCCTCCCTCCTCCGATAGCCCTCGTCCACCTTTACACGGGATGAAGCCCAGCCCTCCTCCGCTTCCCTGTGACAGGGGGAAGCGGATGGATTGAGCAAAGACGACTCCCCTCCCCGGTGAGACCCTCCGCCAAACAAGGCGGTGTCGCGGTGCCATCGCGTCCGCTCGAGCTGCCCCGAGTAGCTGCCGTGGTCCAGCGAAGACCCGGGCACCATCCCCGATGCCCAGCCCAGGCTCCCGCTCCGCCCAACCTCCGGTAAGTCCCCTCTTCCTCCTTCGCATTTTCTTCTTATTTCTCGAAATTAATTAGGTCTCTTTCGACGCTGTCACCCTCCATTGAACCCTCTCCGAGTTTCATCTAACTACCCCCTTCCACACGCACATTTCCGACAGCACCCTTCTCCCTCTTCTATACCTCTCCACCGTCGACCCATCTACTCCGCCACCCACAGCGGAGGAGCTTAGAGCTCCCATCTCCTTTGCCCGCACGAGCTCACACTCCGCTCACATACTTCGTACCACGCTTCGGCTATTGTGCTAATGTTGCAGGTCATCAAAATCCGTCAATGTCCGGAGGCTCATCGGAGCCAATTTCGTCCACCGCGCCACCGTCAACAGAGCTTCGATGGGCTGATCCAAGAGGCCCGGTGCCCTCCCCGAGCTCCAAGCGACCTCTACACACTTCCAAGAAGCTTCGGGGAGGTCGTCAGCAGCCGATAATGAGCGACGGAGGAGAAGCCCCTTCGTCGGAGTCCAGAGTTCGCCGCCAGCCTTCGGCCGAGCAAGATAGTACATGCACTGTTGGATATTCCACCTTGGAGCCCATCCAACGGTCCTGATGCAGCCACGTAGCCCCTGAACGACATCTATAGGTGCCATTGGATCTTCATGATCGGATGGCCTCCTATTGTCCACGCGTCATCAACTGGGCTGCGCCCGAGCCTAGCATCTGAGCCATGAGGTCTGGATCCCTCGAGCCTACACCGAACCTTTCTGAATTTCCGAGCCGCATCCGAGCCAACCGAAGCAACGCAAGCCTCTGCCGGCTTTGAGCCAGCATCCGAGCCTGGATGGCGCGTGCATAGCACGTGCCATCTAGGTAATTTACGTAGAGGCCTCGCCAACTTCTCCATTCTGCATCTAGGTCCAGATCACGTGTAGCTCACACGTTTCTTGGGCATTTTGCATTGATACCCTCGCAGGTTTTCAAATTTACAAAAATGCCCCTGTGTGTGTGGGTTATTTACAGGGAAGGTCCCTATCTTTTTCGTTATTACATTTTAGTCCCTCTCAGGGACCAGTCTGCAATTTTATTTCATGTTTTCTTTCAGTTATGCCCATGTCTTCTTCATTGTATATCTTAAGCATCGTATTTCTGTTTCAGTTGATTTCAGTTTCATTTCGACGCTCGTTTGATGATCTTTCTAATGGCATGCTTAATTGTTATCTTGGACTCAGAGATTTTCATTGTATTATTTTAGAAGTCATGTGTCTCTTCGAGCTTTAACTTGTGCCTTATTTAACTTGTTCATCAAGCTTGGCTCTTAATAAAACCGTAAATCAACTTTTGTTAAATGTGCTCATTATTCTGATCTAGGGCATACTGCTTGTTTTGCATTGCATTTCATTGCATTTATCTGCATGATTAAAATATAAAAAATGCATGTTTTCTTTTGTTTTAATGCATTGTCTTGTCCTTCATGCATCTACTTGACCTATATTTCTCTCACTCAACACTTAGTTAATAGATAAAAATCTGAATAATACGAGAGAGGCTCGTGTCCCTGAGTTCGACCTTGGTTTCTTGCCAAGTAAAAAAAATAAAAATACACGACCATCCGATTTGATTGATATATCTAAATTAGATGATCTTTTGATGACCCATTTCGGCCCGACTACGATGACAACTTTAAGTGTTAAAACAACACTCTTAAAGGGCCGATTTCACGGTTCATCAAATGGTGTCGTTGCCGGGGACACGACTCATTTCTTGTATTTTTTGGATTTTTGTTTATTTAATTTAGTGTTCATTTTATAGGTCAAATTGTTCATCTATTTTGCATTATAAAATTTTCTTTTCGGTTGATCTCTAACTATTGATTCGGTGGCATGGCCCTTGGTGTTCAAGGAGGCGAGGAGCAGGATGCTATCCGCTGCAAGGAGCTGCAGAAGCTTGCTTGTAGCAAATAGAAAAGAAAGAAAAAAATGTCTCGCAATTTTCCATTCTTATAATAATTCGTCTTTTATAGCGGTCTTCGATCGAAGACTCGCGATTGTAATCGAACGATTGTGGTTGTGTGGGGATCGTCCCCACTTGAGTGTTGACCTAGGACCAGGCACGCGGCTCTCCGAGCTTAGTTAAAATTCAATATTCTATGTGCTTGCTCGTAGGTAGGACACACCTTAATCCAAGACGCACATAGCATCACTTCACTTAGTCAAAATTAAAAGATATTTTTTCCCGCTAATATAAGCATGTTAGGTGCGGCTTTTTGATCGACTTGCATACATATTGATTTTGGTTTTCAAAACAACCCAAGTTTTTCACGGATTTTCGCCAAATCACTGCATGTTTTATCGCTTAGCTTAGATCGCGGTTTTTATCGAATACATGGTTTTTCTCAATTTCCCCCCTAGCTTGATTACCTAGGTTAATGGAAAATGGGAATGAACGGTAGACGATGAATGCTTGGTGTATGTGTTCATCTTTAATCAGTGACAACTTTAAGAAAAATTGGGACTGTTAATTGCAAGTCAACCTAAAATGGAGTAAAATTTGGTTTTGGGAGAGCAACACCCTCGTTTACTCATTGATTTTCACTTAACATTTTTTCTCCGCGTAAACATCAAATGTTTTATCACCAATAAAACCGACAAGATAATAAATCGACCTCGGTTGGTTTCATGTGTGAGTTGGTGAAATTGAGGGTCTTGCTTGCTTGATTGAGCCATGTTTGCTTCGTTACACTCCCCAGAGCCATAGGCACTCCATCCATCTCCGAAGATTCATCCGCTCACTTGTAAATCCACCCATCTTCTTCGTTCACCTTGGGTCCCTCCCAACATCAAATCTCCATCTTTATACTTAGGCTAATCTCAGTCTAAGTATAGGGGGGACCCGAGTCCCTGTGATTTTCTCTACTCTCCTTTCCTTGACTTTATACTTAGGTTATTTCTAACTTAAGTATAGGGGGAGCCCTCCTTGGTTCCCGTTTATTTCTCTATATTTAAATGGACCTATGGACTTGTATCATCTAGTGCTATGAGGACATAGCAAAGTTTATGTATAGGGGGTATACCGTATATACCGTATACTTACTTTAGCTATAATCTGAAAAATTTGAAAAATTTAAAACTTTTTGGCTAAAGTAAAATTCTTTGGACTAAGAGGACTCAAATGTTTTTCACGGCTTTTCCTATACTATGTTACGCTATTTTGAAAAAAATATTTTCGAAAATGATTTTTCCTTGTTTTGAAAAAAATCTTCTGAAAATGTTTTGAAAATTTTTATTTGTGTGACGTAGTTTTGAAAAAATTTCCATCTCTTTTCAAGCAAAGTTGAGTCTAACATGTGTTTTAACCTTTTTATTAAAATCCATAAAAATGAGAAAAATCTGAAAATCTTTTAGGAGCCCTTAGTGACTACTAAGCCTAATTAAGTAGCCGCGTTCAGTGAGGGTTCACCCTTAGCAGATTGGATGGTTTAGAGGACATCGCGTAAGGCCCCGTCCTCATGCAACGGGCTTCGGCCTGTACTTACATCCATACTGGCTGAATGCAGATGCTTAATTGAGTTTAGGCAGTCCTAATATCTCTTGAAGTCTTAAAAAATTTGTTTTTGAATGAAGGAGTTGGATTAATCCTCTACACTTACACTTCCACCCAGGATCTGAAATGATCAAGGAGACTTAGTTTTATGAGGTCTTTGAGATTTTAGGTTAACCAGTCTTAGCCATCAGGGTTTTAGACTTAATCATCCATATTCCCCTAGGTTTCTAGATTTGCATGCTATATTTCATGCTTTGTCTCAGACAAAAAGAATACGATCAACACATCACATGCACAACTGCGGTTTCGATGAGATGAGTCGATTTTTCACCTGAGGGATTGGGATGAGGAAGTCGAGTTTGGACTTGATCTAATGATGCTCGAGGATGGGATAAAATCTTTGAAGGCTTCATGAAACCTGAGTGTCAGCAATTTTTAGCCAGTATGAGAACTTGGTTCTTATACTAATCTCTTGACATTTGACCTAAGTGCCAGGGTGTGAAATAAAGAAAAAAAATGTTGATCAGTGTGCGCCAACTCTTGGTAAAAGCAGTGGAGCTAGCCAAAATACTACAAATAAATGAAATGTCAAAGAAAAGCTCTCATTCCACAAAGTTACATATCAAAGAGCTTCCACCAAAGGCGAGCGCTCCCAAACTTTTCAAAGTGTCCACTTGGACCACCGCTATTAGGATAGGAGTCGGGCTTGCACCAAAAAAGGGCCCTGCATCGTAAATGCTACAAGTTTGGGTGTAGAAGGTACGATAGGTACTCAAAAAAGGCACACCTTGGTGTACACCCAGGAAAACAAGTGCAGACGGCTCCAACTTCTCTTGATGGACGCACTGATCAACACCAAAAAAATGTGTTGCGTAAAAGGCACTAGAGAGAATCCTTATTCCAATGAGAGGGAGAGAAGAAATGACACAATCCCATGCCCTCCATTACTGGCCTTCCATCTACATTTTAAGTCTGACAACTAAAGAGACGGTAGACTGGATGCAGTTCCTAGTGTTGAGGATTGGGTCCTTAGGAGAATTTCTTGAACCAAGATTTTGGGTGACGATTTGACTCTACTCTCGAAATTGCAGTCAACACTAAATTTCATATCCTTTAGATTATATATATACCAGAGAGAGTCTGGAGAACTAGAGGAATTGGGTGCCTCTGGATTAAGGATGGGTTGAACATTAGAATTTTGGACCTCTAAAGTTGAGTGGACTTGAACAAATTGGATCCTGTACTCACATGCACAAGGGGGTTAATCCAACTTATTCATTTTCTTCGATGCTCGAGGGTGAGCATAGTTTAAGTATGGGGGGGGGGGGTGATGAAACCCAATTTCATCATCTTAATTCCACATTATTAACCCCCTTGCTTAAATTTGTGTCAATAAAATCCAGATAAAGTCCTGTAATTATCAGAGTCCCTAATAAATTAAAAATCACAAAAAAATATCAAAACTAAAATCTGTGGTATTTTTAACCTTAAAATACCCCTAAAAAATGTTTTGTACATACAGATGACCTCTTCTCCAATTTTGGTCAATATGAAACTTGTCGATCTCATCAAGATCTACAACTTTCATGTTTTGAGTTTTCTCAAATTCGGCCATTATCACCCTCAAAAATCAAATTCTCTTTTGGAATAATCTGATTGGGCCACGTGGCCCGTTCTGGGTGAGCCACGTGGCCCGTTCTGGGTGAGCCACGTGGCCCGTCCCCCTTGTCTCATCCGTCGTCGCCCACGGCCGTTGGATCTTCATCTCGATCCAACGGTTGCGCTTTCTCCAAGTACGCCCTTCACCACAGCCATCAGATCATCTCCAGGATTACATCATCATCACACATTTCTGCCTTTTCCTGCTCGCGCCACGTGTCAAGATCTTCACCATCAGATTGACGCTTGTAGCTGCAATCTCGACCTTACATTCCCGCTGTGTCTTCATCCATTCGATCTGCACCTCCATCACATCACGGACATCCGCTTGCGCGTCAACTCCAAGGCAACACGTGGCATGTTCCATCTCCATTCGATCGTGTCGCCCGAGATCTCTTCAGCGTCGTTCTTCAGCGCCACGATCCAGGTCGTTGGATCACATGATCCAACGGCCACGAACCCGTCATCTACCTCGGTCACCCCACTCTCCCCACGATCTCCACCTCGCAGAACCCTTCCGCCCTTCCTATTTTCACCACCCTCTCCGACCACCTCTCTCCTCGCCAACCACCTCACGGTCCACCCCCACCATCCTTCATCCTCGCTGGCACGTCCACCCTCCATGATCTCCATCCACTCGTCCCATAATCCCCTCGTAACCCACGTCCTCACCACCTTGACCGCCGAGCTCGATCTTCAAATACACCCTCCCTCCTCCGATAGCCCTCGTCCACCTTTACGCGGGATGAAGCCCAGCCCTCCTCTGCTTCCCTCTGACAGGGGGAAGCGGATGGATTGAGCGAAGATGACTCCCCTCCCCGGTGAGACCATCCGCCAAACAAGGCGGTGTCGCGGTGCCATCGCGTCCACTCGAGCTGCCCCGAGTAGCTGCCGGGGTCCAGCGAAGACCCGGGCATCATCCCCGATGCCCAGCCCAGGCTCCCGCTCCGCCCTACCTCTGCTAAGTCCCCTCTTCCTCCTTCGCATTTTCTTCTTATTTCTTGAAATTAATTAGGTCTCTTTCGACGCTGTCACCCTCCATTGAACCCCCTCCGAGTTTCATCTCACTACCCCCTTCCACGCGCACATTTCCGACAACACCCTTCTCCCTCTTCCATACCTCTCCACCGTCGACCCATCTCCTCCGCCACCCATGGCGGAGGAGCTTAGAGCTCCCATCTCCTTCGCCCGCAAGATCTCGCACTCCGCTCACACACTTCGTACCACGCTTCGGCTATTGCGCTAATGTTGCAGGTCATCAAAACCTGTCAATGGTCGGAGGCTCATCGGAGCCAATTTCGTCCACTGTGCTACCATCAACAGAGCTTTGATGGGCCGATCCAAGAGGCCCGGTGCCCTCCCCGAGCTCCAAGCGACCTCGACACACTTCCAAGGAGCTTCGGGGAGGTCGACAACAACCGAGAATTAGCGGCGGAGGAGAAGCCCCTTCGCCGGAGTACGGAGTTTGCCGCCAGCCTTCGGTCGAGGAAGATAGTACATGCATCGTTGGATATTCCACCTTGGAGCCCCATCCAACGGTCCAGATGCAGCCACGCAGCCCCTGAACGACAACTACAGGTGCCGTTGGATCTTCATGATCGGATGGCCTCCAATCGTCCACGCGTCATAAACTGGGTCGCGCCCGAGCCTAGCGTCCGAGCCATGAGGTCTGGATCCCCCGAGCCTACACCGAACCTGTCTGAATTTCTGAGCCGCATCCGAGCCAACCGAAGCAACGCAAGCCTCTACCGACCCTGAGCCAGCATCCGAGCTTGGATGGCGCGTGCGTAGCACGTGCCATCTGGGTAATTTACGCAGAGGCCCCACCAACTTCTCCATTCTGCATCCAGGTCCAGATCACGTGCAACTCATGCGTATCTTGGGCATTTTGCATTGATACCCTCGCGAGTTTTCAAATTTACAAAAATGCCTCTGTGCGTGTGGGTTATTTACAGGGAAGGTCCCTATCTTTTTCGTTATTACATTTCAATCCCTCCCAGGGACCTGTCTGCAATTTTATTTTATGTTTTCTTTCAATTATGCACCTGTCTTCTTTATTGTATATCTTGAGCATCGTATTTCCGTTTCAGTTGATTTCAGTTTCATTTTGAAGCTCGTTTGATGATCTATCTAATGGCATGCTTAATTGTTATCTTTGACTCAAAGATTTTCATTGTATTATTTTAGAAGTCACGTGTCTCTTCGAGCTTTAACTTGTGCCTTATTTAACTTGTTCATCAAGCTTGGCTCTTAATAAAACCGTAAATCAACTTTTGTTAAATGTGCTCATTATTCTGATCTAGGGCATATTGCTTGTTTTGCATTGCATTTCATTTCATTTATCTGCATGATTAAAATATAAAAAAATGCATGTTTACTTTTGTTTTAATGCATTGTCTTGTCCTTCATGCATCTACTTGACCTATATTTCTCTCACTCAACACTTAGTTAATATATAAAAATCTGAATAATATGAGAGAGGCTGGTGTCCCTGAGTTCGACCGTGGTTTCTTGCCAAGTAAAAAAATAAAAATACACGACCATCCGATTTGATTGATATATCTAAATTAGATGGTCTTTTGATGACCCATTTCGGCCCGACTGCGATGAAAACTTCAAGTGTTAAAACAACACTCTTAAAGGGCCGATTTCGTGGTTCATCAAAGAGGCCACCGCCGATGAGCATGAGGCAGTTGCACAACCCAGTCGCGACTCTAACTCACTGATGGATTCAGCTTCCTCCCATTGTTGGGAACTTTGAGCTTCGCCCGCAGACCATTCAGCTATTGCCCAAGTTTCACGGGCTAGCCACCGAGGAGCCTCATCTCCATCTGCAGGAGTTTGAGATGATTTGCAGCACTGTCCACGACAGACTGGTGGACGAGGACACGATCAAGATGATTGCCTTCCCATTCTCATTGGCTGACAGAGCAGCCTATTGGCTGAAACACCTAGGGAGGTACGTCACATCATGGGCACAACTCCGGACCGAGTACTTGAATAAGTACTACCCACTCGACCGGACGAATGCAACACGAGCTATGATCAGTAATTTCACCATGGTTCTGAATGAGCAGTTCCATGAGGCTTGGAATCGATCCAAAGAGCTCATTCACCGGTGTCCACATCATGATATATCTAAGCCCAATCTGGTTCAGAGTTTCTTCTGTGGGCTGACACCGGAGCTGCAGGGGCTTGTCAATGCCTCTTGTGGTTGATCTTACTTCTCCAAGGGACAAGATGCAGTTTGGGAGATCTATGAGGGTATGGCAGAGAATTCCACAGTCATGGCCCAAGCCCGCGTCTACACACAACCGAAGCTTCCACCACTGGCAGTAGGATATCAGAGGATTGCATGCATCGATGCCAGCACACACTCTCCGTCAGCAGCTACTGCTCAGGCTGAATCCACCGCTGCCGACATGGGGATCATATCTGAGAAGTTGGACCGCATCGAAATTCTTGAGAAGAAGCAGAGTCAAGGTCTTGCCCAGATGGACCTTTTGACTAAGACCATGAGTGACCTGAAGACGCAGATCTTATGCATTCAGGAGGCACATACGTCTACTCAGCAACCTTTCAGGTCACGGGCTGATCCCAGCAGTAGCAGCTCCAATTAACCCTCTGCCATGTACCGCCAGGTCCATCACATCCAGGCAGAGCCGATCCAGCAGCTACAACACTACCCATTACCGTCGCCATCTCAGGACACTCAGATGGTGGTCTATCAGCCGGATCAGCCACTAGCAGTTCTTCCACCACCACCACCCGTCGAGAGGAACCATTGATGGAAGTCAATGGGATATGGTACGGCCGGTACCCACAACTGGCCTTGATTCGTCGTGATCACCCCGGATTCTGTTGGACCACTGGTGGCACCTCATCCCAGCAACAGTCTCCAGCTCAGGGCCATCAAAATAGCCAGCAGCAGCAGCAGCCTCAGTATGCCCACCAGCAGTACCAGCAGGGTCCTCGTCCCGTATATCAGGGACAACAGTGGAGGCAGCGTCATCAGCCTCACCAGACATACTCCGAGCCTCCCCACTACCAGCAGCAACCTCATTTCTAGCAGGGGAACACTTCCGGTTCTTAGGCACCTGTCTTTGATAACCCTGACCTCGCCCGCTTGCTTTCTGAACAACAAGCATCTTTCCAACGGGAAATGGATGAGTTTCGGCAGGAGATAAGGGATATCATCAAGGGCAAGGCCGCCATACCCGCACAGATCGAGCCTAACCCGAACCATCTGAAGAGGAATTCTGAGCAGGTACAGTTTATAGAGGATACCTCTCCTAGTAATGATTTGAGTGACACACCTTCTTTTTGTGATGCTGATTTTCTGACTACTAGGAGCGGTAGGATGCCAGCCGGCGGTGCCTCATCTGAGCGGCAGCCACACGAGGAACCACGAGCGCCAGATGAGCAGAGTAGCGGTGCTGATGCCGCTGATGATGATGTAGATGACGGTGGTGCTGATGCCACCAAGGATGGAGATCCTGATGACGGTGCTGAGGCCGTCGTGATACTCGATGCAGACGATGGTGCCGAGACCACCATTTTTGATGCAGAGCCAGAGCGCGGTGCGGATGCCTCAAAGTCAGATGCCGTTGGTGGTACTGAGGCCACCACTTCGACTTTTGTTGAGCTCCCACATGTTGTGTTGCCACCTTTTGTATCTCAGGACTGTGGTAACAACAAAAAGAATAAAAATATGAATAAAGGAAAGGTTTCTGTATCTATTTCAGGTCCATGTGTGTTGCATGATGATCATTGTATGGATTCCATTCCTTCACAGGCACGGGAACCTATTCCTAGTCCTCCATCTAAGGAGACCCCTTCCATCCCCTTCCCTCAAGCACTCCGCATGACGAAGGGGAATAAAAGAGAAAATCCAAAAAAGACTCAACAGGTAGAGTTCAATTGATAGATTCCAGATCCAGCTGACTTTACAGGAAGCACTTGAGCACATTCCCCTCTTCCAAAAGAGCTTGAGAGAGAAGACTACAGTCCGCAGGAAGAAGAGGAACCACAGAGATCAGATCCATGTGCTCACCCATTCCACTTGCTGCACCATTCAGAAACGATTGCCAGCCAAGAGACCTGATACAGGAGCTCCCTATGTCAGATGTGAGATTAAGGAGCAGCGTTTCAACCGCACTCTATTAGACAACGACTCTTCTATCAACCTCCTTCCAACAGCCTTACTCGACCGATTCGAGTTTGGTCATCTTCTTCGAAGCAGGACAGTCCTTTAGTTTCCTGATAGGTCGATTAAGAGGCTGAAGAGGTTGTTAAGAGACGTGGTCATTACCATTCTGGGCCTGAAATTCTCTTTGGACTTTGTTGTATTGGACATGGAGATCCCTGAGTCGATAACAGATACCCCCATTATACTTGAACGTCCATTCTTGGCCACAGCCAAGGCGGTGACCGACCATGATAGTGGGAAGGTGTGCTTTCGCGTAGAGGGCGAGAGTATACAAATAGAGACGATCGACGAGACCAGAGCGAGAGAATCAGCAGGCTTAGAGCAGTCCAGTGACATTGAGCAGATGATATATGATGAGCGAGACATCCACCATGAGTGTGATTTTGTGATAACAGATGATGAATCCATTTGGACAGATCCAGTAGCACAAGACCTCGCCCTGCCTGCAGATTCACCATATTTACAGCTTATGGTAGTTGAGAGCTTGGAGAGCACACCCCTGGACGAGGATACCTTTGAGGCTGACAGTTGTGGGCTGAGTGGCGAAGCGGAGTTTCATTCTTGTTTTTCTAGTTCAGATCCCTTGGCGTCAGACATTGATTGGGATGATTTTGATGAGTATTTTTTTGTCTGATTCCTTCTGAGCCAACAGTCAGGACGGAGTGCGAGCTAGTACAATCCATAGATGATTCAACAGGGTTCCCTTCATCAGATTTTCAAGCACAGCGAGAGTTCTCTCATGCAGACCTGGTAGCCTTCACACAGACATATCAGAAGCCAGATCTACCACCTCCCAGTTGTCCAGAATTGAAGCCCTTGCCGCAGTCGCTGAAGTATAGATTCCTTGCAGGTGAGCCAGATATGCACCCAGTCATTATCTCAGCAGGTTTGACTGGAGAGCAAGAATATCGTCTGATGGAGATTCTTGAAAGAAACCGCAAGGCGACAGGATGGAGTATAGCTGATCTCAAAGGGATTAGTCCGACTCTGTGCTCTCACCACATATATCTTGAGGAGGACGTAAGCCTTCGCGTGAGTTCCAACGAAGGCTGAACCCGAATCTTCGAGATGTGGTCATGAAGGAAATATCGAAGTGGTGGAGCGCCGATTTATCTACCCCATCTCCGACTCCAAGTGGGTTAGTCCATTACATGTGGTACCCAAGAAGACGGGTGTCACTACAGTTGTGTGTGAGTCTGGAGAGGAGATAGCTACCCGGGTACGCACTTCTTGGAGGGTCTGTGTGGACTACAGATGATTGAATCAGGCCACCAAGAAGGATCATTTCCCAATGCCGTTCATTAATCAGATTATCGAGAGGCTAGCTGGGAAGAGTCACTATTGTTTTCTTGACGGGTACTCTGGTTACAATCAAGTGGCCATTGTGCCCGAAGACCAGGAGAAAACGAGGATTCACCTGTCCGTTTGGGACTTATGCTTTCAGACGGACGTCCTTTGGTTTGTGTAACGCCCCGCGACATTCCAAAGGTGCATGTTGTCCATTTTCTCGGACATGGTGGGTGACTGTTTAGAGGTCTTCATGGATGACTTCTCGGTCTATGGCGATGGGTTCGATGCCTGTCTTGACTGCCTAGACCGTGTGCTTCAACGCTGCATAGAGGTCAACCTTATCTTGTCTTAGGAGAAGAGTCACTTCATGGTGACTCAAGGGACGGTCCTTGGTCATATCATCTCCAAAAGGGGCATGGAGGTCGATCCGACCAAGGTGGATATCATTAGAAAACTCAATCCACCGTCCAACCTGCGTCAATTGCAGTTTTTCTGGGGCGTGTCGGTTTCTACCGACGGTTCATTCAGGACTTTAGTCGTATTGCCCGACCGCTCACTGATTTACTGACAAAATACACCGAGTTCATTGTAGATGATAAGTGTCTTGCGTCCTTTGAGACTCTCAAGAATATGGTTGTCACGGCTCCTATCCTTCAGCCACCCGATTGGTCTCTCCCATTCGAGATAATGACGGATGCTTCTGATTTTGATGTAGGGGCTGTTCTTGGACAGAGGAGGGACGGACTGCCGTATGACATTCACTACGCCAGCCGGACTTTGGATGTCACTCAGCGGAATTACACTGTGACGGAGAAGGAGATGCTGGCCGTAGTCTTTGCTTTGGATAAGTATCGATCTTATATTGTCGGATCTAGAGTGACTATCTTTACAGATCACACCGCCATCCGGTACCTCATGGCCAAGAAGGATGCCAAAGCTCGCCTTACTAGATGGATCCTTCTGCTCCAGGAGTTTGACATTGAGATTAAGGATAAGCCTGGAGTTAAGAATGTGGTGGCGGATCACCTCTCCCGCTTAGAGAATCTTGAGGAATCTGAGCCAGTGCACCTATTACTGAGACGTTCCCAGATGAGGCGATCTTGGCTATCACCTCGCTCCCATGGTACGCCGACATTGTGAATTATATTGTTGCCAAGACGGTTCCACAAGGTTGGCCCAGGCAGAAACTTGAGACCTTCCTGGCGAAGGCCAAGTTTTACCATTGGGAGAATCCCGTCCTTTATCATGAAGGAGGGGATAGCATCTGGAGGAGGTGCATTCCTCAAGAAGAGCTGCATAGCATCCTCACCTACTGCCACAAGCTTGAGGTAGGAGGACATCATTCGGAAAGACGGACATCACAGAAGGTGCTCCAATCCGGCCTTTGGTGGCCTACTCTCTTCAAGGATTCAGATGAGTTCGTGAAGAGATGTACTAGCTGTCAGAAGATGGGTACTTGCGGACAGAGAGACATGATGCCCATGCAACCCATTCACTTTTGTGAGGTTTTTTATGCATGGGGTATTGATTTCATGGGCCCATTTCCTAAGAGTCAGGGGTTTGAGTACATTTTGCTTGCTGTGGATTATGTGAGCCGTTGGGTTGAGGCCATCCCCGCCTGAGCCGCAGATGCTAAAACCGTGTGTCGCTTTTTGTGGAAAAATACAATTTCACAGTTCGGGGTACCTAGAGTTCTGATTTCAGACGGGGGGGTCTCACTTTATCAATGACAACGTTAGGGCCCTTGCAGACGAGTTCAGCATTGACCATTGTGTTGCCACGCCGTATCACCCTCAGACTAATGGTCTTGCTGAAGTATCGAACAGGGAGATCAAGACTATCTTACATAAGGTTGTCTGCCCAGACCGAAAGGATTGGTCACAGCTTTTGGATTCGGTCTTGTGGGCCTATCGAACTTCCTTCAAGACTCTATTAGGGACATCTCCCTTTCGTCTCGTCTATGGCAACCCGTGCCATCTACCAGTGGAAATCGAGCACAAGTCACTATGGGCAGTTACAGAGTTATTATTGGATCTCGAGAGTATAGGAGAACAGAGTAAAGCAGAGTTGGCAACCCTGGAGGAGTTGAGGGATACAAACTTTTCTAGCAGCCTACAGTACAAGGAGAAAGTGAAGACATGGCATGATTCCCATATCAGCCATAAACAATTTGAGCCCGATCAACGCGTGTGGTTCTTTGATTCTAGGCTGAAATTATTTCCAGAGAAATTGTAGAGTAAGTGGAAAGGTCTGTATGAGGTCAGGAAGGTACATGACAATGGTAGTATCGATATATCCGAGATGTCATCTTCCTCTACCTTTCGTGTTAACGGTCATCGTCTGAAGCTATATCTAGATCATGATCTACCGACCGTTGACGTTTCCCCCATTCTTCTTGTATGAGATGTGTCCTTTGACTCATATTATTTGCATCTCATGCATGGTGATCACTTCCGTCTTGCGCTGTATAGGTCCATCTGTCTATATCATTCGTTCATTCTTCTGTTATGTCTGCTACCCCATCTTCATCTTCTGATTTTGCTATACTTAGGACGCACCTTGTCCTAAGTATAGGGGGGTACACACACTAAGCTGTGATATATTCTTTTCTTCTTTTCTTCTTTTCCTTTTCTATCTTGTTTTTTATCAAACAGGTGTCGCCCCTTGTAGACAGACTTCTATACTTAGGACGTACTTTGTCCTAAGTATAGGAGGTGTGCACCCCAGGTTTTAATTCTTTGATCCTCTCCATTGTCTCCTCTTCTTGTCCATACTTAGGGATACCTTACCCTAAGTATAGGGGGAGACAATCTGAGTACGATCTGTTCATTCCCACCCTTGACCCTCCCTACTTTGTGTACAGTCTGCTATACTTGGGATTATTTGATCCTAAGTATAGGGAGGACGGTCAACTTCTCATTTGTTCATTCATTCTTTTATTTATTTAATTATTCTTTAGACTTGCCTATACTTAGTACGAGTTATGTCTTCTCTTTTCTCTTCGATCTATGAGGACATAGCTCAAGCTAAGTATAGGGGGTCATATATACTACGTATATACTTTAGCCATAACTCGTACTTTCATATTTTCCTAATAAATATGGCTAAAAATTCTTTAAAATTCATTAAAAACCTTAAAAAAGATGCTATTATTCCTCAAATTCTTTTTGTATGTACTGATTAATAAATCAGGTGAAAATGTTTTTTGCAAAGTGTTTGAAAAATAGTTTGAAAATCTTTGTGAAAATCTTTTGAAAACTATTTGGAAAATATTTTGTTACATGTTTTCAACCTTTATAAAAATGTGTTGTTTGTAAAATTTTATTTTCTTTGTGTAAAATAAAATGTTTTAAAAATGATTTGCAAATGTTTTGAAAAATGGTTGCAAAAATATTTTGAAAAATCTATATATACTGTTTGAAAAACCTTTGCAAAACTATTTTCAAATGTGTGTACATGTTTGTAAAATTGTTTGTAAAAATTATTTTGGACTATAGTTTTCGAAAATTGTTTGTAAAAACCTTTTCAAATAAGTTTGAGGAATATATACATCACACCTAAAATTCACTATATATATTTATAAAATTGATCACTTACCCATGTAAAATTCTTAAAATCCACTTCTTGTAGATATAAGAAGCACTCCCGTGTACATATTTTTAACCGAGATTTTAGCCAAATCTTTTGTTTTTCATCAATACTAAAAACATTTGCAAAACTAGAATCCAACAATATTTGAAAAATCTTTTTGCAAAATACAAAAAAATGCTTATGCATCATCATCTTTTCAAAAATCCATAAAAAGTTCAAATTTTTTGAAAATTGCATCACAAAAATATTTTCTGCATTCTGCATATCATTTGCATAACATGAGAATTTTTCGGATTGAGTTTGATAGTTGAACGAGTCTAAGTAAAATCCGGAGATTGGAGCTTGATTGGACCTTAAAAACTACCTAATAACAGGAACCTTATAGGAGCTGGGTTTGAGGTACTTCAGGTCTAGTTGACTTAATTCTTTGAGGATCACGGGACTTTGTTAAATGGATTCTTGACTGCCTAAGTAGAGCATTTCTGAACACACGCACAACTCTTGTTGATAATGAACTAACTTGAACACCTGCACCTTTCACATGGCTCAACTCAGTTGGAGTGGTGAGGGGGGTTGGATTTGCCGGTATGAGACGCACACAAGTGGAAACACTTGTCCTCCTCTAGGGAGGGAAGTGCACCCCAACCCGTCCAGTGATGAATTCTAAAGACAAGAGAGTGTGTGTTGCGATAAAGCTTCAAAAGAGGGATAGTCTACTGGCTCAAGAGGAAAAAGTCCCTATGTAAATGCTGCTTTGAATAGCATTTCAAAAAAAATTGGACAGGCTTGTACAAAAATAAATGCCTGCAAAGTATGTACATATGTTGTAAAATCAATAAGCAAGCTTGAGTTCCAAAGTCATATCATGTGAGCCTGCAGCTGGATGACTTGACTACACTGGTCTTGCATCCAAGGATAGGTTGCTACACTGGCTACCGTCCATTCTTCTCTTCACCCCTCCTCTAGAGCTGGTTGCCACTTGAACTTAGAAGGGAATACCCCGCTCCTCGAGGAAGGAGTTATTGGATTGGGGAATCATTGGGTTGTCATACTAGAGAAGTCAATCTCTTTGTCATTCTAGTTGGGGAGAGCCGCCATCACTTACACTATACGAGTCAGATTCGTAGTCGTAAGAGTTTGCATATGAGTTGAAGTATTTCTGACATGGCTATTGAGGAGACTTGAACAGAGTTTTGGGATTCTCAGAGACTGTTGGATTTCAAATCCGGTTCTCATTAAGGTTCTGCCCGTACTAAAATTCCAGAGGTCCGACTTAAGCTCCAAACTTTTATTTTGTGAAGGCAAGTTTGATAATTAAACTAAATCAACTTTCTTCTTTTTCTTTTCTTTGTCTCTTTTTTGCACTTATTGCATAAGTGCTTGCTAGGGACTAGCAAAGGCAAAGTATAGGGGGATGATGAATCCACATTTCATCATCTTTATTCTATCATTTTGGCCTCAAAAACTCTGGCAAATGCATGTAAATACCCTTAGACCCCGTTCGGGTATAAGGTTAAACCACCCCAAGGGTGGTTTAACTCCCCTACCCCATATTTTCTCCCTCCACGTGGGTCCCACTTTTTATCTTTTTAAAAAATTAAATAAATCAATTCCCCATCATCAATTCCATCAAAAAATAATATACTATACCATCACATCATATAAAAATTATAAACTACTCCACTTCTATTCACTTTCCAAACTCTAATACAATCACATCACAATAACTACTCACTTTTTCAAACTCCAATACGATCATATCACCCCAAACCCAATTCTAACCCACCCCCAGTTTAACCCTCTATCCAAACACCAAAAACCAAAAATGGGTTACCTGCTACCAGGTTAACTCACCTAAACCCTCTATCCAAACACACCTTTAATTTTCACATTTTAGCATCCATGCATGTGCATGTAAATAGTATATAAAATACTACTTTTAATGCCAAAATTATAGAATAAATAAAAGAAAAGAATAAGAATAAAATATTGTAAATATTTTATGACCCGAAACCCCAAGACCTAGGCATCTAGATGAATAGGTCAACAAGGAATAAAGTAGGGGGAGATAAGGGCCAGTATACAATAAAGATTCCATGCATTCTTTATTCATTTTGGGACCTATTTTTGGTTCCACTTTTTATACCTCAAATAAAGAAACTTTGTACATAAAAGTTGTAGATAATTAAATAAAGAAAAATACAAATTTGATTTCATGCAAAAATAATGCACAGATAAAAAGTTATGATCTGAATAAGAGTGCAGAATCCAACTTCCCAGACCTGTATCACCCAAATAAAAACTCCAAATGTATCAAACTCACCTTTAATTATATATAATTTAAATAAGCTATTTTATGGCGGTGGTTTTGCATTTGGCGGACTGCGGTTTGAAAGTTGAGTTTTGGACCCCTATTGTATACTTGTACAAATTAAAACATTCATTGTATTACTTATTCATTATTTTTATAATTTTATATTTTTATAATTTTGTAAATATTATTTATAATATATTTGTACATTAAAATCAGAATAAAAACTCAAAGAAAACATTGAATAAAATACTTGTGTAAAAAGCATACATAGGTATAATACATGTTTACATACCTATATCATTCATTCTTATATTTTATTAAATATAAAAAATACTTCAGAAAAAATAAAAAAAATATATTTAAGTGTATAAAAATATTTTATAAATATATAAAATAATAAACAAAAATAAATAAATTAAATATACAAAATAAAAATAAAACATTAAAGTATATAGATATACATACCTATATAAGCCTAAAAGGCAACTTATATTTTTATACCTCATAAAAATAATTAAAAATCATAATAAATTAGTTCATAAAATAACAAATAATTTTTATTCAATAATAAAAAAAATTTATTTATTTATTTTCTATTTTTAATCGAATTGACAAATAATTTATCAGGGATTTTTCCTGGTTGGTCCAAGTGGACCAACCAGGTGCCAGTCCACGTTGACCGGCGGGTCAACTGGTCGTCCTTCCCCCTCTGCCCTTGTCAGACCTCGTTTCGACCCCAGTTTCTCGATTTTTTCGAGGTCAATCCTTGCACTCTTTCATGATGCTCCATCTACGACTTTTGTCCCTCGATAATCCACCTTTCATGCCATAGGCTTTCCTAGGGCCGAGGAGCGACGATTCGAGCCATCTTCCTTGACCTTTGGAGTGTCAGCGCCACAGAGTCAAACCCTTCATATTCGACCCTCCGACTTTCGAGCCTTTTTTGGACCTCTCTTCCACAGGCTTAGCTCCCTCTTTCACGCCCGCGAGCTCGAGGAAAGTGACAGCTTCCTCTCCTGAGCTTCAGGCCGTTCGAGCGACGCCCGAGGTGGCTCCAATCACCTCCGCCATCTCCGGCGTCGAGGTACACCTCCCTCTGGTTCTAACCATCGAGGCAGACATTTTTTCATTCATTTTCCTCACATTTTATCCGCTTAGCATTAGGTTCAAGTCCCCCAAGAATCTTCGAATTCCATCCATTTAATCGCCCTAATGATCATCCTCGCTGGAGCTCGCTCCGGCCACCCATCGTGCGTCGTCGCCCTTCGCCTCGTTTCCACCTCCGCAGGGTCCAGGCATTTTGCCCTGGACCCTTTCACCCCATTTTGCAGGTCAACAAGCATTGACTCGAGCATGGGGCTCGTTTTGCATCTCGCCGGAGTTCCGTGGAGCTTCCCAGCTCCGCCGCCCTCCCCCACGAGCCTCGGCCGTCGCCGAGGTTTTCTGGAGCCACCAGGAGATAGACGAAGACCACATGAGGCTGCATGCCATTTTTGGAGCCAGAAGACCGCCGGAGCCCGCCGATCGAGGGCGGGGAAGCTCGCTGCGCCGGCGACGCTTCCCTGTTCTTGCTCCATCCTCCTGCGCCGTTAGATCAGGCTGCACCTCCAGCCCTTGCGGCAACCGTTGGATCTTCCAACAGCCCATCCATCATATCGTCCAAGTACCGTCTAATCGCGACCGTCCGTGGAGAGCCGGCATCGCACCTCCCGTGCTGACACGTGTATAAGTGAAGAGCTGCACGCCGTTCGATCTGCCCAGCGAGGGTATTTTGAATTTTAGCCTCGCTAAATTTTGTAATTAATGATTACTAGTTAAACTTTTATAGGCAGTTATTAGTTTTTGTAATATTTGCAGTTAAGACCCCATACTTTTGACTATTTGCAAACCGGTCCTTGTCTACGTCACCGCACGTGACAAGCGCACATGGGTATGGGGACATTTTGCAAGGACCCCCCTGGGTTTCTTTATTTCATTGCAGTTCTAGAACATTTTAAAATGGTGTTAACTTTTTGGATTATTTGCATATTTGCCCCTTGGCTTTTTGATATTGCGTTTCAGTCCTCTCTAGGCGCGTGCTTGTCGCGTGCGTCCTAGCGTTTTTGCAAAAGTACCCTTGGGCTTCTGGTTATTAGTATTTAGTCCTGTAATATTTTTATTCAGTTTTATAGTTCTGGAATATTTGCATTCTAGCCCTTCAACTTTCTACTATTTACAAATACGTCCCTACTAGTATTGCATTTTCTTTTTGTTGTTTCTATTTCTTCCATGCATCTATAAATTCCTAAAAATCACCAAAAAATCAAGTTAAGTTCTCGTTGCATCGTAGTATCATGTCATATTTTTATTTTGCATATTTATTGCATTTTATTATTTATAAAAATTCAGAAACACGCACTTTGTGCACTGTTTGCATTATAAAATCCATAAAAATTATAAAATCACCTAAGAAAATTCCCCCAAAAAATATTTAGTGTCTTTTAGTGTGTTTTAACTTCAGTCCAAAAATCATTAAAAAATATAAAAGAAAACTCCTAAAAATTAGAAAACCCCTAAAAACTTCATAAAAATCTAAAAAATTCAAAAAAAATCCTAAAAATACAATCTCAGTTTCTGTATTTTCCTTATTTTATTATCTTTATTTTTAAATTTATTTTAGGATTTTTTGACACTGTTTGATATTTTCATCCTTATTTTAATTTCGGCTAGTAGCTCAGTTCACTGTTTTCTAGTATTTTTGCCTTTAAAAATACCAAAAAATCAGACTAATCTCTAAAAATCACAAAACATTAGAAAATTATAAAAAGCCCAAAAACATTTCATTTACTGATTTTTGAGTATTTTTACCTATTTTTATAAAACCCTATCCCTCTCCTTTCTTATATTATGTATATATTCTATTAATAGAAAAAGAAAATAAAAAAATATAAAATACAAAAAGAAAATATAAAATCAGAAATTAAAAATCAAATTAGAAAAGTATAAAATTAAAAATTAAATAATATATATAATTAAATACCCAAAAAAATTTGCTCGTTTATAGGCATTTGATCACATATCACTTTTTGCGCATTTTGCCCGATCTATCTTGCTTGCTCCCTGTGTTCGACCTCTACACACTTGCACACTATACACATTTTTGTAAAGTTATAATAATATTTGACTCCACCTCTATTTTCATTGCTTGATTTGATTGTCGTGGGTTAATTATTGATTGCAGGCCGGATTTCTGAGTGGTCGGTTCAGCGACTGAGTTCCCGCCTTGTGTGGAACTTAAGACCACTGATACTCGTCCACATGACTCCTCAAAGTGTTGAGAAAAAAAAGGCCATGGCTAGATGCCCCTATACATCAACTGTAGGAAGCTTAATGTATGCCATGATGTGTACTAGGCCAGACATCTGCCATGCAGTGGGAGTGGTAAGTCGTTACCAATCCTGCTATGGAGAGCAACACTGGAATGCAGTACAGAACATATTCAAATATCTAAGATGGACGCAAGATTACATCTTGGTCTACGGAGATGGTGATCTCCAAGTCTTGGGATATACAGATTCAGACTTCCAGTCGGATATTGATGATCGAAAGTCGACATCAGGGTTTGTATTCCTATCGAACGGTGGTACTGTGAGATGGAGAAGCAAGAAGCAGGACACTACGTCAGATTCAACAACAGAAGCCGAGTACATTGCTGCATCGGATGCTGCAAAGGAGGCGGTGTGGTTGCGCAAGTTCATCTTGGAGCTTGGCGTAGTTTCCTCTGATACTCCCATCACGTTACTCTGCGATAACATGGGAGCCATTTCCCAGGCAAAGGAACCCAAATGGCATCACTATAAGGTCCCTCTGTACAATTAGGGTTATGTACCATGGCCATCTTGATAATCATATAGCTGTTGATTCATTAGACGAATCATAGAGGCTGGTGCTTGGATGAATATCTAATGGGTTAGATAGAGGACTCATCAAGCACCATCAAATGATTATTAAGAGATGATCTCCAGCCTGAGTAGGAGATGGCAATCCTTTCTCACATAGGATGATATCTGACCGACCTCTTGATGCAGGTCCTCTGCATGGGAATAGTGATTCGGAGGTGTCAGATTAGTTAGGTCAAAGAGTTGACTTAGTGATATCGAGATAACCTAAGTCCTATGTTGAATACTGTCACAACATAGGCACACATCCTCTGACCAGAGACATATGCGTTACTATATGTCTGAGTATGTACATTTGGCAGACCATTAGGTTGATGACCTAACCAAGGTCTATACACCGACGAGCTGGTGTGCATATATGGGCATATGAGTAATACAATCTCTCAAAGGGATCATACAAGTTCACTAATGAACCAGAAGACATGAGCTCACTCATGAGGTATTGGGACCGATCAAATTCCATGCATGGTCGTCGTGCTTTGGAAGCACGACAAGAATTTGAAGGTATGATATATGCTCTGGGAAAGCATATGATCGATACTAAATCCCAATGACCAAGATTGAGAAACTTGGTGATCAAACCCTGAAGAAGACAGTGTAAAATTGATCTTCATCTTCAGGTTGAGCATTGGTCTTCCAGTATGCAGGATGTGAAAGTATTGGGAATACCTGATGGTGATGTGATCATAAACGGTTGTATAACCATGACGCTTCCAGTCTGAGGGAGTGATAAAACAAGTCTGGATTTTAGTGACTCCTCTCAGTGGAGAAGTAACTTGATCTTAGTCCAAGTGTTGAACATTAATCTGAATGAGATTTAGATGCAATGAGAAGATTAAGTATACGGACTTGATTTAATCAAGCATCTATGGGAGGTCCATGAGATCTGGATTTGAGATGAGATCTCAGCATCCAAGTCACTATACGTGGAACAATACAATCGCCCTGTCCTTATCTCCAAGTATCTGTGGAGAAAGCACATTATTCTTGAAGGAGTTTAGGAATAATTCCTATGATGAATTTTGTATCCAAGCAAGAATGTCTTGACGATTAAATGAGATTTAATTATCAAGTATAATATGAATAAGATTCATATTATGAGAATGATTGTCCAAGATAATTAAATGAGATTTAATTATCAAGGAAAAGCAGATCGTGGATAGTGCCATCCATAATATCTGTGTACATTATAAATGTGATTTATAATATATAACAGAGAGAGAGAGAGAAATTTTGTAAATAGCATTTGTTAATTGTTAATGTGGATTGGATTCACATTAATTAATTAATTAATTAGAAATATAATTTACAAATTAGTTTGGGTTGTGAATATGATTCACATATTTTTCAATGGCATGATTGAAATATTCACAAATTAATTTGGAATTAATTTGGTGGATATTATTACAATAAAAGTTATTGCAATTTATTAAGAAATAATAGGATAAAATAAAAAGGAGACAATCACCACCAAAAAGGGGTGGCGTCACCAATGGCTAGTCATAGGTGACGCCCCCTATTTTTTAGGGGTGATTTGTTGTCTCTCTCTTTTTGTTATCTGGTTATCTCTTAATAATTGATTTATATTAAATTAAATTATGTTGATGATAATATAACATATATTTTATTTGATATAAGTTAATGTTGTTAGTTTTTAACCAACAACAATCATGGCCGTTGATTGACACATGGATCAACTTAGCCATTGGATCTATGTATGCCATGGATTGAGATCCATTGGATCCCAAACTAATATATAAGGAGGGCAACCCTAGCCACTTCACAACACACAGAGTACACGCCTACTCTCTCTCTCTCATTCTCGTCGTCCTCTCTCTCTAAGGTGGTCGTCCATCTTATTTGTTGAGTGAGACCTTCTCGCCTTCGCCTTCGACTACTCGAGGATCTCCATCTTCTTTGGGGTCGCTTGCTCTAGAGGAAGACGACGGATTTCGTTGGACGAAATCATGGGATTCGAGGCTTGGATCTTCATCAAGGATTGCGGGAGTCACGCGTCTCATCATCGTGCCCGCAAGTGTTGTCTTTGTGGATCGGACTTGAGACAGGAGGATCTCTTGCTTTAGAGATCTCGTGATCGCAATCATGCTTCGAGAGGTATTTCTAATACTTTGTGGTTTGATGAAATGATACAAGAAATGTTCTTGTGATCATGTGCTTTCATCATATATTTTAAAATTTTTAAATTCCACTGCACCTTGCGACTAGTGCGACTAGTCGCCCCGATCGCATAAGATGCGATCGTCACGCTTCCGTGATGCGCTTGAGGATTCTCAATATCCTTCAGCTAAAGATGCTAGAAATTTTGATGAGATTAAAACGATCAATGGCGTAGTGTTTGACACTTACCAAAATGCATGCAACACTCTTGGACTTTTGGGTGTGAAGCTATAGAAGATGCTTCGCAATGGGCAACAACTAATGCTACGAGACATTTATTTGCAATGTTATTAGTCCATTCTAAAGTTGGTGATCCGCATAAATTATGGAATAGTGTTTGGAATCTACTTTCGAAAGACTTTGGATACGCATATAGATATAAATACCAAGTTTGTAATGTTAATATTTCTGAAGAAAAAATGAAGGCATATGCCTTAAATGAAGTAGAAAAAATTTTAAATAGAAATTCAGATTCCCTTTCTGATTTTAACATAAGTATACCACTAACAGACAATATTGATCATAACACCAATAGGTTGATTCTTGAAGAAAATAGTTACAATATTAAGGAACTTACGGGTGAATTTTCTAAAAATATAGGTTCCCTCAATTGTGAACAACTAGAAATCTATAATAGTGTTATTAATTCTATTGAGAAAAATACCAGTGGACTCTATTTTGTTTATGGACACGGTGGTATCAGGCATTTTTATGGAAGATTATTATCTCAAAACTACGGTCTGAAGGAAAGATAGTGCTAGCAATAGCTTCATCTGGTATTGCTTCATTGCTCTTATCTGGAGGTAGAAGATCACATTCACAATTTAAGATTCCGCTTAGTTTAGATGTCAATTCTACATGCCAGATAAAGAAAGGTACCGATTTGGCAAAACTAATACAAAAAACAAAACTCATAATATGGGATGAAGCTCCTAAGAATCATAAGTATTATTTTGAGGCATTAGATCAAACTTTAGCAGATATTGTTACAATAAATGCTACTTGCTAAAATAAGACAGCTTTTGGAGGGATAACCGTTGTCTTAGGTGGTGATTTCAAACAAATATTACCTTTAGTTAGTAATGGCATAATACAAGATATTGTGAATGCTGCTATTAATAAGTCAAATTGATGGGATAATTGCATAATTTTTAGTTATCTAAAAATATGCGTTTACTAAATGATGCATCTTTAGAAGATACAATGACATCATTAACGGCTAATTTTGAATAATGGCTTCTAGATATAGGAAATGGTTTAGTGCCTGCAATTAAGAAAAACAAATGTGAAGATGAAGCAACATGGATAAAGATTCCAGAAGATTTAGTTGTGGATTCTTTAGTAATAAACAAGGAAGATTTCTTTTTAACTATATATGAATCATTTACTAACAATTTTGATAATATCAAATATTTGAGTGAACGTTGTATAATTACACCAACGAATGCTGTAGTTGATGACATTAATGAATATATTTTATCGTTAGTACCAAATGAGGAGATTCTTTACATGAGTTGTGACTCGATTAGTAAGAATTCCAACAATCAGTTGAATGCAGATTTGTTTTACCCTATTGAATTTCTTAACTCATTGGTATTTAATGGTGTTTCCAATCATATTTTAAAGTTGAAAGTTGTTACAATAATAATGTTGCTACGAAATATTGATCAAAGTAATGGGCTATGTAATGGCACAAGATTGTTAAAAAATCAATTAACATCCAAAATTATAGAAGCTACAATTATTAATGGTGATAACAGAGGCACAAAAGTGAATATTCCTAGAATTACGTTTGAAGCAAAAGAGACTAAAAGGCCCTTTATATGACAAAGGAAACAATTTCCAGTTAGAGTTTGCTATGGTATGACAATAAACAAAAGTTAGGGGTAACACTTAAAGAAAGTTGGCTTATATTTGCATGTACTTGTATTTAGTCATGGTCAATTGTATGTTGCTATCTCTAGAGTTTCATCAAGAAAAGGATTAAAAATTTATATACCTAATGAAGATATTAATTTCCGTGGTTACACTAAGAATATTGTGTACAGTGATATTTTCCAGAATCTTCCTTAATATCAATTTTTTTGTTTACTTTATGATTGGTTTTTTGGTTAATTCACTTTTCCTTAAATTATACCTAATTCTTTCAGCCTATTTACATTTGTTAGGATTCGAAAGATATTAGATATTAGACTTATCGGATCAAGTAAAAAAATTCCTTGGATTTTTAACAAATATTCTTTAGTGCCAAATGTCTGTTTATCTAATGATTTATATTTATGTAAATTCTTTTTGCTTTATATTTTATCTAATTCGTTCAATATTTGCACGCATGTTAGGATTGGAAAGATATTTGATATTATATTAATTGCCTTGAGTAAAAGGTTTTTGCCTACATTTTGACTCAAACTGTTGATTATAAACTTTTAGTTTATCTATTACAATACTAAAGTTCAATGTTTCTTTTTCATAAATGCACGTGCATGTTTGAAAATGGACTTGAAAAATCTGTGTGATTAGAGACTATCAAGAGGATTATTTAAGATTAGGGTGAGGATGATACGACTTTGGGAATCCACGAATCCCAATTTGAGTGATGAAGTTATGAGCATCGATTTTGTCATTGTCGATGAAACAGTATGCGCCATTTTTTTCATTACCAACTGAAATTATGTTCATGGATTTCTTTCATTTAAACAAATACTTTGTTGTTATTTGTTTCCGTAACAAGCAACATCTCTCATCTGCTATATGTTTCCTACCATACTATATCGGATTGCTTTTACTGAAAAACATATTACGCTTCGGATATAGAATATATTGTACTAATTTTCAGTGAAATATCAGTCATGCAGTATTAGAAGGAGAGAATAATATCACATGATTACTTTTTTTAAATAATTGTGTTCTGAAATTGTTCTATTTATGTTTGATATTCTTGGATTCATGAATTATGTTGTTTCAGGGCGACACAATGCAGGGAACAATACGAAATCGGGATGCTACTCACTTCAAGGATCGATTATACGAAGGACAGATCTACATTTTATTTGGCTTTATTGTTTGCCCAAGAAAGCAAAGCTTCAGAGTAGTCCCAAATAATTTGATGTTGAGATTCATAAAGTCAACTTCTATTTCACACATCTCACAAAATATCGAAACCCTACCGCATTATAAATTTAAAATTGTTGACTTTCCTGAAATTCCAGCCAGAGTATACAAAGACCTCAACCTAACTGGTATGATGCTATTTTTAAAATTGCTATTTAGTTTGGTATGGCATCATTATTATTATTAAGTAGTTTTTTTAGATGTTGTGGGCTATATACTCTCAGTGAGTCGACTTGGCAATACTTATGTTAAAGATACATTAACAAAGAAGAAAAATGTAGAAATACAAGATTTGAGGTCTGATTTTACATATATTGTTGAAAATTTTAATTCTAAAGGTGCTACCGATTTTATTCATATGTATTTTTAATTTATCCAGTGAGAACAAAATGTTGGTTACATTGTGGGGAAATTGCAGAAGGATTTCCTGAAAATCTAATACTAAGAAATCAAAGCATGTTATTCTGGTTTTTGCAGGAATGACAATTAGGACATTTATGGGTATAGATCTTCTCATCTTTAGAATGAATAAGTTACAAACTGAATGACTGATATTCTTTACGTGTTCACATACTTCCTATAATGCAGGGCAAACCTGTCTTTGTTCATCATTAGCAACCAAATTTTACATGGATATAGACATCCCATAAGTGAAACATTTTCAAGAAAGGAGATGAATCTCGTATTCATCATACTAAAAACTCTCTATTAAAACCCCTGTCTTAATTAATCCAATAAAATCACCTTTAATTCTTTGATTTTATCATGTACTATATTGTGTATAATTAACCCTTAATTATTTGTATTTAATTGCCCTTATTTTTCTGTAATTATTTTATCACTCAAAAACCCCTAAAAATTAGGTAGTTAAGTTGTCTATAATTCACTGACCCTTAAAAAGATAAAAAAATACAAAAAGATCTCAAAACCACAAACTTGGTGTTTTTATCCCCTTAAAAATACCTCCAAAAATAGCTTTTGTACAGATGACCTCTTTTGGCTTTTTGCCCAACATGAAAGTTGTAGATCTCGTCGAGACGAGCAACTTTCATGTTTTGACTTTTTCCTAATTCGACCCTAACTATTTCTTTTATATTTTTCTTTGTATTTTTGTTTGAATTATTCTGATTGGGCCACATGGCGCCCCCTCAACCCGCCCACGTGGCCCGCTTCCCTTGCTGCCACCCGGTGCCTCCTGAGCCGCTGGATCCTCTCATCCCGCGCCCATCTCATCCGTCCGCCCCACTCCACTCCTCAGCCGTTGATCTGAGTCCCAGATCTAATCAAGACCATCCGCTCCCGCCTATTCCTTAGCCGCTCGATCAATCCCTCATCCTACGCCTCCTGTGCAGCCACGTCGCATCTCTACACCGGCCGTCAGATCTTCAAACCATCCAAAGCCTCTCCTTGCTCCACGTCACCCAGTCAACCCTCACCGTTAGATCTCACCGAAGCCTCTATCTAAGCCGCTCATCAGCGCCCAACACCCCGTCGTTGGATCTAAACCTTAGATCTAATCGGAGCCCTTCACCTGCGCTCCTATCCTAACCGTTGGATCGCAAGATCCAACGGCTCGCCTTCATCTTCTACCTCCGTAACCCCCCCTCGCCCCCAGCCGTTTCATCGCGCATCCTCCGCCCCCTTCCTTTTCTGGCCAACACCTCCGACCGCCTCTCTTGCTCATAACGCCACCTACACGAAGCCATGACCTTCGCCATCCTCGCGCCTTCATCAAATTCCCTCGCCGTAACCCCCCTCTCCATCAACACCCCGTTCAAAGTAGCCCCCCACCTCTGTAACGTCCGACCTCCTTCACCTATAATACCCCCACCCCCTTCACCGGAAGCCGTGTCCACCATTTCTGGGCTCCAGCCTAGTCTCCCCCGCCCCTCCGGTGACAGCGGAGAGGGCGGGGCGTCGAGGCAGCGACGACTAGAGTTCGGTGTCGACCCTCGGTGCTCCGCCGCCGAGTAGCGGACGCTCCCAAGCTCCGACGAGCTCGCTGGCTTGCCGACCAGCTGGGCAACGACCCCGGGGCTCCTCCGAGCCTCTTCCCAAGCAACTCCTCCACTGGGTTCCCCTCCCCGATGAGGATCTCTCCCTCCGTGCTTTTTCTTGAACTTTCCCGAGTTATTCCGTCACCTACAGCCACCATCACCTTCGTTTGACCATCGCCAAAGCTTCACCCAACGACCAGCATCCTCGCGCACCCTTCTCCTTCCTCCAGAACCCCCTCGCGCATTGACTCCACTCCTCCGTCACCACGGCGGAGGAATCGCCTGAGCCACCATGTTCTCCACCTCCGCCGACTCCCATTTCACCTCGCGCACGTCGCAAAACATCTCCGCACGCTTCGGCTATCATTAACCCCTGCAGGTATCTTCAATGGACGGAACGCATGTCGGAGCATCTTCACGCTTCCCTCCTCCGACGATAGTCCTTCGCCGTGCAGCTCCAGACATCTTCGGAGCTCCGAGATGCCTCTGAGATCTTCGCCGGAGGCTCAGCTAGCTCCTCCGTGCTTCAGACGACCCATTGAGCGACGGCGGAGCCAAGGGAGGGTCGCCGGAGCCCCGACTCCTCCGGCGGCTCACGATGAAGACGAAACTACAGGTGCCGTTCGATTCAACTGAATCGAACGGCTGTGGTGAAGCCACGTGGAGGCCCGAGCCTCGAACCAGACCTACAGGCCCGGGCGGACCAGACCTCGCCCCGAACCTCCAGATGAGGCCACGTGGCCCGAACCGCAGGACTCCTCCCGAGCCTGGCCCCTCGCATGCGTAACATGTTAGGTGCTGGGTAAATTGCAAGAACGACCTCGAAAGAATTGATATTTCCACTTTGGTCCCCAGGCACGTGCCCCCACGTGCGTGCCTGGGTAAATTTCAGGGAGACCCTCAAGGTTTTGAATAATTGCAAAAAGGTCCCTGTGCGCAAACGGGAAAATTTCAACTGGGCCCAGGCGGTTTTCTTTATTTGCATTTGGTCCCTCCAGGGACCTAAATACAATATTTATCTTTTTATTTTATTGCATTTTTATTACAATTATGCCCTTGCACTGTTTTTAGCATAACTTGAGCATCGTAGGTCTAAATTGCATGATTTTAGTGTCGTTTTGATCCTTATTTTGTCCTCTACATTCTAGCATACTTATTTGTTCCATTTAACATTGTTTTAATTTAAGTGATTTTTTTATGTGATAAATGGGACCATGCTATACTTGTCTTGCTTGATTTGATGATCGATTTTTAATGATGTGTTCAAATTGACTCTAACTTCATTCTATATTGCGTTGCTCTCATTTTAGGGTATAAGTGTAGCATTTTATTCATCATGCATATTTCTTTGCATTATTCGCCCATGCATCACTTTAACTTGCATAAAAACAAAATAAAAAATGCATATACCATAGCATCGCTTTGCATTACCTTGTAAATTGCATATGGACCTGAAATTGAGATTACATCACATTGAACTTCATGAATCAAAATTCAATACTCAGATAAGGCTGCCGTATCCCTGTGTTCGACCTTGGTACACTTGCCAAGTATAAATATTCCACAGCATTCAAAGTCTGTGGTTTTTGCTGAACAAAATTCGCCTCCTGTACTACAGCATAATTCCATAACATTTTTGAGGCGAATTCGACGTTCATCAAATGGCACCGTTGCCGGGGATACAACTTTGCTTAATTTTTGGATTTGATTTTTTTATTAATTTCAAAAATTTTCAGGTCTTCATTTCATGCATTATTTCTTTGCATATCAAATGCTGATTTATTGTCTCCAGGTTTTCTAACGTTTATCTTTTGTGGCAGGGCCCATGGTGATCGAGGACGCTTGATCCTCATGGAGGCGTGAAGTCAAGCACTTCCGCTGAAGAGGCCACGAAAGAACCTATGAAGGATTTTTGAGATTTTTATCAGTTAAATTGCATTGCATTTTGTAAAAAAAAATCTTGCATCTGCATATTTATTTTCAGTCTTGCATATTGTACAAAAAAAACCCCCCCTCACACACACACACCTTCACTACACATGCACATACTCACCCTCCCCCTGTATCTCTCTCTCTCTCTGTGTGTGTGTATCTATTCTTCACGAACCCCCTCCCCCTCACCCTTGTATCATAGACCTCCCCCCTAACGCAGACCTTACTTAGGCTATTTGTAGCCTAAGTATAGGGGGGACCTGCCTGCTCTTCCATCCCTCGTTCGGTCTTCTTGTACTTAGGCCAACTTTGGCCTAAGTATAGGGGGACTCTCCTCCTCAGTTCCGCTATATCACCCTATACTTGAACCGAGCCTTGGCTTCATGGCACTTGTGCTATGAGTACATAGCAAATTTTAAGTATAGGGGGGGTATACCGTATATTATTGTATATTACTTTAGCCTTAGCTCGCGTTTTTAAAATTTTTAAAATTTTTTTTTATTCGGGCTGGGTTTTGGTAAACTAGTGAACTGAGTAAAAACCTGTAAAAATTTTGTAAATATTCCTGTTAAAAAAAACTGAAAATCTGAAAATCTTTCTTGGAGGTTGACTCTGACTACTAGGTTTAGTAGGCATTTTTCAGTGAGGGAACCTCGGTCTCCCTTAGCAGAGTGGGTGGTTTAGAGGACATCGCATACGGCCCCGTCCTCAAGTAACACGGGCCTTGGCCCGTACTTACACCCATACTGACTGAAAGTGTATACTTTTATTTGAGCCTGGGCCAGTCATTGTCTCTCCAAGGAATAAAAAAAGTATAAAATTAAAACCCATAAAAATTTGCAAAAGATAAAAATCACACAAAAATTCACTAACCCGTGGAGTTGGTGTATTCCTGACACATTCACACTCACGCAAGGCTTGAGGATTTTGAGGACACTGGATCTCTGGGATCTTGAGAGTCTGAGTTAACATGCCTTAGTCATTAGAGTTTTCTTGACTTAAATATCCACACTCCTCTGGTTTGAAAGATTTGAGTGCTATATTGCACTCTTCATCTCTACTTTCAAGAAAATATGATCAGCACAGTCACTTCCACAACTGCATGATCGATGAGCTGAGATGAGATATCGCTTGAGGAACTAGGATCGGAGATTTAAGTTTAGACCCGATCTTATGATATTCGAGGATGGGATAAAGTTAATGAAGGCTTCAGAAAACCTGAGTGTCAGTAAAAACCCTAGCCAGTATGTGAACAAGATTCATATGCTATCTCTTGGATAATTACCTAAAAGTGCCAGGGTGTGATGAAATTTAAAGGAACTTGTTGATCAGTGTGCGCCAATCTCTTGGTAAAAGCAGTGGAGCTAGCCAACAAAAGAAATGAAATGTCAAAGAAAAGCTCTAAATCCAAAGTCAAATTCCAAATGAGCTTCCACCAATGGCGAGCGCTCCCAAACATTTTTCAAAGTGTCCACTTGGACCAAGCGCTAATTAGGACCAAGGAGTCGGGCTGACACCACAAAAAGGGCCCTGCATCGTAAGCGATACAAGTCTGGGTGTCGAAGGTATCTTAGATACTCAGAAAAGACACACCCCGGTGTACTCCCAGAAAAACAAGTGCAGACGACTCCAACTCTCTTGATGGACACATTGATCAACAAAGTAATAATATACATGTGTTGAGTAAAAGGCACTCGAGAGGCCCCTTGTTCCAATGTGAGGGTGAGAAAATTAGACACAATCCCGGTACCTCCATCATCTGGCCGTCCATCAACATTTCAAAGTCTGACAAACTAATGAGACGGTGGACTGAAGCAAGAACATACTTATTCCCTAGTATTGAGGATTAGGTCTAGAGGAAGATCTTTGGGACTGGAACTTTGGGTGATGCATCGACTCGGCTCTCATAAAATGCAGTACACTAAATGTCATATCCTTATATTATATGTACAAAAAGAGAGTCTGATAATCAGAGAAGTTGGATTCCTTCTGACTAAGGCTTGGATAAACCCAGAATTTAGGATCACTTAGGTCAAGGGTCTTTAAAATATCAAGCCTTGTAAATTTTCACGCGCACTGTCAGGAATTAATCTGACTCCTTCATTCTTTAGATGCTTGAGGATGAGCATAGTTTAAGTATAGGGGTATGATGAACCTCGTATTCATCATGCTAAAAACTCTCTATTAAAACCCCTGTCTTAATTAATCCAATAAAATCACCTTTAATTCTTTGATTTTATCATGTACTATATTGTGTATAATTAACCCTTAATTATTTGTATTTAATTGCCCTTATTTTTCTGTAATTATTTTATCACTCAAAAACCCCTAAAAATTAGGTAGTTAAGTTGTCTATAATTCACTGACCCTTAAAAAGATAAAAAATACAAAAAGATCTCAAAACCACAAACTTGGTGTTTTTATCCCCTTAAAAATACCTCCAAAAATAGCTTTTGTACAGGTGACCTCTTTTGGCTTTTTGCCCAACATGAAAGTTGTAGATCTCGTCGAGACGAGCAACTTTCATGTTTTGACTTTTTCCTAATTCGACCCCTAACTATTTCTTTTAAATTTTTCTATGTATTTTTGTTTGAATTATTCTGATTGGGCCACATGGCGCCCCCCAACCCGCCCACGTGACCCGCTTTCCTTGCTGCCACCCGACGCCTCTTGAGCCGCTGGATCCTCTCAGCCCGCGCCCATCTCATCCGTCCGCCCCGCTCCAGTCCTCAGCCGTTGATCTGAGTCCCAGATCTAATCAAGACCATCCGCTCCTGCCTATTCCTTAGCCGCTCGATCAATCACTCATCCTACGCCTCCTGTGCAGCCACGTCGCATCTCTACACCGGCCGTCAGATCTTCAAACCATCCAACGCCTCTCCTTGCTCCACGTCACCCAGTCAACCCTCACCGTTAGATCTCACCGAAGCCTCTATCTAAGCCGCTCATCAGCAACCAATGCCCCGCCGTTGGATCTAAACCTTAGATCTAATCGGAGCCCTTCACCTGCGCTCCTATCCTAACCGTTGGATCGCAAGATCCAACGGCTCGCCTTCATCTTCTACCTCCGTAACCCCCCCTCGCCCCCAGCCGTTTCATCGCGCATCCTCCGCCCCCTTCCTTTTCTGGCCAACACCTCCGACCGCCTCTCTTGCTCATAACGCCACCTACACGAAGCCATGACCTTCGCCATCCTCGCGCCTTCATCAAATTCCCTCGCCGTAACCCCCCTCTCCATTAACACCCCATTCAAAGTAGCCCCGCACCTCTGTAACGTCCGACCTCCTTCACCTATAATACCCCCACCCCCGTCACCGGAAGCCGTGTCCACCATTTCTGGGCTCCAGCCTAGTCTCCCCCGCCCCTCCGGTGACAACGGAGAGGGCGTGGCGTCGAGGCAGCGACGGCTGGAGTTCGGTGTCGACCCTCGGTGCTCCGCCGCCGAGTAGCGGACGCTCCCAAGCTCCGACGAGCTCGCTGGCTTGCTGACCAGCTGGGCAACGACCCCGGGGCTCCTCCGAGCCTCTTCCCAAGCAACTCCTCCACTGGGTTCCCCTCCCCGATGAGGATCTCTACCTCCGTGCTTTTTCTTGAACTTTCCCGAGTTATTCCGTCACCTACAGCCACCATCACCTTCGTTTGACCATCGCCAAAGCTTCACCCAACGACCAGCATCCTCGCGCACCCTTCTCCTTCCTCCAGAACCCCCTCGCGCATTGACTCCACTCCTCCGTCACCACGGCGGAGGAATCGCCTGAGCCACCACGTTCTCCACCTCCGCCGGCTCCCATTTCACCTCCCGCACGTCGCAAAACATCTCCGCACGCTTCGGCTATCATTAACCCCTGCAGGTATCTTCAATGGCCGGAACGCATGTCAGAGCATCTTCACGCTTCCCTCCTCCGACGACAGTCCTTCGCCGTGCAGCTCCAGACATCTTCGGAGCTCCGAGATGCCTCTGAGGTCTTCGCCGGAGGCTCAGCTAGCTCCTCCGAGCTTCAGATGACCCATTGAGCGACGGCGGAGCCAAGGGAGGGTCGCCGGAGCCCCGCCTCCTCCGGCGGCCCGCGATGAAGACGAAGCTACAGGTGCCGTTCGATTCAACTGAATCGAACGGCTGTGGTGAAGCCACGTGGAGGCCCGAGCCTCGAACCAGACCTACAGGCCCGGGCGGACCAGACCTCGCCCCGAACCTCCAGATGAGGCCACGTGGCCCAAACCGCAGGACTCCTCCCGAGCCTGGCCCCTCGCATGCGTAGCACGTGAGGTGCTGGGTAAATTGCAAGAATGACCTCGAAAGAATTGATATTTCCACTTTGGTCCCCAGGCACGTGCCCCCACGTACGTGCCTGGGTAAATTTCAGGGAGACCCTCCAGGTTTTGAATAATTGCAAAAAGGTCCCTGTGCGCAAATGGGAAAATTTCAACTGGGCCCAGGTGGTTTTCTTTATTTACATTTAGGTCCCTCTAGGGACCTAAATGCAATATTTATCCCTTTATTTTATTGCATTTTTATTACAATTATGCCCTTGCACTGTTTTTAGCATAGCTTGAGCATCGTAGGTCCAAATTGCATGATTTTAGTGTCGTTTTGATCCTTATTTTGTCCTCTACATTCTAGCATACTTATTTGTTCCATTTAACACTGTTTTAATTTAAGTGATTTTTTTATGTGATAAATGGGACCATGCTCTACTTGTCTTGCTTGATTTGATGACCGATTTTTAATGATGTGTTCAAATTAACTCTAACTTCATTCTATATTGCGTTGCTCTCATTTTAGGGTATAAGTGTAGCATTTTATTCATCATGCATATTCCTTTGCATTATTCACCCATGCATCACTTTAACTTGCATAAAAACAAAATAAAAAATGCATATACCATAGCATCGCTTTGCATTACCTTGTAAATTGCATATGGACCTGAAATTGAGATTACATCACATTGAACTTCATGAATCAAAATTTAATACTCAGATAATGCGGCCGTATCCCTGTGTTCGACCTTGGTATACTTGCCAAGTATAAATATTCCACAGCATTCAAAGTCTGTGGTTTTTGCTGAACAAAATTCGCCTCCTGTACTACAGCATAATTCCATAACATTTTTGAGGCGAATTTGACGTTCATCAAAAGGTTAAGTTTTTTCTTCTTAAAACCTTTTCGGCCACATGTACACCTATTACATGCTTAACATATTCCTGCATATTCTAACATAGTGTGGCATTTTTTTTAAAAAATATTTACATAGAATTGATCCACTTGAGGTATCGACGTTAATGCCATCTGAACGTTTCACGACTTTGAGTCCATCGGAAGAACTTTTGGACAACAAAATAATCATCATACAATTGGAAGACCTTGATCCAAAAATATACCAGGTTAACATTTGTCCAATCTTATATTTCTATTGCAACCTGATGACCTAAAACACCCTTGCGATCCGAGTGAAGGTATAAATTAGGGTCGTTGCGACCCGAACCGCTTGGCTAAGTCAACTAGAAAATCAAGACCGCCAAATAAAAGGAATCAAGCAAATCAAACCAAATAGCGATCTCGCTATTTTATTTAACCTGGTATAACTAGCAGTGACAAACTCAAGGAGCACGGATTGGCTAAGAGCCTACGGAGTAGCCGAGAATCAAAATAAAATAAAACAAATTATTTTTAGTGGTTTTTTAGATTTTTTATTTTTTGTGATTTTTAATTATAAAGAAAGTATAAAAGAAGGGTAAAAAGTCACAAACAACAATTTATTTAATACCACAAAACAAGTCAGAAAATAAAAATAAAAATATTTTTTGATTTTATAATTCTGCAGGCGTTTTTGGTAATTTTCTCAGATTTTCATGGTTTTTAGTTGATTTTATAAAAATGAAAGAAAGCCAAAAGTGAAAGCTACTGTGCAGCCAGACTCTAAAGGCTATTTAAAAATAGAAAAATAGCCTATAAAAATCTAGCAATAATTTTACGAAAAACTATAAATAAAAACCTAACTATAGAAAAAAGAAATTGTTTTTTTATTTTTTTCTGAATTTTTAATGATTTTTATGAGTTTTTTAGTGTTTTTCAATTTTAGGGTTTTTATATATCCAAAAATGATAAAAATTGCATAGATTCAAAAAGACAATAAAACAAACAAACCACCATTTCTTTGGAATTGTTGGAGACTTTTTATATTTTTAGTTGGTTTTTAAAGTTAGACAATAGGAAAAAGAAAGGTTTTTTTATTTTAAAAAATAGAAAATCAAAACAAAAATGTCCCAAAAATTCTTTGAAATTTTTACACAGTGGCAGGGGCCACGTGTCCAAATTTCAAGAGATTTGGAGTTAATTTGCTATTTTATTCAACCAATCAAATGCTCATAGCACACAGGGACCTAAGCGTAAAGAAAACAAATTCCAAGGGCCAGATGATAACACGTGTAAAAAGTCTAGAGCCAAATCTGCAAAAAGCCCAAGGTCGCACATAGGTGACATGTAAGTCATACTCAGAGGGGCATAAATGTCATTCTAATTAATAAAACTTCAAACAGTAACAGCACTAAACTCCAGGGAAGAACATGCAAATGACCCACAATACACGTGACAGATCACGTGATCCACGCTTACAAGGACTAACTTGCAAATTACAAAAACTTAAGGTACTGAATGCAAATTATCCAAAAAAAGAACAACTTCTAAAAATATTTACATGATTAAAATGAAATGTAAAAAGAGCTAAATGACTAAGTGCAATTTACCCCTTTATTAAAGATCCAACGGCAAAGGGGCTTCGCTTGAGATCGGACGGTTGTGATTGGTTGTACCCCTTTGGTGATGGACGCTCAGGATTAGATCCTCAGATGGATCCAATGGCTGCGATCCTCGGATGATGGACGATTGGGATCAAAATTGGCGAGGATGCTCGATTGGACAGCTTGGAGGGCCCCTGGAAGAACAGCTCACCGACGAACTTCGACCGGCCAATACGTACGCCTGGGGGCTCCTCCGAGGTTGCTCTGATGGGCGAAACGAAGCTCGAGGACGTCCGCAGCTGATGGTCTGCTCTGATGGGGTCGAGGAGTCTTAGAAGACCCCGACGACGTCAAGGACCTGGAGCACCTGTGCTTCAAGGGTTGAACCCTCAGATGAGGCTCGTTCTTATTCAATCCTACACAGAACAAAAGCTGGGTTGAGGGCAAAATGCCTCGACCCAGTTACGGGCGGAATGGGTGGCTGAGTGAGGCGGAGCGGAGCTCTCCGACGAGGTGACGGTGGAGGAGAGCCGATAACCCTGTTCCAGGGCGAACCAGGGTGGCTGAAGGGGTGGAGAAGGTGGAGAGAGGGTCGGCGAAGGTGATGGTGCAATCGGACAGGGGAAGTGATGATCAGAGTACGGTGGGTGGTCGATGAAAGCTTGGCGGATCGAAAATCTAAGGAAAACTACAGAAGATCTAACCTAACTGATGAAGGCAGTCGTCTGGACTGGAGGTGCTGGACCTCCGAGGGTCTTTGCCTCAATGGGGCGACGCGACCAGAGGCTCGAGCTCGTCGATGGCGGAGCACGGCGAGAAGCTCACTGGATCTGAGGCTGGAGGCCTCGGTCCCTCGCTGCTACATGCTCCCTCGCTAGCTGTCACTGAAGGAAGGAGGATGGAGGTCACTGGAGCCGAAGGCGATGGCCAAAGATGCGTGAAAACGGTGGCTCCGACGAGCTTTATACTTCGCGGGGATCCGAGAAGATGTGAGTGAAGCGCACGGATCGTGGAGAGGATACCTAAGGGAAGAATCGGGCATGAATCACGGTTTGCTCCTTGACAATCGGAGCCTAAAATCGAGACGGATGGAGAATGGATCGACTCAGGAAAATTTGGCAAAATCGGGTCGAAAGCCAGATCCGGGTGAGAGGTGGTCGAGGGGGGGGGGGGAGTTGACCGGGGGTCAACAATCCCCCATGGACCAATCAGATTATTCCTAGTCAAAAATATTTAGAAGTTAAATTAAATATATAAAATGATTTTATTTAAAAATATTTACAAAACAAAAAATGTTTATTATTTTTCAAATTATTTTTAGTGATTTTTATTTATTTTTTTGAGAAAAATAAATTAATGTATATACATAATATAGTATTATATATATATAAAATACCTATGTATTTTATATTTTTATTTTTATTATTTTATTTTTGTATAAAAACTGCAATTTTATATTTTATTTATTTACAACATAAAATTTGGGAGATAAAATAATTTTTATTTTATTTTTATTGATTATTTACAAAGGTAAAATAAATAGGTCTTTTATTCCTATATACATGGTATATGTACAATGTGGAGAGAGAAAGTATTTTATTTTTGATTTTATTTTATTTTTCTTATTTTTATTTTTTTAGAAATATACACAAATTACGAAAAACATATTTTTATTTTTGTTTTATGAAAATAGAATATATACAAGAAGGAGTGTAATCATGGATGAATGGCCCTATCTCTCTCTACTTGGTTTCTTTTGCGGTCGGGCCAATGCTTGGCACTCCCTTAGGTTCGGGTCACTCGATATTTATTCTAAATATCTCCTTCTTTTTCTTTATTTTTTTTCTTTTATTTTTGCACAAAAACATGCTAATTATTCGATATTAACACAAGCATGCATTTTGGTAATTTATTATATTTACAGCTATCTACAAGGTGTTTTGTAAAGATTTGTAGCTAAAAAAAAATAAACAGTGATGAATGAGTATTCATCACCCCCTATACTTTACTTTGCTAGTCCCTTAACAAACACTTATTTGAAAAAGAAGTGAAAAAGAAAAGAAAAAAAAGAAGGGAAGAAAAATGAATCAATGCTAATTATTAATCTTGTCTTCGTTAAATTGAAGTATGGAGCTCAGTCAGATCTTTGGATTATTAATTTGTCGGAACCTTATTCGGACTTAGGTTTAAAACTCAACAGCCTCTAAGTTCCACTTAATCTATGGTCAAGACTCCTCAACAATCCAGATCAGGACAAGTCTACATACACAATCTCTGATGACTATGAATCTTTTCTTGTACGATGTAAGTGATGTATAGCTCTCCACATCAGAAATAGCAAAGTGACAACCCTCCCCAACAAGGTAACTCTAATACCCTAGTCTGGCAACTCTTTCCTCGAGGAGCGGGGTATTCCCTTCTAAGTTCCAGTTCAACCGGCTCAATAAGAGGATGAAGAAGAGATTGGACCATGGCCAGTGTAGCCATGTATCCTTGGGAGCTCAACCAATGTAGCTAAGTCTCCCTGCTGCAAGCTTCATGAGATGGAACATGGATAACATAAGCTTTGCTTTATTGCACTATATACACTCCGGTGGGATTATCATTTTCTCTCAGACCCACCACTTTTTTGGAGTTATTCATGTCTTTTGGCATTTTTTGACATATGTACAACATATCTACAAAGTGCAGCATATATACATAAGGAGTTTTTCCTCTTAAGCCAGTAGACTATCCCTCTTTTGAAGCTTTATTGCAACCCACATCTCCTGTCGTTAGACCTCATGGCTACCAGACCAAGTTGAGACGCACTTCCTTCACTATAAGAAGAAGAGAGGTTCCGCCTAGAAGTACTACCCTCATATGCTACCCCAAGTCAAAGAAGATTTCCTCCTCACCACCTCATCCGTAGAGAGCTAGGTGTAAAGTGCTAGTCCAAGTAAAGCCATTGTCTGTAGAAGTCATGTGTGCGTTGTTAAATGTTCTACTTAGGCTCATCGAGATGACATATGATCACAGCCTAGTGGACTCAAAGAATTAAGTCCCCATGGACCTAAAAAGTCTCAACCCTAAGCCCTATAAGGTTCATCTTAGAATTAGGTGGATTACGATCTTAACCAAGCTCCATTTTTCAATTTAATTCCAGGCTAGTTTAAATGTCAACTATGATTCGGAAAAACTGTACAAATATTTACAAAAATGCAATTTTTCAAATTTTTTGAAAAGATGCAAATTTTTTGCAAAATGTTTGAAAACATGGATGTATGCATGAATGCAAAGTTTTGCAAAATGTTTACACAAATTTACACAAGGTTTTTGCAAACTTTTTGTTTTTTCAAAACATTTTACAAAAATTTTGTACTATACACATAATTTTGATATCAAAATATTTACAAAATATTTACACAAAAGATTTTTACAAACATTTTTACAAAAATAATTTTGTACATAACTATGTATGTGCAATAAAGAATTTTATTTACAAGATTTTTTTTAATTTTTTTATGGAATTTAAGGGTTTTTACCATTTTTATTTATTAACACACTCACACAAAGTACGAGTTATGGCCAAAGTATATATGAAACATATACGACACCCCCTATACTTAGCTCGAACGATGTCCTCAGAGTGAATCAAGAGCGATGAAGAAGACATAACCCGTGCTTAGTATAAGGAGTGGAAAGGAAAGGCTATATACAAAGACGAATGAAAGAATAGAAATGAAAAGGAATCTCGGAGTTTCCCCCTATACTTAGGATCAAGTAATCCTAAGTATAGCAGGCTGTACACAAAGGGAAATCTGAGTGGAGAATGTACAGGGTCTACCTCCCCTATACTTACGGTGAAAATATCCCTAAGTATAGGCAACAAAACAGAGATATAAAAGAATCAAAAGAAGATAAATATATACAAGATGGAAGGGATGGACATTACCCCCCCTATACTTAAGGTGAAGAATCCATAAGTATAGGCAATGACAGGAATAATGAAACAGAATGAAAGGAACAACTCAGTGTTTCCACCCCCTATACTTAGGATGAGGTATATCCTAAGTATAGCACAAATAATCCTAAATGAGACCTGGGGTATGAAACAAACACAGAAGAAACAAAGAACAAATCAAGACGAAACACGTATATACAAAGAGTACAATGTTGAGGTGCCTCTCAACAAGCGCTAGATTTTACGCCCCTAGCTGGGCGCAAAGGCTAGGACAAAGCTGTATCAAGATTCAGGACGACATCTGTAAGGCGAATGTCGTACTGTCGTCGCAGTCTCGGTATGAAAACAACGACAAAATCAACAATGTAAAGGATACACCAAAATAGGCAATCAGGCGGGTGTCTGCTACCGGGCAATGATATGTGAAGATGTGATCGGGATCCAGTAGCACAAAAGAAATCATCGGCTCAAGATCAGACTAGAGTGGAAGTGTAGAGCCGAAGAAATCAAATGTGGAGAAAGAAGGATCGGTCATGGAATCCTCCACGTCAATCAGTGTCTCAAAAAGGTGTGGAAAGTCAGGATCGGGAGACTCACTAAGAAAACTGATATTCGATGCATATAATGGAGAAAAATCAGACAGATCATCGAATATCTCAAAGACCAGCTCATCCTCGCGAGGGTTGTCGAGGTGAGACAACTCAGAATCAGAAGGATCGGAAGACTCGGTTTCGTGATCTGCCAGCTGAGTACACATTGTGAGGGGCATTCTCCTGCAGATAACCCTCGGGGAGTAATGCAAGACCATCAGTGAAAAAGAGAGGATCATGATCTGAATAGAGATCTGCGCTGCTAGCAAGCACCCGCTCCGTGCACCAGAATGCATCATCTGCTAAAGTCTGTCTCTGGTCAGTCTGGAAACAGGAGAAAGTACTGGTGAACAACGCGGAAGCTATCGATGTGACTACGGCTGATCCTCGGGTTGCGGCAGTGCTGGCTATCATCTGCTCCTCATGAAATGTATCTGTCTCTATGAAATGGAGGGGAGAAGGCTCAAATACGGGACTATCTATATCTGGCATCCCAAAGTGGTGTCCCGTATCGAGCTGTGGCTGTTGGAATGAATCCTGATGTCTGTCTAAGTTGGAGAAGTATCTCTGCAAGGTAGAAGCTGAATCGTCTGGAAATGGACACTGAAATGTCTGGATCAATGACTGTAATAACTGGGGCTCCTCCATCTCCTGGAATATCAGAAGATCCGATATAAAAGACTCGTCAACTGAAAAGTCCAGGGCTGACTCGAACTCTAGCTGGAAGACCAACGGGAACTCGATCAGACTCTGGGTCAGAACCTCCACTGTGGTGGTCATCTCCACTATCATCTGTGCTGTAACAGAATCCATGTCCTCGATCGGGTGTGTGATAGTTATGTCCTCATGAAGTGCAGTACACCCAACTGGTACTGCATCATCCTAGTGTGCTGCCCCGACTACTGCATCTCGTGAAGATTGTCTCTGTGAAAGTGATCTCGAGATGGCATCAAGTAACTCAATGTCGGAACTGCGGTGTGAACCACCACACGAGGTCACGACCAATGTTATCTGATCTGCGGTCATCCCCCTCATGGAAATCTCGACAAGGTCCGTCGGTGAAAGTCCGTGATCGGGAAATCTCCTCAAGAGGTCAAGAAACCCCAGCCATGCATCATGCACTGGCTCTTGGGGGTCTACTGAAAAATTCACGATAACTGACCGCATCATATCTGCTCTACGTTGGGGATAATATCTCTCTAGAAACTTGAACCGTAAGTCTCCCCACGTAGCGAATCTCCTTCCCAATCCTCTGCACCATTTCATGGCTCTGCCCTGAAGTGAAAATGGGAAGGTCTTCAACATCAGCTCCTCTGAAGTGATATCCAAATATGTCCGGGTCTCGCAGAATTCCTTGAACTCTGATAAATGAAGATACGACTCCTCGTGCACCTCCCCTGAGAATGTCGACAGTCTCTGTATGTACTCCAAGTCGAGAATGAATCGACTAAATGTAGAAGCTGACTGAGCTCCCTGGCCCGTATGCTCATCGATCATCCTGTCGTTGGAGGCGTCTGGTAGTCGCATCTGCTCTGTATGATCGTGTGTGGAGTGCACTCTCAATCCAGCAGTGAAATCGTCCGGGTCTCGCATCTGCTCAATATGATCTCCACAGATGCGTAGCGCAGCATGCCCAAAAGAATGAAGGGGAGGGGAAGAAGAGAACGGGAGGATGGTCGAAGATCCGACCTCCCTCAAAGGTGGACTGGAATGATGGATATAAGAAGAAGAAGCCGCAAGAGTCGGCAAGAAAGTAGTGCGATCCATCATCCCGGGGTAGAGAAGAAGAAGAAGAAAGAAGACTGAAGGGAGGGTGGGAGGGAGAAAGATAGATGACTAGAGAAGAAGATGGATGAAAAAGAAGAAGGCGGATCGGATCTGAAAACACAAACAGGATTGGTCAAGCAATACCCCCAATTCACCTACTCAACACAGAGCTGATGACCGTAAAGGTTCGGTCTTTTATCTTGTCATTTTTATTTTGGTGATAAGACAGTCTATCAGAGCGATTAGCGAGCTGTTAGGAATCCAACTCCCCTAGGAGACTGTCCCGATCCCAAACTAGATCTTTCCCAGCTAGTACAAGCTGCGGACCATTTACCGGCTACCCGATTGGCTCGCTCTATAAAGGATCGCGGCCCGCTTTACCGGAGACCGGAGTGATCCTTACTGAAGAACGACTAGCTCAAAATCAGTAGTCTGAAAGAGGGTCGGATATGGCTCTATCCTATGGTACGTGTCACTCTCTCACTCATACAAACCATCCAGTGAGGGGATTACTCTCCCAAGACAAATTATTAGTCAGTGTCTTTTAAGATCCAGTTTAATTAACAACCCCGATTTTATTGTTTTTGTTTCTAGGTCTTTTTCAAATAAACAATTGCCTAACCAGTTTTTTGGTTCTCATGATTTTATTAAGTCCAAGAAAACGAGGGAAGAAGACGAAAAAGTCGATGCACGATGAAGTCAATGATGCATGCTGAGTAAGAATGCGTACCTTTCCTCCAGCTCTCTACATGCAAAATGATCCGCGCATAATTGAAAGATAGAAATTAAATCTAACCTAAATGATGCAACGAAGAAAACATCCTTAAGACAGGAATTTCCACACGTGAAGCACTATTTTTATTGATTAATTAATTAGGTCCAATTATCGGTCTATAGGTACATGCAAGGTAAATAATCTTGGGTACTAATTAATTACGTCACAAAGCAAGGATAAATTCCTAAGCTAAGGCCAAATCTTCGATAAATCAGAATAAAAGAAAAAGCGAGAAAAATAAAAACCGGCGAAAATCGCGGTGAGGTCCCCCGAGCACACTGGTGCTCGGCAAAACAGACCCCGACAATCACCACAAGTCTGAATGTCTCTGAGCTGTCCCTGTATTATTACAATAATAATCAGACTGAAAAGGAAATTAAACTAAACTACACTAAATCTAACTACGCTCCCAGACTCCTGCTCTTCTTCCTCGCGCTCTCCTGCGGCTCTATAGAGAAAAGAGATGCCTCCGATTCCCGTGGTTGCATCAGCTTCTCGAAGAAAGCCGCCTCGGTCGTCGGGCCCTCGCAAGAAAAGTAAACAGAAATGCGTCAGACCAACAGTTATTATAATAATGCAATACAAATAAAAATGAGTGACAAATATGTGCAAAAATAAAAATAAATAAAAAAAATAAAAACAAACAAAAATAAAAATAAAAATAAAATAATAGAAAAAGAAAACAGAAGAAAATAAAAGAAAATGAGAAAGCCGCGAAAACCGCAAAAGAAACAAAAACTGCGAAAAAGCCGTGAAACTAAAACCGAAAAAGAAAAATGACTACTAAGCCGTGCTCCCTGGCAACGACACCATTCTGATGACCTAAAAATCCCTTGTGATCCGAGTGAAGGTATAAATCAGGGTCGTTGCGACCCGAACCGTGAGGCTAACTCAACTAGAAAATCAAGACCACCAAATAATAGGAATCAAGAAAATCAAACCAAATAGCGGTCTCGCTATTTTATTTAACCTGGTATAGATACCAGGGTCGAACTCAGGGAGCACATATTGGCTAAGAGCCTACGAAGTAGCCGAGAATCAAAATAAAATAAAACAAATTATTTTTGGTGGATTTTTAGATTTTTAATTTTTTTGTTATTTTTAATTATAAAGAAAGTATAAAAGAAGGGTAAAAAGTCACAAACAACAATTTATTTAATATCACAAAACAAGTCAGAAAATAAAAATAAAAATATTTTTTGATTTTGTAATTTTCAGATGTTTTTGGTAATTTTCTCAGATTTTTTTATGGTTTTTAGTTGTTTTTACAAAAATGAAAGAAAGCCAAAAATGAAAGCTACTGGGCAGCCAAACTCTAAAGTCTATTAAAAAATAGAAAATAGCCTAAAAAATCCAGCAACAATTTTATGAAAAACTATAAATAAAAACCTAACTGCTGAAAAAGAAATTGCATTTTTTTTATTTTTTCTGATAATTTTTAGGGTTTTTATATATCCAAAAATGACAAAAATTACATAGATTCAAAAAGACAATAAAACAAACAAACCACAATTTCTTTAGAATGTTTGGAGACTTTTTAATATTTTTAGTTGGTTTTTATAGTTAGACAACAGCAAAAGGCAAGGTTTTTTTATTTTTAAAAATAGAAAATCAAAACAAAAATATCCCAAAATTTCTCTGTAATTTTTACACAATGACATGGGCCACGTGTCCAAATTTCAAGAGATTTGGAGTTTATTTGCTATTTTATTCAACCAATCAAATGCTCACAGCACACAGGGACTAAGTGTAAAGAAAACAAATTCCAAGGGCCAGAAGAAAACACGTGTAAAAAATCTGGGGCCAAATCTACAAAAAAGCCCAAGGTCGCACGTGGGCGACACGTGAATCACACTCAGAGGGGCATAAATGTCATTTTAATTAATAAAACTTCAAACAGTAACAACACTAAACTCCAGAGAAGAACATGCAAATGACCCACAATACACGTGACAGACCATGCGATCCATGCTCACAGGGACTAACTTGCAAATTACAAAAACTTAAGGTCCTGAATGCAAATTATCAAAAATAAGAACACTTCTAAAAATATTTACAGGATTAAAATGAAATGTAAAAAAGAGTTAAGGGCCTAAGTGCAATTTACCCCTTTATTAAAGATCCAACGGCAAAGGGGCTTCACGTGAGATCGGACGGTTGTGATTGGCTGTACCCCTTCGGTGATTGACGCTCAGGACTAGATCCTCAGATGGATCCAACGACTGCGATCCTCGGATGATGGACAATTGGGATCAGAACTGGCGAGGATGCTCGATCGGACGGCTTGGAGGGCCCCTGGAAGAACAGCTCGCCAGCGAACTTCGACCGGCCAATACGCGCACCCGAGGGCTCCTCCGAGGCTGCTCTGATGGACGAAATGAAGCTCGAGGATGTTCGAAGCTGATGGTCTGCTCCGATGGGGCCGAGGAGTCCTGGAAGACCCCGACGACATCAAGGACCTAGAGCATATGTGCTTCAAGGGTTGAACCCCCAGATGAGGCTCATTCTTCTTCAATCATGCACAGAACAAAAGCTGGATCGAGGGCAAAATGCCTCGACCCGGTTACAGGCGGAATGGGCGGCTGAGTGAGGCAAAGCGGAGCTCTCCGGCAAGGCGACAACGGAGGAGAGCCGATAGCCCTGTTCCGGGGCGAACTAGGGTGGCTGAAGGGGTGGAGAAGGTGGAGAGAGGATCGGTGAAGGTGATGGTGTAGTCGGACGGGCGAAGTGATGAACAGAGTACGGTGGGTGGTCGATGAAAGCTTGGCAGACCGAAAATCTAAAAATCAAAATCTAAGGAAAACTACAGAAGATCTAACCTAACTGATGAAGGCAGACGTCTGGGCTAGAGATGCTGGACCTCCGGGGGTCTTTGCCTCAATGGAGCGACGCGTCCAGAGGCTCGAGCTCACCGGTGGCGGAGCACGACGAGAAGCTCGCTGGATCTGAGGCTAGAGGCCTCGGTCCCTCACTGCTACACACTCCCTCGCTAGCTGTCACTGAAGGAAGGAGGATGGAGGTCACTGGAGCCGAAGGCGATGGCCAAAGATGCGTGAAAATGGCGGCTCCAGCGAGCTTTATACTTAGCGGGGATCCGAGAAGATGGGAGTGAATCGCGTGGATCGAGGAGATGCTACCTAAGGGAAGAATCGGGCGTGAATCACGATTTGCTCCTCGACAAACAGAGCTTAAAATCGAGACGGATGGAGAAGAGACCGACTCAGGAAAATTTGGCGAAATCGGGTCAAAAGCCATATCTGGGTGAGAGGTGGTCGGGGGGGGGGGGGAGTTGACCGGGTGTCAACAATCCCCTGTGGACCAATCAGATTATTCCTAGTCAAAAATATTTAGAAATTAAATTAAAAATTGAAAACGATTTTATTTAAAAATATTTACAAAATGAAAAATGTTTATTATTTTTCAAATTATTTTTTAGTGATTTTTATTTATGTTTTTGAAAAAAATTAAATTAATGTATATACATAATATAATATTCTATACATGTATAAAATACCTATGTATTTTATATTTTTATTTTTATTATTTTTTGTACAAAAACCCCAATTTTATATTTTATTTATTTACAATATAAAATTTGGGAGATAAAGTAATTTTTATTTGGTTTTTATTGATTATTTACAAAGGTAAAATAAATAGGTCTTTTATTCCTATGTACATGGTATATGTACAATGTGGAGAGAGAAAGTATTTTATTTTATTTTTGATTTTATTTTATTTTTCTTATTTTTTGTTTTATTTTTAGAAATATGCACAAATTATGAAAAACACTTTTTTTTTATTTTATGAAAATAGAATATATACAAGAAGGAGTGTACTCGTGGATGAATGGCCATATCTCTCTATACTTGGTTTCTTTTGCGGTTAGGCCAATGCTTGGCCCTCCCTTGGGTTCGGGTCACTCGATATTTATTCTAAATATCTCCTTCTTTTTCTTTATTTCTTTAATCTTTTATTTTTGCACAAAAACATGCTAATTATTCAATATTAACAAAAGCATGCATTTTGGTAATTTATTATATTTTACAACTATCTACATGGTGTTTTGCAAAGATTTGTAGCTAAAATAAAAGAATAAAGAGTGATGAATGAGTATTCATCACTTCCACAATAATAACGTCTACTACATATAATTCTTTTGTGTTTGTTTTTCTCCAATGTGTCTAAAGTCATAGCTGTTTAGATTTGTTTTACTATAACTTTCTTTTATAGAACAAGAGGTTCACCTGCAGAGCTAGAATAAGTAGATATCGATGCATCCGATGGATGGTGGTATCATTCATGTACTCAGTGCAAAGCTGCTTTGAAGCAATTTGAGAGCAGTTTCTGGTGCGATCGGTGCTGCAATGTTGAAGAATTCCCCTTACCATGGTAGACTTACTCTTTTATACCATTCAAATAATTTCTAATGTCATTCAACTAATATGCACTGACGATATAATTTATACTTCAGGTATAAATTGAGTATCATTGTTCAAGATGATACGGGCCACGCATCATTTATAATGTTCGGGTCCTTAGTGGCAGACCTCATAGGAGTTTCTTGCATGAATCTCATGTCAAATTCAAAACAAGATATATTGAATGTTCCTGCTATATTACAAGGATTGATTGATCAAACTTTTAACTTTAGAATAACCTTGGGTTTTCATGACAATAGAAAGAAAATGCAGGCAAAGGTTGTTAAAATAATTCCTGATTCTGCACCAGCAGATCAACATTCCCATGGTAGTGTATATATTTTAGCATAAGACCGATTTTTGTGCGTTACAGATGTTTTAAAGATAATTGCATCCTTTTGTCCAAATAATAGATAACCCTTGCAAGGATTCGACTTTGGAAGTAAAATCAAGTACAGCTTCGAAAGATATTGAAACATCCGATAGTCCACATGTTAGGTTAGTGCATTCTAAAATTTTATCTCATTATAATCACTTAGTTAGTTTTATTGTTTCACAAATGAAATACGATAATAACACAACAAACAACTAACTTCAAATTTTATTAGAAGGGTTGGAGAATTTAGTAAAAGGAAAAAATGAAGAAACTCTAGCAGAAACAACAGAAACAGAGGCAAAGCGGGTCCGGAAGAAGTAATTTCAGATATTATATTCTCAAAATTTTAAATATTTAAAGTATTTTGAAGAGATTAATTTCTTTCATATTCTGGCATTGCAGGTAGACCACATGTTCTATTAGATACACATGTTCTAACAAAGCCAAGCTTGTGTTACGTTGTTTTATAAACTTTGTCCATATATTTTGGTTTTACAAAAACTTCTCCTCTGGACAATGAAAGTAAACTTAAATAGTTGTCTGTAAATAGTTTTTTGGGGGTATAGATGTAAGTATACATATAAAGTAGCACTAATTTTGTTGTTTTTATATACAATTAACATCTTCTGTTTTGTTAGTACATAAATTCTTGGTACATTTAATGATCCGAACTGATTCAGATCGGAACATAAAAAAGAACTTCAAAAATCTCTTTCTCTTCTCTTCTTTTGGTAAGCTCTTTCAAATAAAGGAGCCCTGTCGCCCATCGACAGGTCCAGGTATTCCTTACTCTTCCCATTCTTTCTTTTTCGCTGATGAGTCTCGGCTACTACAACTTGACTAATCATGACTTCTATATGCTTTGGCTGTCCTACCTATGGAAATTATCTCTTTCATTTTTTCCTTCGTATATAGGATATAAAACCAACTACTTACGTACAATCATGTAGTTGTAGTTATTTTTGTTTTGATTTTAACACATTTTTACTTCTCCTAACATTTCCAGGCGCTTATAAATAATTAGAGCAATGACCGTGCTTTGTGTCTGAAACAGAAAATGGAAGTAACGGCTTACCATCTTAGCTGGTGAAGGTATGAGCCAGAGACTACTAGACCTGAAGCTTATATATAGGTGAGAGGCCATTAGTACTAATACCCTTAAGGCTCTTGACACCGGCTTTTGACATGTCCAATGGGGCTTCGCACTGCAAGAATAGCATTGGGAGGAAGAAAGCGCATCTTCCACCCCCCCAAACTATTAACATTAATGTCATCTTAACCCTTACATCGTGGCATGCTCTATCCTCGTCCACCCTTTGATGTCTACGAGGGACTAGATACTCTCCCCTTGCTGAAGTTTTTTAATAACATATTGAGAAGATGTTACGCTACATGGAACCATCTATAGTTATCATCTATATTAAAATGGAGAGGTGATTTAGGTTTCTGCATGGAAACCATCTTGCATCCTTTTAATATTGCAGATATAGCATTTATGAAGCGATGATTTTTTTTGCATCTTTTTCACTTTCTATATTTTACAAATATAAAGATATTGGTTTTATTTGTCATTTCTCTACATGGAAACCATCTATATTCTGATTTTGTTTTTTTTCCTTTAATACGCAACCATTTTCAACAGAGTTTCTTTGAATTTATTGACGATAAAGATATTTGTCATTTTCTTATTTCTTATATGATAATTTCAAGTTTGTTTGTATACTTATATAATACTTCAACGGTGTACGGGTATAATTTATTTTCCTGAGAATGCTTTGTTAAATGCATCTTTTATTACATTAAGTGTATTGTTCTAAATATCTTTAAACTCTTTGTTACACCTTTTCTCTACTATTTAACTTGATTATTTAATAGAGGCAATGATGAGACCCTTTGTTACAAGTAATACAAACCATTTTCTATCCTTGACATTGACAAAAATCAATGATGAGACCATTTCTTACATGTAATATAAAACATTGTTTGCGCTTAACATTGAGATGGCATGGCGATTTGAAGTTTCCTACTCCACTTTGCAGCTTCTCTATGTTTACATCGCTCTGGGAAATTGTAAAAGAAAACTTTTTCAGTGGTATTGTGTTCATAATATATTACATGTAACAATCTATAGTTATCCTATATATTAAAATGGGGAGGCAATTTAAGTTTCTTCATGGAAACCATCTTGCATCCTTTTAATATTGTAGAGGTAGCATATGTCAAGGTAAGAAATTTTGAGCCTCTTTTATTTTCTGTATATTGTTCATTTATATTATATCCATACATTTGCTACCATCTTATGATAATTTAATGTTTGTTTGTATACTTATATAATACTTCAACTGTATATGGGTATAATTTATTTTCCCGAGAATGCTTTGTTTAATGCATCTTTTATTACATTTAGTGTGCTGTTCTAAATGTCTTTGAATTCTTTGTTGCTCTTTTTCTCTACTATTTAACTTGATTATTTAATAGAGGCAATGATGAGACCATTTGTTACATGTAATACAAACCAATATCTACCCTAGACATTGAGAAAAATCAGTGATGAGACCATTTCTTACATGTAATATAAAACAATGTTTACGCTAATATGTACTGACAATATTATTTATACTTCAGGTATAAATTGAATATCATCGTTCAGGATGATACGAGCCATGCATCATTTATAATGTTCGGGGACTTAGTGGCATACCTCAGAGGAGTTTCTTGCATGAATCTCATGTCAAATTCAAAACAAGATAGATCGAACGTTCCTGCAATATTACAAGGATTGATTGGTCAAACTTTTAACTTTAGAATACGCTTGGGTTTTCGTGATAATAGAAAGAAAATGCAGGCAAAGGTTGTTAAAATAATTTCTGATTCTGCGTCAGTAGATCAGCATTTCCATGGTAATGTATATATTTTAGCATATGATCAATTTTCGTGCGTTACAGATATTTTAAAGATAATTGCATCCTTTTGTCCAAATAATAGATAGCGTTTGCGAGGATTCAACTTTGGAAGTAGGCTCAAGTACAGCTTCGAAAGAATTGAAACATCTGATAGTCCACATGCTAGGTTAGCACATTCTAAAATTTATCTCATTATAATCACTTAGTTAGTTTTATTGTATCACAAATGAAATACAATAATAACACAAAAAACAACTAACTTCAAATTTTATTAGAAGGGTTGGAAAATTTAGTAAATGGAAAAAATGAAGAAACTCTGACAAAAGCAATCAGAGGCAAAGCAGGCCCGGAAGAAGTAATTTCAGATATTATATTCTCAAGTTTTTAAAATTTTTAAGTATTTTGTAGAGATTAATTTCTTTCGTATTCTGGCATTGCAGGTAGACCACATGTTGTATCAGATACACATGTTCTAACAAAGCCAAGCTTGTGCTACTTTGTTTTATAAACTTTGTTCATAGATTTTTGTTTTATGAAGAAATTTCTCCTCTGGACAATGAAAGTAAACTTAAACAGTTGTCTGTAAATAGTTTTTTGGGGGTATAGATGTAAGTATACATATAAAGTAGCACTAGTTTTTTTGTTTTTATACACAATTAACATCTTCTGTTTTGTTAGTACATAAATTCTTGGTACGTTTGACGATTCGAATTGATTTAGACCGGAACATCAAAACGAAACTTCAAAAATCTCTTTCTCTTCTCTTCTTTTGATGAGCTCTTTTGAATAAAGGAGCCATGTCGCCCACCGACAGGTCCAGGTATTCCTCACTCTTCCTATTCTTTCTTTTTTGCTGATGAGTCTCAGCTACTGCAACTTGACTAATCCCGACTTCTATCTGTTTTGGCTGTCCTACCTATGGAAATTATTCTCTTTCATTTTTTCCTTCGTATATAGTATATAAAACCAACTACTTACGCACAATGATGTAGTTGTAGTTATTTTTGTATTGATTGTATCATATTTTTACTTCTCCTAACATTTCCAGGTGTTTATAAATGATTAGAGCAATGACTGTACTTCGTGTCTGAAACAGAAAATGGAAGTAGCGGCTTACCATCTTAGCCGGTGAATGTAAGAGCCAGCGACTACTAGACCTGAAGCTTATATATAGGGGAGAGGCCATTAGTCCTAATACCCTTAAGGCTCTCAGCACCGGCTTTCGACATGTCCAATGAGGATTCGTACCGCAAGGATAGCGTTGGGAGGAAGAAAGCGCATCTTCCACCCCCCAAACTATTAACATTAGTGTCATCTTAACCATGACATCATGGCATGTTCTGTCCTCATTCACCCTTTGATGTCTATGAGGGACTAAATACTCTCCCCTTGCTGAAGTTTTTTATTAAGATATTGGGAAGATTCTACGCTACATGGAACCATCTATAGTTATCATCTATATTAAAATAGAGAGGTGATTTAGGTTTCTGCATGTAAACCATCTTGCATCCTTTTAATATTGCAGATATGGCATTTATAAAGTGACGATTTTTTTGCATCTTTTTCCCTTTCTATATTTTACAAATATAAAGATATTGGTTTTATTTGTCATTTCCCTACATGGAAACCATATATATTCTGATTTTATTTTCCCCTCTTTTACGCAATTGTTTTCAACAGAGTTTCTTTGAATTTATTAACGATAAATATATTTGTCATTTTCTTATTTCTTATATCATAATTTCATGTTTGTTTGTATACTTATATAATACTGTGTACGTGTATAATTTATTTTCCTGAGAACGCTTTGTTTCATGCGTATTTTATTACATTTAGTGTACTGTTCTAAATATCTTTAAATTCTTTGTTACACCTTTTCTCTATTATTTAACTTGATTATTTAATATAGACAATGATGAGACCATTTGTTACATGTATTACAGACCACTTTCTATCCTTGACATTGAGAAAAATCAATGATGAGACCATTTCTTACATGTAATATAAAACATTGTTTGCGCTTAACATTGAGATGGCGTGGCAATTTGAAGTTTCTTGCTCCACTTGCAGCTTCTTTATGTTTACAGCGCTCTGGGAAATTGTAAAAGAAAACTTTTCCAGTGGTAGTGTGTTCATAATGTATTACATGTAACAATCTATAGTTATCCTATATATTGAAATGGAGAGACAATTTGAGTTTCTTCATGGAAACCATCTTGCATCCTTTTAATATTGTAGAGGTAGCATATGTCAAGATAATAAATTTTGAGCCTCTTTTGTTTTCTTTATATTTTTCATTTATATTGTATCCATACATTCACTACCATTTTATGATAATTTAGTGTTTGTTTGTATACTTATATAATACTTCAACTGTGTATGGGTATAATTTATTTTCCCGAGAATGCTTTGTTTAATGCATCTTTTATTACATTTAATATGTTGTTCAAAATTTCTTTAAATTCTTTGTTACTCTTTTTTTGTACTATTTAACTTGATTATTTAATATAGGCAATGATTAGACCATTTGTTACATGTAATACAAACCAATTTCTCCCCTAGACATTGAGAAAAATCAGTGGTGAGACCATTTCTTACATGTAATATAAAACAATGTTTATGCTTAACATTGAGATGGCGTGGCAATTTTTTTATGTTTTTCGTTTACATTTTATCCATACATTTGCTACCATTTTCATAAGAATTTGTAAAAATTCATTGATGACAGAGATATTTGTCATTTTACTATTCATTTGATAACAATATCATGTTTCTTTGTGTCTGTGCATCTGAGGACAAGTATTCATACATCTCTTGGTATATCCAGTTGTACATGGAACAATAGATAGTTATCATCTATAAATGGAGAGGTAATTTATATTTCTGCATGGAAACCATATTACATCTTTTAATATTGCAGAGATAGCATTTATGAAGGGAAGATTTTTTTTCCTCTTTTTCCCTTTTTTATTTTATAAATATAAAGATATTACTTTTATTTACCATTTCACTGCACTTCAAATTCATTGACGATAAAAATATTTGTCGTTTTCTTATTTCTTATATAATAATCTCATATTTGTTTGTATATTTATATTTAAATTGTATATGGGTATAATTTATTTTCATGACAACGCTTTGTTTAATGCAAATTTTATTACATTTAGTGTATTGTTTTTGAATTTCTTTAAATTCTTCTATTAGACCTTTTCTCTACTATATACAAGGAACAACATTTATAGTTATCATCTATAAATGAAGAGGGAATTTAGTTTTCTGCATAGAAACCATCTTGCATCTTTTAATATCACAGAGATAACATTTATGAAGGTAAGATTTTTTTGCCTCTTTTCCTTCTCTATATTTTATAAATATAAATATATTAGTTTTATTTACTGTTTCCTTGCATGGAAACCATCTATATTATGCGTTTATAGTTTTGCCTCTTTTATGCTGCCGTTTTCAAGAGAGTTTCTTCAAATTCATTGATAATAAAGATTTTTATCGTTTTCTTATCGGTTTTATAATAATCTCATGTTTGTTTGTATACTAACATAATATTTAAAGTATGTATGGGTATAATTTATTTCTCGAGAACGCTTTGTTTAATGCAAATTTTATTACATTTAGTGTACTATTTGTAAATTTCTTTAAATTCTTCTATTAGACCTATTTTATACTATATAACTTGCTTATTTAATTGAGGCAATCATGAGAACAATTGTTACATGTAATACATACCAATTTCTACCCTTGATATTAAGAAGAAGCAATGATGGGACCATTTCTTATATGTAATATCAAACAGTATTTACCCTTAACATTGAGATAGCGTGACAATTTGAAGTTTCCTACTCCACTTTGCAGGTTCTCTATGTTTACACCGCTATGAGAAATTGTAAAAATAAATTTCCAGCGGTATTGTATTTGTAATATATTACATGGAACAATCTATAGTTATCCTGTATATTAAAATGGAGAGGCAGTTTGCATTTCTTCGTGGAAACGATCTTGTATCCTTTTAATATTGTAGAAATAGCACATGTCAAGGTAAGAAATTTTGAGCCTATCTTATTTTCTTTATATTTTTCATTTATTTTGTATCCATACATTCACTACCGTTTTCCCAAGAATTTGTACAAATTCATTGATGATAGAGGTATTTGTCATTTTCTTATTCATTTGATAATAATCTCATTTCTCTTTGTATGTGTGTGTATTATTTCAACTGTGTATGGTTGTAGTTTAATTTTCCGAGACCAGCTTGATTAGAACGTATTTTAGTACATATAATACACTGTTTTATTTTTTTAAATTCTTTTAATGCAATTTCAGCTCTAATATCTAACATAACTGCTTAATAGAAGCAACGATGACACCATTTGTTACATGTAATATAAAACATTATCTACTATTAGCATTGAAATGATGTGATACTTGGCCTATTTCTAATTTACTTTGCATCTTCTCTATTTCTCGTTGGTCTAGAAAAATTAAAAAAAAAAGCAAATAGTGGTCCGTTCACACTCTATTACATGGAACAACCTATATTGATCACCTAGATTATAATGGAATGTTAAGTTGCCTTTCTACATGGAAACCATCTTATATCCTATTAATATTCTGGGCATAACAGTGACAAGGAAAACAAATTTTCTGAGCCTCTTTTGTTTTTTTATCTTTTGCACATATATTGGCCAATATCATTTGCTACATTTAATATAAAATATTATCTGTCCTTTTATTTTATTGAATTCCATAATATATTCCAACATCAGAAATCAACATTTCTAACCATTTCTTCTAAGTACTTATAGCCTAGAAAAAATGTATTACAAAAGGGGTTGATGGGGCTGCCCCTGGGGGCAGCCATGTTATTTTTGGGCAATTTTTTTTTATTTTTTTGAAAAAGTATCATCGTGTATATTCATCCCTATATCGCTCGTATATGCCATTCAAATTTCGTCAGAAACAGAGACTTCTACGACCTCCATCCAGACATGGTCGATTTAAAAAATCATGCGACCGTTAAAAAAATAACGTCTGGATGGAGGTCGTAGGAGTCTATGTTTCTGACGAAATTCGAATGACATATAGGATGGATATAAGGATGAATATACATGGTGATATTTTTCCAAAAAAAATAAAAAAAATTTGCGAGAAATGGGGTGGGGGCAGCTCCATTTTTCCCATTACAAAATCATTATGTTTTAAAAATACAACAAAAGTATGGCCTTCCACAATATATAGATGATTTTTTATTGGTGTATTACTTACGACAACGTTTGATTCTAACAATGACTATTGCATTTGATCTTACTAACAGTTTGTAAGTTCATATATCCATATATCTAATCATTTCTCAAAATATTTTCTTTGGTAGCAGGTTAAAATGGTCAGATTTTTTGATATGTAGATAATTGCATCATTTTGCCCAAATAACAGATATCTGTTGCGAGGATTCAACTTTGGAAGCATGCCCAAGTACAATTTCAAAAGAAATTGAAACATCGATAATCCACATGTTAGGTTAGTACATTCTAAAATTTTATCTCATTATAATCAATTAGTTTAGTTTTATTATATCATAAATGAACTACAAAATAACACAAAAAACAACTATCATCAAATTTTATTAGAAGGGTTGGAGAATTTGGTAAAAGGAAAAAATGAAGAAATTCTAGCAGAAACAACAGTAGAAACAGAGGATGGGTGGGCCCGGAAGATGTAATTTCAGATATTATATTCTCAAACTTTTTTACTTTTTAAAGTATTTTGAAGAGATTAATTTCTTTCATATTCTGGCATTGTAGGTAGACCACCTGTTGTAGCACATACAAATGTTCTGACAAAGTCAAACTTGCATTACTTTATTTTATAAACTTTGTTAATGTATTTTTGTTTTAAGAAAAAAAATTCTCCTCTGAACAATGAAACTAAACTTAAATAACTGACTGCAAATATTTTTGGGGGTATAAATGTAAATATACATAGAAAGTGCCATTGCTTTTTTGTTTTCATATACAATTAACATCTTCTATTTTGTTAGTACAATAATTCTTGGTACATTTGACACACCGAACTGATTTAGACTGGAACCTTAAAAGGAACTTCAAAAATCCCCTTTTCTCTTCTCTTCTTTTGATGAGCTCTTACAAATAAAGGAGCTCTGTCACCCTATCAATGGGTCCAGGTATTTCTCACTCTTCCTATTCTTTCTTTTTCACTGATGCATTTCAGCTACTACAACTGGAATTATCCTGGCTTCTGTCTGATTTAGGAGTCTTGCATATGGAAATTATTTTCTTTCACTTTTTCACTTCATATAGAGTATATAAACCAAATACTTAAGTAAAATCCTATAATTGCAGTTGTTTTTGTTATGATTGTAATGCATTTTTCCTTCTGTTGATATTTCTAGGTGTTTGTAAATAATTAGAGTAATGAATGTACTTCATGTCAGTTGTACATATTACAATTGAAAAAAGGATTGCTGTAATTGTTGTGGCAATTTCCCATATTTTAAAAGGTAACAAAGTTAATATTTCCGTGCTTTAAATATTCAAGCATTTGGGGATATATTCAATGAAACCAAATTCTAGACAGTCAAACTTATCACTACAAATTCGTATTGACTTTATATTTGCATGATTGTTTGATAATTTAGTATTCATATAAATTAACAAAAATGTATTCAGAATGTTCATTGTAGTGTTTCTATTTTAACTTTGAAATATTTCAATTTCTCTTAAATACTTTAAAATGCTTGCTTTACTTCTATAAGCAATGATTATACTTCATATCTATTATAGATTAGACAACAGTACAAGATGATTTGCTCGAAATGTTGCGGAAATTTAGGACGACTTAAAAGATAACAAATTGCATATTCGTGTGGTAATTATATTTCAGCAATTTGAGATGTCTTTAAGAAATATTTTGCAGACATTTGGGCTTATAATCATATACTTGTTTGCCTTTATGACCACATGAGCCTTTACTACTTTAGTGTTTAAATAGATTATCTACTATGTTTTTAGAATATTAAATTCTTCCATTTTATAAAATGGTAATAAAAGTAATTGTTGTAGTTTTATTTATCTTTTTAAATTTATTAAAAAACTTTACTTACAGATTATTAATGCTTCAGTTTACTTTGAGTGAGTTTTCCGCCCAGCATTTGGCACTTGGCATCATCTCCATCACCCATCCCTCTCCTTTTCATGGCTGAAAGTTGGGTTTAATCCTTATCCATTTTCTTTCACCCCATTTTTGCATTGCCGCCTCCTCCATCCGAGGACAAGTATTCCTACTTCTCTTGGTACGTTGTCTCCCATAGTTATTATCTACACTAAAACGGAGAGGTAATTTATGTTTCTGCATAGAAAGCATCTTGCATCCTTTTAGTATTGCATAGATAGCATTTATGAAGGGAACAATTTTTTTACCTGCTCAAGCTTACATATGTACGAATCATTTTATAATGGTGTTGCACTACTTACTTTTCTATTTAAATTTCCTTACAACATTTACTAAAATTTTCCCGTCTCTTTCGAAATCATCTCGACTCAATTTCGTTCCACCGCGAAGCGCGGGTCGCATCCCAGTCTCATTAATAGAGAAGTCTCCACCATACACATCTTGGTCAAACCCATATTACATGCCTTTATATTCAAAGGAATACCTTTTGAGGGTAGTATTGGAGAAAAAATAAGGAATAAATGAAAAATGTAAGTCACAATTTCAGTGCAATTATGAGTCGTCCTATCATCTACATAGATATCCACAATCTATTCTAGGTTTTCTCTTGGCCACACGTAAGTGAAGAAATTTGGCATTCGTCTAACTCAAACTCTTTAAGTTTGTTTTCAATCGTTGATATAGAAGGTTAATAATCAAGGTTACCATTTCACTGCATCGTTGTTGCGCCTCTTTAAGATTATATAAAATGGCATAATTATCAATGGTACTTTTGGATAGGCCTTGCAACTGAAGAACACTGCTATTAAGCTGATCGAGTTGGGAATTAAGGTTAGGAACATTAACCCTCTTTCAACATTGAATGGTCTTTTTGAGAAAGCGAAGCTTCAAAGGCAAAGGGAGTATGCGATTATACCAAATACCGGGCACAAGATCTCTGATGCCTTCAAACTATAGGCATAAATTTTCATATTTAAAGGAATGATATCTCCTCTCCGGAGCATTTTGAAAAAATAGAATCAAGTTATGATGCAAGCGAGTATGCTAAAGTCCAATAATGTAGAGTTCTTCATCCCCCAAGTCATGGCTAAAAGGATTATTATCGGTATAAATGTAGAAACACTGATATAATCTCTCCCATGATCGGAGTGTTCTATATCATCCTAGTAGGTCTTGTTTTCGAAAGTTTTATTTTCCTTCAAGTTGAAAATAATGGCCAAATGATTTAAGATGCTCTGAAATCTTTTCTATTAAGACTACCTGACGATCTATCCTCAAGCCTAGAGGTAATGTTAAAGTCATCAAGGAGGAGAATTCAGTATCGATTCTTATCAAAGAAAGACATGTCTAACTAAAGCTGTTCAAACGATCATAGGTCAATTAAATGGTATTACAATAGCAATTGGGGTTATGGACTTTCAGTTCATGGGGGGTAGTATGGGATCCGTAGTAGGCGAGAAAATAACCCGTTTGATCGAGTATGCTACCAATCGATCTCTACCTCTTATTGTTGTGTGTGCCTCTGGTGGAGCGCGCATGTAAGAAGGAAGTTTGAGCTTGATGCAAATGGCTAAAATATCTTCATGACGTTGAATGGCAAGGGAATGTAAGTTCCACATAGTTAGCACATCCTCATTACGACCACTTTGAGGTTTATAAAGCAAATCCCAACCAGTAAGAAGATTATCCATCAAGTTATCATAAGGAGAAAAATCATTTGGTATACTGGATGAAAAGAAGACAAACTTTATGTTTTATACTGAGCTTGAGAGTCCTATATATAGTCAATCGACTGTTAGATCCCCGTGCATTCCAGGTAAGATTTTTTTATTCATAAATAAATGAATAAGAAGTATAACAACAACTGCATGCGTTGATCGAAGCAGCTAAAGGAGCATAAAAGCACCGGAGGAGAGAAAGACACTCAGAGAAAGACACTCGCAAATAACAATTAGGTTGCAACATCGAAGCCTATATCTCTTAGTAGATCTCTTTCAATAATAAACCGAAAAGAGTTTAGGTCCATAAATGGGGGTTTATCTATAGATGGCGAGTCAATTGGGCTTGAGTCCTCTTAATTAAATACTCCATTCATCTTTTTACTTGCCATGGATTCTTCTTTGTTAAAAAGTAGAGAAAATCATCGGACGGGAGTGACCTCACCGATTTGGATTTCATATGGAAATCATCAATGCAGATGCCCATAATGGGCTTTGTGGACACTGAGGCAGAAGACAAGATGTCGTAGCTCCCCGTACCATAAAACTGAAGTTATAAAACTTTGCATCACGGAAACATGAAAAATAGCTAACAATTTGAAATAACTTTCGGTCTTCATCGTATGAAATAGGAATTTTAGCACAACAAATTTATGCTTGGTAAAACCATCAACAAAAGGAAACTAGTTCATAGCATAATTTCTTATATTATGATTAACATAGAGATGGTATCGTGTTTACCTCTTGAAGCGTGGGTTTCTAAACGAAGAAACCTCTTGAATCAAGTCTGGTTTGCACTTGTTTCTATCGTGGATGCGATCATGTGTCGTATAGCTTACCAGAACATCGATTTCGACTTCTTAAACTTGTCCACACAAAGATGATCAAGCTCCTGATTTCGTTGCATGAAATCAATCCTTCCTTCACGCACGAGAATCATGGAGAAACAGATAATCTTATCTTCTACAAGGCCATGTCGATGAAGAGAGAAGAGAAGAGTGATGGTGGATGTGAGTGGTCTTCTTGGAGACGAGAGTATATGTGTATGAGAGTGTCAAACTCTTGAGACTCTTCTCTTCTTCAACTCTCAAGGCAACAGAGCTTTCGTGTAATGAAGCATGCTCTTGGAGAGAGGCTATGCCCTTACTTAAGGGGATGTCTATGAAGAGTCCCACCCTTCGTAGTAGATGTCCTCTCTCTTTGTCTCCACTCATGGATGGTAGATCAAAGGCAATGATTAAATCCTTGTCCTTCGAGAAAGAGTGCTTGAATTATCTCATTTAATTACCGTCTAAAATAAAGCAACAACTTGTTGTTGAAGTTGTTGGTTGTTGAAGTTGTTGCTTCATTATCTTCATGATATTCTTATTATCATAATTGATCATTTATGAGAGAACTCTCATAACTTATGGATACTATTCATAAATCCAAATAAAAATGTAAATTTAATTTACATTTAGATTCCAATGTGAATCATATTCCCACAAGTGCCTTGAAAAGATCATATGAATCGTATTCTTATAAGTATTAATTATCATGAATCATTATTCACGTTAATTAATGAATTATATTTGTGAATCATATACCCTTATTAAAATTTGATTATGATAATAACAATTATTGTCACAACTTTGACATCACATAATACGAGTCCTAATCCAAGTAGGACTCATGACATATAAATGCAGATACTTTGAAATAATGTCGGAGAGATCATGCTATCATGTGTAGTGACTTGAAATTTAGATAAACTATCCAATTTCAAAGTTTATACTGCTTCTAGCAAAAATGCCTCACTTACAAATGTCGAGGTCGAACTGAAATGATTCATACTCTGGGTGAGCTCAATGAAATGCATCACGCTCTCCGTGAGCTGGAGAATGTACCAATGAGTTGAACCTATCCTTTGACCATTTCTAATCATAGTCCAAATCATTTGGAGCTTAGAAATGAGCTCAAGGTGTGTGTTCATTTATATTTCCATCACCATTTAACTTTCCAATATTTGGACATTGAAATTTGAATTGGAATTGGAAACTGGAATCAAATGAAATGAGACTTAATCCAATTAATTATCATATCATCAAGACAAGAAGTGGAGCCACTAAAATCCATATGATTTCATCATACCCTCAGAATTGGAGTGTCATGGTAGATGACCTATTAAGTTAGAATTAACTATGAGTATTCCTAATACTCATTCGTCCTTCACGTTGTAAGACTTTGATATATCTATAGTTCAAACGTTAGTTTGATTGCCTTCTTCGAAACATATCAATAGATTTCTCATTCGATAATTTGGCGATAATATTAATGGTATACTTTCCAAAAACATACATTAATATCTCAAATTCACGTCTTATTTCATAAACAAGACGACCTTACATGGAATTCATTATGACCCCAAATTATCTCATGTGTGAGCTCTATCTCCTGGTTCATCGAGTACGAACCTGTATGAATCCTTTGAGAGATCATACTTTCCATATGTCTTCATATGCACACCAACTCACATGTATATGGACCTTAGTTAGGCTTTCAACATATTGGTCTATCTAATGTGAACACTCAAACATGTGGATGTATATCTGTCCATGGTCAAAAGATGTATTCCTCATCGTGACAATTATGATTCATGTATTAGTTTATCTCTACCTCATCAAGTCAACTCTTTGACTTGACCATTCCAACACATTCGAATCATTATTACTATGCGGATGTCATGCATCAAGAAGTCAGTCGAGGATCAATCTGAGAAAGATTACCATATCTTTCTCAGATTAGAGATCTCTATTGAATATCACATGTAGAAGTCAGTCGTGTCCTCCAAATTGTATAATACTCAATATGGAGACTGTACATAACCCTAGTTGTACAAAAGGACCTTAACATTAAGTGCATTCATAAATACTTGTTTCATAAGGATATGATAAAACAATAACTTTTATTGCCTTAATGGGTCGCCAAGGACTTACAAGTCCAACAGTCTCTCACCAGCTGACAGCGTCATTCATGTACAACTCTTAACTCCATATTTGTTACACGTTGGCCAAAGATCTTTTGAGTCAATGGCTTGGATCGTGATGTCACCACGCTTCTGGATCTCTTGGATGATTTGATATTTCCTCTCCACGTATGTGCTTCTTTGATGCCATTGGGGTTCCTTCTCTTGCGTTTTGAAACCCATGTTATAGAGCAATGTAATGGGAGATTCCAATGAGAAAAATACACCAAGCTCCAGGATGAACTTGCACAACCACACAACATCTTTAGCAGCATCCGATGCGGCTATGTATTTTGCTTTAGTTGTTGAGCCAATTGTGGTGTCATGCTTCTTATTTCTCCAGCTCACAGCACCATCTTTCAATAGAAATAAGAACCTTGAGGTTGACTTCCTATCACCCATATCTGATTGGAAGTCTAAATCCGTGTACACTAAACATGGATATCATTATCTCCATGATCGAGACATATTATTGAGCTTTCTTTAAGTACGTGATGATGCTTTTCACTACGGTTTAGTGTTTCTTTCCATAGCATGATTGGTAACGGTACTCTGCTTCCACTGCATGGCATATGTCTAGTTTTATACACATCATGGCATACATCAAGATTCCTACATCGATGCACAAGGGCATTAGATCATGTCTTATTTTCCTCCACCGTTCGAGGAGTCATTCCTTTAGATAGGATAATACCATGTCTTAAGGGATGGAAGACTTTCTTGAATTGTCCATATTGAATATTTCTGAGATCTTTATTGATATATCCATGTTGTGATAGTCCCAATACCCTATTTTATTTGATTATGAACAACTTTAGACCCAAGATATAAGAGGGATTACATGGAAAAGAGAATGATGCATGTACTTTATTGCTTAATACAACTGATGGAATTAATAATAAGGTGGCTTCTGATATTATTGAATGGATTGGTGATCATTTGTTGAAGACACCGGTGGAGGACTTTCCTTCTTCCTTGGAGAAGGAATTAGAAGGGAAAAGGAATATCCCAGTGTTCAAATAGAAAAGAGGTTTCTCCTAAAAAATCGTGTGTTGAAGACAATTTTCTTCTAGATGATTTGAATCTGGATATCCATGCCATTAGAGAACATATATATGACGGCTATTCAAGAATAAGCCTCAATTCGTCAAAAAAATGGATTGACGATTTTCCATGTTAAGAAAGAATGAGGTGAGGGTGAATGAGTTTGATTGTTGATAATTATATCTCCTCCGATTGTGAAATTCTAGAAGTGCACAAGAAGCAAATTGAGTCCTCTAATACTTTAGGATTTAGGAAGCCAAAAAAGAGAGATTAATAACTCTAGGTTTTTGGGTTGGTGATGATTGGGTGGTTAGAGCATGTGATTTTGTTAGAGAGTTTGGTAATACAAAGAAGTTTAAAATTTTATGCTCAAGATGGATGAAAGAAGAAAACCTGAAGTCAAGAGGAAGCTGCCAAAAAGGAAGCAAGATGATACATATTTGGAGCGCTTGGATTTGGATCTAAAAAAAAATATTAAACAAGGAATAAAGGGGAATGGGTACTCGTTCATGTTCCCCTTACTTAGGAACTTTTTTCATTTCTTTGATTAAGTCTCTCTCTTATTGGTTACTAGCTCCCCCCTTTCGAGGCCATGTAGGCCCATTCTCTTTTCAAGGACATGATGGTCATCTCTGTTAGTAGTTCACAGTTTTTTCTAAGGACATGTTGGCCACCTCTGGTAGAAGGACTAGTCCTTCATTTTGAGAATCATGTACACATCCTTTTATAATAAATGGCTTACCCAAGCCCCCAGAATTATTGGACTTTAATATAAAAAATGATCTTGGGACGTGTTCACTCGATGCTTGAAACCTAATACCCCTTCTAAGAAAGTTGGGAGAAAGGGGATATCACATCAAAGGATAAGATTTGTCCCACTGAGGTCTGTGATCTCTTGATATCGACGACGGTATAAATGTCAACCACAAAGCCCTTCAAGATTCCCATGAGATCTCCAAAAAGAGGCCCTCGAGATGTCATCTAAAGGCAACAATGCCAAGGGATTTTTAGATGTGGTACATGTCTTGACGACTACTAGGATGGATGACTCAAGACATTCTGAATAACATAATTTCCGCAACTTAAACATTCAACTGATGAATATATGATTCATGTTCCTTACTCTTCCCTTTTGTCTTAAATCCTCGCAAACTCTTGAAAACAGTCACCAATTCCATATTTATGTAAAAATATCAAAAAATAAAGGAATACATATATATATATATATGTTGGGTACTACAAAAAAGTGTCCCAATTACACCAAAATTTCCAATTAATGATCTTATTTATGAAATGTAACAATTCTAAACTTTCAACTTTGTGGTTTAACATAGATATAGAAAGATTGTGGAAGCTTACAAAATCATGTATTTGAGACAAAATTAAAATCAGATTCGTCTTTGTTCCGTTTCAAAAAAAATCAACACAACACTCATGACACACTTTATAAAGATTAAGAATTGAAGTCCTTTAAACTAAACTTGCAAATGATGAAGCTTGTTCTTTCACATAACATAATCGAAACCATAAGATTTTTAAGATTTATATTTTTATAGATTTCTAATATTTATATTATCTAGATATATAAGATTTATATTTTCTATATTTTCAACCTTGAGTCCGTCGAAATACTTCCTTTGTACTAGTACTCATGACTTGTTAAATTTTGATGGTTGAAAATCTGGAAAATATAAACTTACAAATCCGAAAAATATTAGTCTTGAAAATCTGTTAGTTTCAGTTACATTATGTGAAGGAACAAGTTTCATCAAGGACCCTTTTTTACAATTGGTGTTATTTTTATTGCACAAAATAATTAAAAACAAAGAAATAAAATAAATAATACATAAAAACGTGGATATGTACATATACACATGATGGAAGTAAAAATAATAAATATAATCATAAATTATATATATGATCCTCATACAGAAGTCAAGTTAGAATAACCTGGTCAAAAAATAAATAAAGCGAGGAAAATAAGGAAACCAATAAAAACATTATACCAATGTGTAAATGCACTTCTACACACTATTTATGAACAATTTTTATTTAATCATTTTTAAATTTAAGATAATTTATTATTTATAATATATTTATTTATATTTATAATTTTTTCCTTTTTTGTCATATTCAGGTTATGCTCTGATTGGCCCTGACCCAGATTCATTAACCATTAGGTCAACACCACCCCCTCTCCTTCAAACCCAGCTCCATCTACCTAAACCCTATATGTCTCCCATTTCTCACACCCAACTCCAACATCCATTCAACCTGATTTATTCTCTCTTAGCTCCACCTTCAATCCGATTCTCCCAGCTCAGTGCTTCTCTTCGCACCAAATATTTCGAGCTTTCACTTATGCTATAAAAGAATCTCTAGGTCCTCCTTTCGTGAGTTGATCAGTCTTCGACACCTAATTCCTTGAGCTCGATCACGTAGACAAATTTCTAGGTGACTTGAGGCAAATCCCCATTGAGTGGGATCGTGAAATCAAAGGAGAGGTGCGATACAACTACCGTTGAGCTTGGCTCCACCATGCTTGAGCTTCTACAAGTGATCCACACCTGTATCAAGGCGAGGACTAAACCCCATTTCATCCGCAATCCTTCCAGGAAGTTGTAATTTAGATATAGATTTAATTATGTCCATTTTCGTTTGATTTTTGTTTGATTTCAATTATGTAGAAGTAAGACCCGTTCTGACCTCAGATCTGCTCGATTGGAGGTCATTCTCATAATTTTCCCTCCGATCCATTTGCATATTTATCCCTAATCGCATCCACTTCTCCACATATTCATTCACAACCAAATACTCCAAATCAGATTAGATTTGAGCTTTAATCTCCATATTCCAATTCTACATGAGATCTCCAATCAATCCACCCCTTTTTATCACTTGTCAGATAATCTTGAGATCGATGAGCTTCTTCTCAAGCCTTCGAATAACCTGTGGGTCACTTGGATAGCGTCTGGAGCCTTGATCGAGCCATCTGACATATTCGGTACCAAGTCAAGGTGAAACTCCATCTAGATCTCTGATCAACGATATCCGTACCTTGGATTGAAGTCCACATGATGCAGAAGCAAAGCAGGAGTTGGTTGAACAAATCACAGCTTAGATTTGAAGAATATCAGTCAAAATCTGGACGATCAAAGTTCGAAGGAGATGTTCTTCTTCCATGTTCTCCTAGTACCCTTCGTTGACATCCGATCGAAAGACAAGAGCTCTAGATTCAATCAGGATCATTACATCGCTCCCAAACTTCTACCCCATGATTAGATATAGAAGCATAATCTAACCGTCCATTGTTTTAGACGACACGCATGACCAGTACACCCTCGGTGGTGAAACTACATATTCTATTCATTTTGTTTGGTCATTGCATAACAATCCTTAGATCACGTGAGTATATACGATCACTTCAATAATTGCAACCTTACCCTTTGGACTTTCATTAATTGCATTTTGGTCTAGTATCTACACGTGAAAAGTCCAAGTGACCATTCATTTGGGTTAATTATAGTATTTGTCCTGAACTTTTCATTATTGCTAATAAATACATGACATGTTTAAGTAATTACATTTGGGCCCCTAGTACGCTGTGCACATGAGCCATTCATGAGAGACCTTGGTTGTTTGTGCATTAAGCCCAGAACTTTCATATTTTCTTAATAAATGCTTTAGAAATTTATTTTTTGGAAATAAATCATTCTAATGCTATATTTTATTTTGTTCTTTTATTGTTTTGATTAAAGAATTTACACAGCGAAAAAATTCCACAAAATTAGGTTAGGCACCTAATAACTTCATCTATCTCCAATTACTTTGGTTTTGAAATTTATTTTGATTTACTAATTTTAAAAATTTAAAAATAGTACAAAATTCCTTGTTTGAATTTTAAAAATCCATAACATTTTGATAATGCTTCTAAAAATTCAAAAATACTTAGTAGATACATTTTGTCATATTTTCTCACATATGCGAAATCACATAAAAATACTTAAGGAAAACTCTAAATATTCAAATATTTGAAAAAAACTCATAATTTTTATAAAGTCACGGGAAGATCATAAAAAATAGTATGACACCTTATTTTTAAAGCTTGAATAACATATTTTGACATAAAATATTTTCCGGAATATTTGACTTTGTATTTATTAAAAAATAAAAAACAACAAAAGGTAATTTCACTTTTATATTTATTTCCAACTTAATTCAATTTAAAATCCATAAAAATATTAAAAATCCTCTAAGTTTCATAAAATGGTAATGTATATATACAACACAAAAACATTTATTTTTTATTTTAACTTTATTTGGTGTATTTGAAAAATCTAAAAAGACTCATTTACTTCAACTTATTCATAAATTGATTTTTCAAATTTAAAATGCATAAAAAATTACAAAATAAAATTAACTAAAATAAATAAAAAATAGAAAAATATTAAAATATAAAAAATGTAAAAAATGAGACAAATAAAAATTAATTAAAAACTATAAAAATCATATAAAATACATAAAAAAATCAGAACATTCACTAAAAATCTAGAAAAATAGTTGAAAATTCCTGATTAGTGACTATGTCACCACTTAATTGAAATTCTATCTACCTGAGTTTGACCCGAGATAGTTATACCATGTTAAATAAATAGTCCTTCTAATTTCTTTGTTTGTTAATTCAGTTGTGTTACATCGACATTACACTTCTGTACATATATACAATAAAAAACTCTTTAATTGTGTTCAATAAAACAACATCATTGTCGAGGAGGGACGTCTAAGTGGATAGTGATACATGTGATTTATCTACTTGATTGCATCTTTCATCTTATTTCATTTACTTCTTTATGTTTTTCTATTTGGAAATTCTGTTAGCACTCCTTCTTTTTTGTGTTGCAGGGCTTAGATGTGGTGGTTGACTTCTTAGGGAGCCAAGAAGCCAAAGCATGTGAAGACCGTTGTTCTGTTCGACTCGGTTGTAGAGGAATGACGCAAGGAGGAGGTGCGACGGTAGTTCCTTTTAGTTTTTCGATTATCATTCTTGTACATATATTGTAATAATTTTAAGGAAATTTCCTATTATTATTTTGTAGAAGGGGCTTATTAATGGCATCCCGAGTTGTATTGGAAACTAGGATAAATAGTCTTTTGTTCGGTGCCTATTTTGCAAGCATCAGTGCTAGGGGGCTTCACTGGTTTTTCTCAAGTTTCATCGACTTCTTCTTTCTTTCTCCCTATTTTCCACTTATTTTCTTTATTTCTCGTAATTTGAGCTTTGCTTTATTTTTTGTAGTTGAACCCCTAGTTTATGTTTCCATTGGTTGAGACTGGTAACTCATTAGGTCCAAACCCCCTAATAGCAAATATGTTCCTATAGACACTGCACTTTAGATAGTCAAATAAATCGATTCTTCACGCTAATAGAATTTCCTCTTAAGATGGTTCTCGTTTGTTTACGTAGCATATAGGTTAGATTTATATTATATATGTAGATCATATTGCATGTAGATTGTTGGAGCAAGGTACGTATTCTTAACCCATGCACGCATTCATAGTTTTCATCATGAGGACGTAGCCGACTTCCTCAGTTTTATTGGACTTCGGATTAATTAAAGGAATTGGAAAAACTCGTTAGAAGTTTGCATTGAAAAATAATCCAAAAAAGTGACAACCTAATAAAGTTGGAACAAATAATATCACTTGACCCTAAGATAAAGGTAAAGATTCATCATTGTATTGGGAGAGAGTAACTCCCTCATTGTAGATAGGTATCCTTCTAGACTCAAGAGGATGAGAACGTAGCCGCAAGGATTAAAGCCAAAAATACCTGGATTTGTGCTCTAAGTACCCTTATAATATTCCTCAGTACTCAGTTGAGTTGCAAGTACTTGCCTCCTACCATAGGAAGTTATTTTGGTGTGCTAGGATTCACATTCCCCTTTGGGCCTGATATAACTTGACAACCCGTGCAAATGGATCCACTATTTTGGGGGAGGCGTACATTGGGCGATAGGGGGACTCCTCTTATGAGTCTGACTTAAATAATTGTGTTATCACCTAACTCTAAAATAAAAAGATAAACAGTCGAACCTTTACGGTCATCACCGAGTTGAGTTGGGTGAATTTGAGATTTTATTTGTATTTGTTTGCTGAAATAAAGATCATTCTCCATGATTTGTACCTTTTTCTTCACTTTCTCTTTTGATTTGACCTTCGTGTTCTTACATCTTTCTCTTGTTTTGAAGATGTCGGATTTGGAGTGATTTTTGTTTGGACTTTATAAACATATCTCTCTACTCCCCAATTTATTTATCTTCACCTTTTCGGGATAACTGTCTTCCCAAATTTTCTTCTTTTTATTTACGCCCTTGTTTTTACTAATAAATCCTTTATTCGAGATAGACCCTCATTTTGAATTATCTTAGGACGTACCTACATTTCTAAAGACTGATCGAGTTCCCTTTATAATTCCAGAGATCAATTCACTGGTTGAGGACTCGATGGCCCCACCCAAGGGCAAGGGACTCATGGTAGTGAGATCAATAACACGATGTTGGAGACCATTCAAGCTATCCAAGTATAGTTGAACAAGAATGTCAATGTCCAAATTAGGTTGAGGGACATGATCATGGATTTAAGGAAGACATGATAGAAAAGAGAAGGATCAACAAAGAGGATGTGGAAATGGGGAGATAATTATCTGAACAGAGTAGATCTGAGGTAGACTCTTAAGGACTCACACAATCCAGGAGCTAAGTACATGATGAATTGGATTTAAATTTCTACTATACACGGCCACTTCAAGTTAAAGATGTAGCTATTACTACTTCTCCCCATATTTCATGGAAACAAAAATGAAGAATCATACATACACCTCCAATAGTTTAACCGCAGATGTAGTATGATGCACTACCCTAACATCTCGTTAGAGGTAGTCAAGATGGAAAATTTCCCTTTCAGCCTAATGTATATGGCATTTTACTGGATCAATCGTTTAGGAAGGGCGGTGACATCCTTAGAAGAGCTGAAATTAGCTTTCTTGAATTAATATTATCCCTTAGGATGATTGAATTATATGCGGCCATTTATTGCTAATTTCTTCCAGATGTTAGATTGAGACTTAACCACACCGTCAAGTGATTAGCATGAAAAAGACATGGCAATCCTTACTCCAAAGGCTGACATCCGACCAAACTCTTCATGCAAGCCTTTCAAAGGAATAAAGATTTGGAGGTGTTGTATGAGTTAAGTCAATGAGTTGAGATAGAAAGATAGAGATAACCAAGACCTATGTTGTAAGCTATCACGATACAGGCACACATCCTATGGCTGGAGATGGATGTGTTAGTTAATGTCTAAGTACATACATTAGCCAAACTATTAGGTTGGTGACCAAATCAAGATCTATGCACCAGCTAGCTGGTGTGCATATGAGGGTATATGCATAATACAATCTCTCAAAGGTATCATACACGTTCATTAATGAATTAGAAAATATGATCTCACTTATGAGATATAGTCTAAATTTCGATGTTGGTCATCTTGTTTTAGAAATAAAACATGATTTAAAGGTATGATGTATGCTTTTAGAAATCATATAATTGATACCAATTGTCAACGATCAAATGAGAAACTTACTGATAAAACCATTAAGAAGACAATCCAAAATGGGATAAGAGCTTCATGTTTAATTACAATATTCCAATATGCATGATATCCGAGTATTAGGATTACTCAAGGATGATGCGATTTTAATCGATTGTATACCATGACGCTTCCATTCCGAGGTTGTGATTAAACATGTTAGGATTTTAATGACTCCACTCAGTAGAGTAGTCATCTAATCTTAGTCCAAATATTCGACATTTATCTGAATAAGATTCATGTGCAATGAAAATATTGGATATACTGTCCGATATAGACATACATCTCTAAGAGGTCTTCTAAGTATGGATATGGGATAGATCTCATTATCCAAGTCACTATACATGGATTATACAATTGTCATGTTCTTATCTCCAAGTATCCGAGGAGAAGGTAGAGTATCCTTGAAAGAGTTCAAGAATAGTTCCATTAGATGGTATATGAGTATTTTAAATAAGGAGAAATATTGACAACTAAATTAGATTAAATTATCAAGAATAATGTAAATATGACTCATGTTATTTTACGTATAGAGAGACATCTAAGATAATTAAATTAGATTTAATTATCTTAGATATGATTAATGTGGATAATACTATCTATGATAATTATAAATAATGTTGATGTATTATTGTAGAGAGGTTTAATTGTGAATAGGATTTACAATATTAATATCAATGTGAATTGGATTCACATTGATTAGTTAAATGTAAATATGATTTACATTTAATTTGGGTGGATGAATATGAATCATAAATATTTAATGGTCTATTTACAAATGTCACAAATAATTTGTAAATTATTTGGTGATAATTTGTTGTTAAATTAATTCTATGATGTAATAAGATTACATCAAAATAACGATTGGAGAGAGAAAGTCTCTCTTCAATTTCAAGGTGGACATCACCACCAAATGTGGAACAAGACTTTCTCCTTTCCATATTTTTGGAAGGAGGCTCTCTCCTTTTCACTTTATTCATGAGAAAAGAATTTTGAGAGTAATTGTTGGAGCATGAATTGATTTATCAACTCTCAATCCTAATTGTGCATGAAGCACAAATGTAAACTTGGAGATTACAAATTAATCTCAACTATTGATTCTTATTTGGAGTGCATTAGGAGTCAATCCTAGCCATCCAATTTATTATAAAAGGGAGGCTAACCCTAGTGCCACTGGTTAAGGATGTGAATGCAAGTGTTGCTAAAACAACATCCTCTTTCTCCCCATTTCTCCACGGTCGTCCCCTTGGCCCAAGGTTTTGGAGTTCACGACAGTTGTTGTGCTATCGTCATGTTGCTGGATTGATTCGATCGATCTCACCTGGAGGTTCTACTTCTTCGATGCCCCATGCTCTTGAAGAAGGAAAAGGACTTCGTTTGACAAAATCAGGAGCTTCACGACTTAGATCATCTTCATGGATTGCATGAGTCATACAGTTCATTTCTACGCTTGCAAGTAGGGATGCAATCGGATACGGATATATCCGTATCCGTCCGCTACCGTATCCGCTTTTAAGCGGATACGGATATTCATTTTCGGATTTTAGCGGATACGGATACGGATACTAGTTTTAAATTTTTTGCGGATTCGGATTCGGATACGGATACCATTATAGAATTTTTTCCGGATACGGATACGGATACGAATATATATATATATATATTTCGCGGATACGGATACGGATATCCGTATTATCCATGTTTTCAGTACTATTTCATCTTCACAAATGTTTTGCATGCCTCAATGTAGCTCTGACACGAAATTGTATCTCATCATGAAATTTCAAAAAAAGTAATAAACTTTTATAATTTATCATAATGTCGTTTCATGAAATATACCATATCACCTTTATCTTATTAGTTGGTTACAATGCTACAGTATTACCTATATTTTGAAAACATTTCAAATGAAGGAAGACAGAGGTACGCCATCATAGAATTTTATTATATGCTCTTCAATTTGTTTCATTCAAGGGTTAGCCGTTCATCAATTACAAGTTCCTAAAGACATCATTTTTAATTAAAAGTATGAGGAGACACTTAATATTTATAGGATAATCCGTATCCGTTTCTTAAATATCCGTATCCGAATCATGATTATCCGATTCCGAATCTGTATCCGTATTTAAGGATACGGTATTCAATTTTTGATATCCGTATGAAATCCGTATCCGTATCCATATTTTGAAACGGATAAGGACATGGTAATACCTATATCCGTATCCGTATCCGTCCGTTTGCATCCCTACTTGCAAGTGTTGTCTCCACCAGACCAGACTTGAGAGAGGTCTCTTCTCTTAAAGACTAGAAGATCGCAATCACTCTTCAAGTGGTAAGCCTAATACTCGTGTGATCTTAATGAAACTAATTGAGAAGAGTCCCCAAGCCATGTGGTTCCATCATTTTTTTTCAAATTCTGTTGCTATTGCGACTTTTACAATAAGTTTTGTTTTTGTTAGATACGATCCGATTCCCACGCTTCCATGATGTGTGAGGCTTAATAACCTCCCTTTAGTCTCTCCTTAGTTCCTCATCATCCTTCTCATCATCGTGGAAAAAATGCGATCACCCTTTCAAAATATAGACTCGCAAACTCTGAATCCATTGTACTCAATCTTCATATATCGATGGTAGATGCCTGCAATCTCCGGTATGGTTGCTTGATCAGTTGGACTTTCACTAGCCGATCATGTTGATAAGCAACTTTAATGGTCGATCATTGACCATCGTCCATTTTCATTTTTGGCCTAAGAAATGATTTACCTAATCTGACTTGACCTATAACCTCCTGATATTTGAAAATTTCGTATACGCATATATGCAATTATGAGTCAAGATTCTCATTTTAAAAATGTCAATAAGACGTATTAGCCACTACTAATAGTTCATGCCCTTGGATTAGTCGACTGGTACTAATCAATCATCCCAAGTAACATGATCGATCATGCTAATCAATCAGTCCACTTGCATGGTCGATCATGACTGTTAACAGGGAGCTACTTCTTTGATTTGGTGTCCAAAATTTCATCCCCGATTTGAAAAAAAATAGATGCATGGATAGAGCATTTAACGAAGATGAATCTGATACATATTTTCTTATTTTTTCTTTCAACAGAAACTCTCTAAAATCGTGACGGAAAGCGATGATAGTATATAGATTTTAAGTTTGCATGCGTTATAATAGGCGATCCATAGGCCAAATCAACGTGAAAACGACGAAAAGGGAGCGTATGAATTTCTCCTCCACCCGAGATTGTTGATTTCGGGGTGCTTCGTGTAAAACGCACACGAGCATGGTGATGACCTCTACGTTCGCTTCGAAATGATGCCTTTGAATCACTAATCGGATGCCGGTGGTGGCGGTGGCGGCGACAGAGCTCCAACAAATCTCCAACTGGTCTCCGACGACTAGCTTGGATAGAATGTCTAAGTGGCTCTTAGCGTTTTTATTGGGTTCATTTCACAACTCAAAAGACATAAACGATCGTATTTTACGTGTAAGGTTTTAGCATACGACGTCTGTTTTTTATGTTCTTGGGTTCGTTGAAAAGATTTCAAATAGTACTACAAGAAACATTCTTATATGCCTAATTTGGATAATGGATCAAGTCGAAAATCGAGATTATTGGTTTTGATCATTCGAGTTTCACAAGATTCCTCGTCAACTCTCTCCTTTCAACTTTCCATGTATTTACTAGCTAATATAGCTTATTATATCCTTAGTCATTTTTAAAGGTAAGCAATTATGCATTACTCTTAAAATACTTTTGTAATATTGTGTTTATATCACTTTGAAGTGAGTATGTGAACAATTATGATTAGCAACATTGTGGTTAATATAACAAATAAAGTAAGAAATTAGCTATCTTGGATATTGAAGTTACAAGGAATCGATTCACATGTCTTTTTACGGAATATAAATTTACCAAGTAAAATAGAATTTATCATTTGTGAGATAAGAAATGAACTATCCTCATTGGTTATTATATCCAATATCCCTCACTTAAAGTGTGTCTTAAAATATGTATTATCCGATATGTAATGAATCAATCCTAGAGATTGGAACTTTACAAAAATCAGTCTAAGGGCCCGTTCGGTTCGGGAATAAGCAGGAATAAGAATATGGAATAAGGAGAATAAGGGAATATTCTTTGTTCGACTGAAGGATAGGAATAAGGAGAATAAGGTGAAATAAAGGTAGGTAAGGTGGGATAAAGATAGGAATAAGAGTGAAATAAGATAGAATAATGGGGAATAGTCGTACCACTGGGAACCGTGTCGGGAGGAGAATTGGCCCCTTATTCCAAGGTTTATTCTCCAACCAAAAAGGGCCTAAAAGTCTAAGAATATTTAAAAATATGTAACAAGGAATTAACTATACTTGTTTTTTATTTGATATGATAGTAATTTGTATTAAAAAACAATAATTGTTTTATTATGTGTAGTATATTTGGATTACAAGGTTCTTGGAACACATATTATTCAAGTTGTAAATAATCCGCTGATTCTAAAAAAATATTTACAAGAATAAAAAATGCTTATAATTCATGAAAATTATAGGGAACTTAATTTATAATGCATGATATTATATATTATATATCGGGGAAACTTCAAATGGGACACAGTTCTTCTTGATTTCAAGAAGGCCACCATCATTTTTGTAAAAAAATACTAGAACTTTAATGGTAAAATAAGTAAATAATTTGTAGGGATTTTTACCCGCCAGGCCCTATAAACTTTGCCAATCACCTCCACGACCTTTGAAACAATCTAATTCCTCCCTCGATCCCGTAAACTTGTCAACTCTTACCCCATGAACCCTCCAGGTAATATGTTTTAAGTCCGTGGGGGTTCTTGGGATAATTTACAGGGTCGATGGGGTAATTACATTGTGCAAAAGGTGTAGAGGTATTTTAAAACGTTTATAGGGTCTGCTGGGTAAAACTCCCTAATTTGTATTATAATGTATAATTTTGATGTTTCTATTTAATAGAAAATACTATACGCGTACTTTGATTGAGGATAACATGTGGCTAACCTGTGGAGTGAGATATGAATTTAAAAGGATTGCTCTTGAGGGGATGGGTAGGATATTAGCTTTCCACCCTTGGATCTTCTTTTCAAATTTATTGATGATCTGAAGCCATCTTACTTTAGCTCTTTAGTTGAGCCGGTGGACCATCGATAAAATCAGATGGTTAATTCATCCAGGGAAGTCGAAGAGGTTCCAACAAGCTCATTGTACAATTTTTCATAGAGACTTCAGCAATAATCCCTGTTAGAAACTTTCTAGTGGTGACGGAAGGCACCAACCTTGTCTCTTGGCGTGTTCTTGGCTTCATCCAAAGATATGACATCTCTGGAGAACTCAACAATGGGGCATTGAAGGAGTTGTCTTTTTTCTTACATGGACTCTGCTCAGACCCCAATCTCCAAATGGGTATCAGCCTTGGAGTTTGGGTCTCCTCAAGAGCGAAGCAGTGAGGATCGACGTTCGCTGGGTCCTGTAGGAGTTTATAAGGCTGGGATAGGAACCTTTGGGCTTCTGGGAGAACGTGGAGGGGTTTGGATTTAATGAGGATTGAGTTGAGTTGATGGTGGCGAGATTAAGTGAGGTTAAGGCATTGGCGAGCGATACGGTGGTATGGATGAAAACGAACATGAATATATTCGTATTCGATCCGTTATCATATTCGTTTTCCACATATTTTGACATTCATATTCGTTATAAATGGATGCGGATATAAATATTACTTTGACATTCGCTGATATTCATATTCATATTCGTATCTCCGTTTTTCTACGTAAGTATGGTAATATATTTATTTATAATTGTAGGTAACACCATTTTATGATTTCGTTCACCGTTGTGGACTTTTTTAAAAAATAATAAAATGTGCTAAGCCTTCTCCCACTATAAGTAGGGTCAACTACATGGATTCTTGCTCAAATCCATGTTGAAAGATTCGACTATTTTTTATGCTGGTCGTCGACTACCTAACACAACCACTGCAAGAGTGGGATTTGAACCCTGGTCTTTTGTGTGGTGGACACACTGTACTACCACTAGACCATTAAGTGGGATTTGAACCCTGGACTTTTTTTAAAAATAATTATTAAAATATTCTTAATTAATTAAACAACCTTCAAGTTATAATATTTAAAAATATAGCTATCAATCGGCACCCGAGGTGCCGATTTGGGAAGTAATGCCCAAATCGGCACTTCAGGTGCCGATTTGGAGACTTGAGGGATGGAAGTGCAAAATACCCAATGAGGATGCCCAAATCGGCACCTCTAGTGCCGATTTGGGCTCCTCATTGGGAATTTACATTTCCATCATTTGGGTAATTTGTGTTCATCTCTTGTTTATTATCAATATTTTTTTTCCAACCAACCTCTTTTGTTATCAAAAGTACAACATCTACCATAAGGATGTAATTACATTTGGATGGTAAATGTATATCCTTTCTATTCTAAAATTGTTCTTTTCATAATTTTATTTTTTTAGTTTATAATTCTTTTCCTTCACTATATTATATATTAAATCTCTTATTCTAATTAATTATATTTATACGTAATAATTGTAATTTATTCAAATTACTTTTAGAGTGATCAGATCAATGCTGACTAGCGATGAAAAAAGATCGGATACATATCAGATATGCCAATTTCCTTATCCATATTCACATCATCTATATTGAATACGAATAAAAATCTATACGGATATGAATCAGATGAAGATTTAGGGAACCATATAACTGAATAGGAATTCATATAGAATATTCATTCAATATGAATCTGAATCAAATAAAAAGTGAATAAGAATATTGATCGAGCAAAAATCGAATACGAGTGTGGTCGAATAAAAACCAATGTTGTTTACGGAAACACATAATTGGATTATGAAGTCTTCATCCCAACAAACTAATGTAGACAGATGTTGAAGGCTTCGTCTACATTGGTTTCTCGGACTAAAGACTTTGTAATGGTACATATATTATAGCATTATTTCCTAAAATTATATTATAAGTATAAATATAATTAATTAGAATAAGTGATTTAATATATACTATAATGAAAGAAAAGAATTATAAACTAAAAATTTAAAATTTTGAAAAGAACAATTTCAGAATAGAAAGGATATACATTTACCATCCAAATGTAATTACATCCTTATGGTAGAACTTTTAATAACAAAAGAAGTTAATAAAAAAACCCAATTCGGTACTTGAGGTGCCGATTTGGGCATCCTCATTGGGTATTTTGCACTTTCGTCCCTCATGTCTCCAAATCGGCACCTGAGGTGCCGATTTGGGCATTACTTCCCAAATCGACACCTCAGGTGCCGATTGATAGCTATATTTTTAAATATTATAACTTGATGGTTGTTTAATTAATTAAGAATATTTTAATAATTTTTTTTAAAAAAGTCCCCACCATTGTTGATAGAATTGTTATGAAAAGAATATGTTAGGTATATCTATTTAATGTGTAAACCATCCTAAACACGTATATTTTCGTCAATCTATCAATATATTTATATTATTATCCATATCCGATTTGTATTTGTTTTACATTCATATTCGTTTTTAAGGATATGGTAACACATTTTTCATATCCATCAATATTCGTATCTGCATTCGTATTCATATTTTAAAATGGATAAGGATATGATTATGCCTATATTTGTATCCCTATCCGATCGTTTTCATCCCTATATGGTGGTGTCTTCAGCAACGGAAGCAAATGAGGGGTGAGGAGTTGTGACGGGGTGAGGAGTTGTGACGTTTCATATACCCCATGTAGAGGCATTTAAAACAGGTAAGGGAACTAGAGTGGAACATTGGGCCGGGGTCCGGACCCGACCCTGACCCCGACCCACAAAAGATGGAGCCTGGACCCGATGTACTAATGGGCTGAGCTAGGGTCCTACTTTTGCCCAATTTTCAAACATGGGCTGGACCCAGCCCAAACCCGAGATGGCCCGTTAAAGCCCAGCGGGGCTCGTGCTTACATGCAAATTATATTTGGAACGGCTCCATCCAATATGCAGAATCGCTCATCAAATCATCAATGGTAGATCTCTAGATTATGGAATGGAAGTTAATGCTCATTTTTTGGCGAAAAAGGATACGTTGGATTTGCATGAAACATGGGAGACAATATTTGCATGAGAAAATAAGGCAACGACCCCTCCCCTCCCAATCCATTCTATCCACATTGCATGTATATTAGAGAAGCTGTGACCCACGACTACAAGAAATATGACCCAACTTCCACCTATTCATATTTGAGCCCATGTAATGGAATCAATATTTACTGCTCTTTACTTAGAATAATCCAAAGGTGATGTTCAGAGCGAGGATCTCCGAATGTTGCATATAAATATCAAATAATTTGACATCTTAAATCCACCATTCCTCGTTCCACATTCGAGGAATCATGACATATAGTATGTATATTGCAATATAATTACATATATTGCATTTAGTTCTCTCGAAATGGGTCAGGCATAGTTTTATTTTGGAATTTTTACACCCATAACTCTGAGTCGTAATTACAATCGTAACCCTGCATAATCGTGAATTACACAAGAAACCTTGGATAGTCACTCCGTCTCACACCCATAACCCTCCGTTAATTTAGTACGTTACCTCAACCATATGAGTGAATTAATCTAACGAATCTACCATCAAGCAGTTAGGAATAGTCATATTTTAAAAAAAAAGAAAGGAAAAAAATTCTGCAACGCGGAAGCGGGATTGCAGACTGTGGGGGTTCTTGCTGATTTGGATGCAGCGGCAGGCTGGCTTCCACGAGGGGGGGGGGGACTCCGAGGCCACAAGGAGAGCTTCCAGGAGGGGGATCTTGGGTTCCTACGGGTGGTTCCAGGTTAAGAAGGGAACCGGGAGTGGGGGACTTGGTTGCTCCACCGGGTGAGATTCCACGAGGGGGAGCTCGACGGGTGCTTCCAGGGAGCAGGGGAAGAACCGGATATGTTGTTTCCAAGAAAGAGCAATGTTATCCATAAGTCTGAACATAGAAATGCCGGATATTAACTACTCAAGAAGCTTTTCAATCTGAGGCAAGCATATCATTAGGAATTCTACTTTCATTATTGGGTTATAGCAATTTTTTATTTCAAAGGGCTGAATATTTTCTGTATTATATGAACCGATGATTATTGGAAACATATTCCAATTAACAAACAATGCATCCACACGTTTGAACATAGAAATACCAGTTATTAACTACTCTCGATCAGTAAAGAACCTTAATTTCATTATTGGGTTACCACATTTTTAAAAAATTTTAATAAAATGTGCATACAGGTAATCAAGCGCACAGTAGCAGATGCATTGCACCAATAATACATTGCCCTCGTCTTATACCCTAAATAAAAGAGAGGATTCACATACTTGTAATAAGCTAAAATTATACATGTTAAGCAGTCTTCATTTTCACAAGAGTTTCTTTCAACCTTCTGGAAAGTATAGCCTTTTCTTTAACGCCTCAGCTAATCCTACAGTAAATGACGGCCTCATCGGCGACCCGACTCCAGCTGAATTCTGTACAACTACTTGCATCAATCCAAGCAGCACTTCACATTGTCTTTTTACCTTCCCTTGGCATAAGCGTTATCTATCAACCTCAAATTCCAAGTTCTCCCCAACATCGTCATTGTCATCAAGGGAAACGAATTCATTGTTGCTACCTTTCGTGTGCTGCAACCTTTGAAATATTGCATCTAAGGACTCGGAAGATGACACAGCAGGAATTGGTGTGGCATCCCGAAACTGGCGCACTGGGAGAAAACTCGGTGCCCCTATGTTGTCCTTGAAATTCTGAAGGCCAGTCTTCATCAATGCCCAAGTAGATGCAATGCTCGAAGACGACGCAGCCACTATTCCACCAGAAGGTTTCTCCGATCCAGGTGGAACTAGTAGAGAAACTGAAGCAGATGGTTCACCTTGATCTTTCTGGGATACTGTCATCTGCCGACCCTGCTGTTCTCTTAAAGCGGTGTACTTGTTTGCAATAGCTGCTCCTTTGCTGGTGCTGTATGCCCGACTCCCTTCTTTGGACCCTATCAACTGATTATCCTCTCCCTGGCCTTTCAATAGCCGCTTTTCTTCTTTAATTTCTACAGCAGTCTTAGTCTGAAAATAAGAAGTTTACAATAAACACATTTAATACTAAATTTACAGCAATAGAAGGAAACTGTCACTCCTGTCCTTTTTGTTAATAGAAACACTTTCCAAGCTTTAGCATGCAACACAATTTTTTTGAAATAAATCAAGTTCATCAATCCTTTGAGAAAGGAGTAATCAAGTATGATCCCACCCCACTTTCCAAAAATGCTCAGGACAGCCCACAAAAATCACAATATCCCTGACAACTGTTCCCACCGACAGAAAACACACTGAATGAGAAAAAACTATGTTTCTTTGGCCTTGTGTTAATCTTCAACAAAGCAATTACAATTTACAAAAGGATGATTAAATTGGTATCATCATCCCGTGAAAAAGTAAAATTCCAAAAAACTTTCATATCGAAATTGCAAGTTCAGCTTCGGAATGCAGGGAATTAAAATGTTGGGATCAACACCGAATACAAATGCAGATCGCAATCAATCGCCAACATAGAAACATGCGAAGAAGAAGATACAAGAGATATGACGGTGACCGCCTATCGCGACCACCAGAGAAGAAAAACCTCTATAAAGGAGAACAAGCACAACTCTCACCATTCCCTCGATCTCTCTCTTTTCTCCACTTTCCATTTCTTTTGGGATGTTCCTCTTGTTGTGATGTGGAGGCAATGTCTCCATCCCCCTCTATATATATAACCCAATTACAAACATAATAGTCATATTCCTATAAGGATTACGGTTAGCATACAACTCAATTGTTATTAGGATTAGGAGTTTAATCTCACAAGATTTATAATCCTAATGTGACTAATCCTAACAATCTCCCCCTTGAATTGGATTCCACCACGATCGTTACTTCATTTTGAATCTATAATGGGTTATCCTCGTCATATACAAATCTATTTGGCAGGATTTCACCGCCTTTGTATACCGCACCCATCATTGAGTGCCCTCGACGTGCCCCCTATCGAGTACGCAGGCACACCTTATACCTCCTAACACAACATCTCAGACCTCTCGTGACTAGAAATATGATGTCCTCCTCTAGTAAAGCGAAACGCACTCGCTTCTCTATGTTATGTGCTTCTGCAACAGAAATGTCGATGACCTCTTAATCTCTAATTGTACCGCTCATCCTCGAAATAATTGGAGCTCCATCACCTATCATGATCTTTCCTTCGAGCACGTATACCTTATTTCATGGATCACCACATGTGCTCTCTTGCTTTCTATGAGAGCTCCCCCTCAAAAAGTGACTCGATCGTTCCTAGTAAAATCACATTCTTCTTAGTTGTAAGAAGGTCCAACACCTGTCAGAGTATGTATTGTTCCATTAATGCGAAATTGCACCAATCCCTTGACATGATGAACCTCTTTGCCTACCATCTTAACCGTGCCATCACTGCATAACTAAATTGTATCGAATTGCGCTTTGGATGAGCACATGTGATCTGAACATGCCGAGCTCATAAGCCATTCTAAATATGCCTTCATTTCTCTAGATCACACTAGCAAGTCTCCTTCATGAGCTGCAATAGATTCTTTTGGTCTGACCCCGAATCACAAACCTTCCTTTCTCCTCATGTAACGAGCAATCGCCTATTTGTGACCCTCATTGTCACAATTGAAGCATCTGATTGGACCTCGTGACTTGAAACGACCTTTGAACCTAGTCTCCCTTGATCTACAATGTCTTACCTCGATCGCCAACACATGATCATCATTTATCACCTCATCTGGCCGGACTCATTCATAAGCAAAGAATCAATTGTCTCGTCTAATGTGACGATCTCCACCATAAAGTAATATCGTCACAATATTGATCTTACGAAGATGTACCCACTTAATGGTCTAGTGGTAGTACAGTGTGTCTACCACACATAAGACCAGGGTTCAAATCCCACTCTTGCAGTGGTTGCGTTAGGTAGTCGACTGCCAGCGTAAAAAATAGTCGAATCTTTCAACATGGATTTGAGCAAGAATCCATGTAGCCGACCCTACTTATAGTGGGAGAAGGCTTAGTACATTTTTATTGATCTTAGGAAGATGGAAGGAAACTCAACAAGATTAGTGCCTTATCCTCTTTGAAGAGAGATTCTCCATTCATGTTCTCAAGTATCAGCACATATGTCTGAATTTTATTGAAAAATCATCAAGTGTGCCTTGAGCTTTGTCATGTCGATCATCTTTAGACCATAGAACATCTTTGTCAATAAGTTGTTTGTCAAATATTTCGACTTGTATCATCCCTCAAACTTCATCCAGACCTTAGATGGATCATCCATGTCGATGACTTCATAAGGAGTGTTATTTGTCAAAACAGTAGTATGATACTGTTTGTGTGATCCCTTATCTCCTTCCACTCTTCCTCTTTCATCTTCGCGTGTTTCTGTTCTGTTTCCTATACAACTTTTATAAGTTCCTCTAGTGTGAGTATTTTCTTCACATGTTGTTGCCATAAAGTGAAGTTGTCTTTCTGTTGAAGGGTTCCATAGAGAATGATACGGCTTAATGTGAACTTCACCATCTGATCTGCTAGCGTGCATCCTTGCATGAACTGGAATATCAAAGTGGACTCCTCTTGATCTGAACCATCCAACTCATCTGAAGCATGCAAAAACCCCTATTTGGATTCCTAGATCTCCTCAATTGAATTCTAGATGCTCACAATCTCAACGAGTCACCGTAATAGGCGATTCTTCATATCTTCTAAAGAATACACACCTATTGCACCACATCATCTCGTCGATGCCTAATTTGGCTCTGATAACAGTTATTGGAGATCAAACATCGAATATGAATTCAGATGCACAATCGACCACCACCACAGAAATATAGGAAGAAGAAGACACAAGAGATATGACGATAACTGGTCACCTATCGTGAAAGTAAAACTCTCACAGTTGCCTTGCTCTCTCTCTCTCTCTCTCTCACTATCGCTTCTCTCCCTCTCATTTTCTTTTGTGGTGTTCCTCTTTTAGTGGTGTGGAGGCAATGGCACCACCCTCCTCTATATATAACCCAATTACAAACCCATAGTACAATTCTCAATAAGGACTACACATAAATTACAACTCAATTGCTATTAGGATTAGAAGTTCAATCTTACAGGATTCCCAATCCTAATTTGACTATAATCATAATATAAAAGCCTAAAATTCGAGCTATATTGAAGGTGCAACACCCTTGGCATTTAGCAATTATTCGAATTCCATATTTAAAGTATTTTAGAAAACTCTTTTTTTTAGATAAAAAGAGGGGGGAATCATGCTAAGGTGCCCTCCCCAATATTATTAAAAAGTAGTAAAACAAAAAAATAGATAACAAAATACACTAGCCAAGACTCAAGGAAGCGCTTGTAGTGGACACTAACATTCTCACAATAAAAACAGTGGCCAGAAAAAAGAACATCGTTACGAGCCAGCCAAATGGCCCACGCAATTGCCACAGGGACAGGAATTTCTTTTCTTTGTCTACTACGCGCCCCAACATAAGAAGTCCAAAAGGAATCGAAAGAATGGGAGCACAACCAGCCCAACCTCAACCCAAATAGGAGAAGAAATCGAGCAGCGGAAGAAATGGTGCTCTGGCATCTCAATGGTACTCCCACACAAGGGACAACTATCTGACACTGTCATGGAAATCTTTGCGCAACAATCTCGAGTCATGATGCGTTTCCTTCTAAAAAGCCACATGAAGAAACGGATCCTCTCCGGGAGACCAAGCGACCAGACTAAATTACAATCCCGGATCAGATCACCTGAAAGTGTAGGGGACAATCTACAAATGGCATTGTATGCCTTCCGAACTGAGAACGGACCGTCCTTCCATAACCAGTGGTCAGGGCCAATGAAGGGCCTACCTGCCTGACCAAGAGAATCCAACAAACGAAGGAACTCCTCTAAGCGCTGGTCAAAGAATGAAGTTCTAAAAGACGACATCTAGTTCCCGCTGATCCAACAATCAGCAACCTGCGCATCAGAATTTGCAGCCAAGGCAATCAGGCGAGGAAAATGGCAAGAAAGGGGGGCCATCCCCCGTCCAATCATCTTCCCGAAATCTAAAGGAGCCGCCATTTCCTACCACCGGACTGAATAGCTCATGAAAGCAAGGCAATATCTTCAAAATCCCCTTCCAGAAGGTTGTTTGATTAGACCCCTGCTATAGCGGCCCAAGCCTTGCAAAAGAAACATCATATACACGCCTTTTTTTTAATAGTAGGCCCGAAAATTTTGGGGGTCCAGAGCATCCCCCTTGGGATTCGAACCTGGGTCCTTTAAGGCGCAAGCACACTACACTACCACCAAACCACTCCTTGAGTTCTTACGAACCTCTTCTAGGAACAACATTTCCACTAGTATTAATTTTGCATGTAATACACTCTTTACAACTAATAAATGACAAAAACAACTGGCATGTCTGTTGAATATATGGTATAAAAACATTAAACAATTATTTTAATCATGAACAAGAGAAAAATACAATGATCAAATGAATTATCAAGTTTCAAGAGAAAAACACAATATCTAGAATCTCCTTTATCCTTATAATATTCTTTGGAAATCCGAAAGATCTACGAATATTAAATGAGATATCCTGAGATCTTTATTTTTCCATTTCGATTTTATTACAAGTTTATGAATTTCTATTTTAACCTCTATACATATAAATATAGAGAAAATATCAATGCATCCTATTTTTTACACGATATAAAAATGTCGAAACTAAGCCATGGTTCTACACTTCGATTAAAACCCTAACTCTGTATTAGTATGCCCTACCATCATTCCCATAATGGCACCTCCTCTAACGGTAGTGCCACCTCCCAAGTCCCAACAATTGCACTGCCCTTTCCAATGGTTGTCCCCCCTTCACGGTGGCATAGCATCTCCTAGTTTGCCACATTTTTGTTGACCCTCGAAGATCATCGTGACTATGGTGACCTCTCTCTGTTCTTTATATAACCCAAAAGGTTTTGTCGATCCTCCCAAATCCTCCATAAGGTACTAATTACTTCTGGTTGTTGCAAAGGTGTTGTGGCATGTAGGCCATGTCCAAAATCCTCATATGATAGTGTAAACCGATTTCCAAATTTTTATTCGTATGCCTTGTGGTTAATCCTTCAGTTATGAGAGAGATCAAAATCATCAATGCTCTTCACTGAAGAGAGATCAAGGGCTCAAGCCAGATTGTGAAGAGGAATGTGATCATCTATGAGTTGTGTCCTGTTAGCACATAAGTTTGATGGAGACTAATGACGATGAGTATATCTTCAATGAACCAAAGGCCAAAGAAGTGGCAATAGTGCATTGTGCAAAAAAGATGTCTTGGCAGAGGAGTGGCTAACAATGATGCTCATAACTGATTTAGTCAAGTTCATAAGTATACAACTAAGGTGATGCGTGATGACCATAATTATTTTTAAATGACATTACTAGGCTTACGTCTATGCTCGAGAAACTCCGTAGGACCGTAGCTATTATCCCCCATGCCTAAGTGAGCCAAAACGAGCATACTAAGAGATGCTCATGGTCCATGATTTTCTTTATTGATTTGATCCTATCTATGATCCCGTAAGGAATTAACTGATCACGGTGCCATACTCTCTCCGATCATAGAAGCATGCAGTCATCTCAATAAGACCCCATTATGTACAAGTCGAAGCATAAACACTAACACAATCATCTCGCTACTTCACGAGGCAGAGGAGGTTTCTTTACTACGAGAGGACATGGTGATTGAAGGCACAATAATGATGATTATTTTTTTTGAAGACCAAAAGAAGGGGGTATGGTGCCCTCCCCGATATATTAATTAAAGAAAAAGAGAAAGAAAAATACAAGTAAGGGAGTCACGGAAGTGACCAGGCTTCCACAAAAGCCTTGGATTGATACAACACATTCTCAGTATAAAATCTTTGACCCGAGAACACCAAGGCATTTCTAACCAGCCAAATACTCCATAGCAAAGAGACCGGACCCAAAAACTCAGTCCGCGGTCGGTGACGGATGGAGCGAAAAGAATCCCAGAAGGCGTCGAAGGATGGCGTGCTGGCCCAACCAAGGCCCAAGTCACCCCAAGAACCGATCGTGCAAGTACAAGTGAAGAACAGATGGTCCACCGACTCAGTACCCACCCCGCACAGGTAGCAGGACTCGGAAGAAAACCCGAAGAACCTCGCGCACCGATCCCGCGTCATTAAGCGCTTGCGCCTGAAGAGCCACGGGAAGAAACCAATCCGCTCAGGGAGGCGAAGACCCCAGATCATAGAACAATCCTTAACGAGAGCCTCGGATGGAGCGGGCGGAGGCCTGCGAATGACCGTGTATGCCTTCTTGACCGAGAACGATGAGTCCCTCCAGACCCAGTGGTCCCTCCCCCTGGGGCCCTCGCAGTTCGCTAAAGAATCACACAACCGAAGGAAATCCTCAAGCCGTTGGTCCGAAAATTTTGCGCAGAAGCGAGGCATCCAGTTCCCGTCGCACCACACATCAGCAACCTTTGCCTCCTGATCTGCTGCCAATGCGAAGAGCCGTGGGTACCGGATGGCGAGAGCCCCATCACCAGTCCAATCATCGGTCCAGAAAGCAAAAGTGAGGTTGTTGCCTAAGATAGGCCAGAAGAGCTCATGAAAGCGAGGGAGCACCGACAAAATCCCCCTCCAGAACGGGGACGAGCGCACCCCAGCAAGAGGCCCAGTAGCGACCGGGCTAGAGCAGTCGTAAATACGGCGGATCAAAGTGCAGCAAAGGTCGTCACCGCACCCCAAAATTTTCGAGACCCACTTCCAAATTAAAGCTTCGTTCATAGCATCCAACCTCCGAACACCCAATCCGCCATCCGCTTTTGGTAATGTAACAGTATCCCAGTCGACAAGGTGCATGCCCCTGGCCGTCTGCCCGCACCCGCGCCAAAAGAATCTCCTCATCACCCCCTCGATACGCGAGCGAATCCCCTTCGGTAGGACACGAGAGGACATGAAGAATATAGGAATTGCCGCCATGACCGCTTTCAGGAGGACCAGCCTCCCCCTGGAAAGGATGGAAGACCGCCACCCCGCCAACCTGCCCTCCAACTTCTCGACCACTGGTAGCCAGTCCGCCAACCTCGACCGCCCGCAAGTAAGAGGCATGCTAAGGTAGCGAATTGGCAAGCTGCCACATCCCACCCCTGAATCGGCGGAGCAACACCGCGCCTCCTCCTCGGAGAAACCAAAAGGCACCAGCAAGGACTTCTCCCGATTTTGGACGAGACCCGAAAGCTCCTCGAAGAGTTCCAGCACAGTAGCGACGATGCCGATCTCCTCCCTGCCACCCTCGACGAAGAAAAGAGTGTCGTCCGCGTATTCTATAAGAGGAACAAAAAGATCGCCCCTGGAGAAGCCCAAAAAAAGGCCACCACGTTGCACCTGCGTCAGCATGCACGCCAAAGTATCCGCCGCAATGACAGAGAAGAGGGGCCAGAGGGCACCCTTGCCTGGCCCCCCGTTGAGGCTGAAAAAAACTGCCTTCCGGGCGGCCATTAACAAGTACCGCCATAGAAGCCGTGGTAACACAACGCTTCATCCAGGAGATCCAACTGCTCGGGAATCCCCGCCTATGCATCACTTCCCACAGGAAGCGTCAATCAAGCGTATCATACGCCTTTGCAAAATCGACCTTCCATAGCATAGCCTTCTTACCAAGTCGCTTCCAGTCCGCCACCATCTCAGAAGCCAAGACCAAGCAGTCCCCCAGTTGCCTGCCGGGGATGAAAGCCGATTGGAAGGGGGAAATAAGGTGGCCAAGCACCCTATTAAGACGGATGGCAAACACCTTGGCCACAATAAGGTAGATCCCGTTGGAGAGAGCAATCGGCTGGAAGTCCTCAATGCGCTCCGCCGCACCATGCTTAGGGAGGAGAACGATCAATGCCCGATTAATTTTGTCAAATCCTGCGCTGCAAAGACACATCTCCTGAACCACCTTATGGACATCCACAGCGAGCAAATCCCAGAAGTCCCGATAAAAGGACACAGGGAACCCGTCCGGCCCGGGAGCCCCATCTGCGTTAAGGGACCAGACGACGGCTTTCACCTCCTCCAAGGTCACGGGAATGACCAGGCTCGCGGCATGTTCCGGCGACAGCCGCTCCGCCCCCAACCCAACCACCTCCATCTGCGCGTAAGGGCCCATGAAGAGAAGTCACCTAAATGCTTAGCAATCAGACGACCCATCTCTGCGTCTCCTGCAACCCGCACACCATCCACAACGACCGAACGAAGAGCATTAGAGCGACACCTACCGTTGGCAACCCGGTGAAAGAAGGCAGTGTTGGCGTCCCCCTCCACGAGCCATTTGTGTCTAGATCTCTGGCGCCATTCCACAACTCTTCGTGTCCTCCAGAGCCACCTGTCGGAGAGCACAGTTGTGAACCCCTCAGGATCCGGGTGCCCGTTTACGACACAATTCGCAATATGACATCGCATTAAAACATAATTTTATGGGGAAATTTTTCGCAATGAATATATTTGCAAGTGACATTCGACATTTACATTCACAACCACAAGATAATAAAGATAAATGTCACCAAGAATTTATTTCATTAACTTTCATTTCATTTTCAACCTGTACAATGTCTGAAAGTGTAATACAGTATATCCCAAAATCTGACTGAAGAGAAAAGAAGCATATAACATTAACATCCGAACAAAAACTGAGACAAAAAGAATAACATACCGTCTAATATGGACCTTGTCTTCTGGAACCCTGTATAGCTACTGAACAATAGACTCCTTTCCTGCCATGCGTGTAAGGAAGAAAAGGAGTCACAAACGTGAATACAAACCCGTAGTTTAAAATAAATAACAAGTAATTTAATGTGCAAAAGAGAGCAAGTAGAAAGGTGGAATAACTACAATTTACATCTACTTGCGTAAGTAAAAGGGTTTTCAACTGTTTGATATTAAGTTCATTTGTTCACCCCTTTTTCCCATTCTTCCCATATATATATATATGTATATTTATAAAGTTTAGATGGTAATCCCTGTGATCAAGATCTTATAAATATAATTGATAGTACATGAAGATGCTATTGGGATGATGTCATGATTTTTGATCATGGACTGCTATGGTGATGATTGATATGATCCTTAATTCTATTTACTCCTTCTAAGTTAGTGGATAGTCCGTGGTCTTGGTCTGTGTGTAGCCTCACACTATGACTCTAAGGTATTAAACTACCTTAGGGTTGGGGGGCCTCCGTAGGCATGCGGTGTTGTGTAATGCATCCTAACTAAGTTCCCAACACGTCCACTAACTTATAGGGATTTGGAATCAGATTAAAGTCACTTCTAATCAACTCAATTTTTATTGTGATTTCCTCCAAACCTTCACTGTAACTCTCTCAGATGTACTCTCAATGATGTAGATATAGATGTAGATACGAATGATCTGGATGTAGAATCGCCGTCTGTTGGCGAAAGAAAACTCAAGCGGTGAAGAAGCCTGCAAATGGCTCTTCCGTCTCGCCCTCTAATTGGAAGGGCGGTCCAATAGAGGGATAGGTCTATTCCCCAACTACGCCACTGAGACGGGTGAGAGGGACTTCCCGGGAAGTCGCTCTAGAAAAACAGCCCGACCGGTAACGGGCAACCGAGCTCGTACGAAAAACTGAAAACCAAGGATCCCCCGCCTGGGTATCCTAAAACAGGGTCAGCGGAACTGGTCTAAAGTCAGGATCCCAACGAGGCGTAAAAACACTGCGAGCTCGCGTAAAAACCGAAAGAGGACTGGGATCCTAGACCCGCGCACTAGGCGGCCGCTTCCCTATCTGGGCTCCCTTTCTTCCGCCCAGTTGAGGGTCACCGCCCCCTCGCACGGTCAGGGGTAAGGATTACCATGACCGGCATTATTGATTGTCAACATTGATTTTCATCATCTTCATCTGCTTGACTACCCATTTCTTCACCAAATCTTATTGAGGTTGACTATGTAGATCTATGTCTTTTGGTTAACGATATTATTATTAGTGATCGATAGATGGTAGTGTATATCTAAGACATGATTCCATGAATAATTGAGGTTAACTATGTAGATCTAGATATTTGTTACAACCTATCCATAGTGATATAAAATCTTACTTAAAGGATCAATGTGTTCAATCTACAACTTTTGTATGTATGAATAAGTCACCCAGGTTAATGTCATGAATGTTGTTGTCTAAGTGCAATACTGTGACTTAATTGGGTCCAAGTCTGGGTATTCTATGATGGGTATATTATGAAGTTATTACATTAAGAATATGTGAAATCAAGAATTGAAATTCTCATAAAATTCTCTTGTACTTTCCTAATCTTTTATACTTCATTTTAAGTGTAAATTATTGATCTTGTCATATTTGACGGTCAAGTCTATAAACTGACAACTTATTTGGTTCAAAGGCCTCCTTTTTCATGATGTTTATTGGAGAGGCACATCATTGATACCCATTAACCCTTTATTTCCAACAAATCTCCCCTTATCAACGTCTGTTTTTCACTTGACTCCTTAACAAGCTTACGATTTATAAAACTCCAAATATTCCAATGGGTGTAGCTAGGTAAAAGAAACAGATATTAGTGTTACACTTCCACGTATCTTTCTAGTACTCTATAACCTTGGACGAAATCTAAAATTCATATCTTCTGTAAACAGAAGTAGCTAAAGACTTAAAATTTTCATTGAGAGTTCTCATTTGTCCTTCCTTTAATAATTTCCTGTAGAGACAGGACTCATAATATGAGACTTTGATAAATAATTTCCCATTCTATAATTAATATAATTAACTTTTTTTTTTATATGGATAACCAATGCTATTTTTTTAGGATCAAACATAGCTTCCAACTTGACATGCCAGGCAGGCCTGCTAGTGTGTGATAATTTCATTTTATTTGATTTCAGTCATATGAGATGGAATACAGATCATCAACTGCCTTCTTTAAAATCAAAAGGGCCGGGGAGATAAAAGCCATGTCTCACAAGAATTCACCGACATCCAGTTTAATGTCTTATTAACAATTTAATTAGTATATATATATATTACATATAAGATTCTGAACAAACTGTGTGAATACTCACAGTCTTTGATTGCCCCAAAGAGATTTATTATATATTTATTTATTTATTTAAGTAACTCCAAATTAAACTTTTAATTCAGTACAGATTGCAATATAGGGAAATTACTTCAGATAAAATCTTTAGTTTAAGAGTTAAGTAATGCAGATTTAGGTCCAGATTGAATCTTTGATTTAAGGCTTAAGTAGTACAGCTCTAGATTCAAATTAAAAAAAAATATAACTTCCAGATTCAACTTCATAACAGACCTAAACAATACTTACAGTTTACATATTTTAACATTAATATTCATGATATAATCAGTTTACAGATTATCGAATGCAGAGCTAATTAATAAATTTTTTTTCTTTCTTCTGTGCCATACAACGGTAGTAATAAAAGAACCCAATTTCTTTAACCTAACTCTCATGAGGAATTTGTAATAATCTATTGTGTATGCTACAGGTTCTTGTATCTTCTTCTTTTAATTCAAATTTATCCTGTTTGCTTACGTATGCTCTACTAATCTTTCGACATTACCAAGTGCATCAAGTCCATTAATATATTTTTTTTTGATATCTCACACGTATGATTTCAGCCCTTAATTTCCAGTTACCAAAATTTTATAATTTATTCAAATTAGTGTATATGTTATTGATTCCAGAATTTGCGTCAAGATACTGCTTTCCATCCAAATAAACATTTTAGCTTATTTCTCAAGAACTGTACTGTTCACATATTTTTTTTATAGCAGATTTCAGATTATAAGAGGAAAGCAACATACAATCTAAATCAGATCTAAAATTTGAAACTATTAGAAGCTTATTTCATGAGATAGAATCCAAAACACCAAACAAAAGGGAAATCTATTGTGAGAGCACATGCATGGCAGCAAGAAATAGGCTAGGGATTGTACCTCAAATTTTAAATCTCCAAAATGGAATTCCAAATGCATGCAGTAACATCCTTAGGGCTGCAGCTCCAGCACCTTCAATTTGAAGCAAAAATGGTTGTTGGAACTTCAGTAGCAGCAAGAGTACCAGCTGTTCCAGCTGGTGATGGAAACAGAAGCAGAAATTTAGCTTCTAATTGAAGCTGAAATCCCTAATATTTTGGGCAACAAGAGGAAAGGGGGCTGGAGACCCTTCGTTGGAGAAGAATAGGAGCATTTGAGAGAGAATAAAGAAGAGATTTGGGGTGTTTATATAACTAAGAAGAGAGGCTATAGGGATTTACAAGTGGGGGTTTCTAAGTGCCAAATGGGCAAAGGAGTCAACCCAAGTGGCTAAAAAAAATACCAACGGCTGATCAGGTCACTGTACAGCCTAAAAATAATAATAATATATTTTTTTTAAACCATTTTCTCTTCTTTTTATTTGAGAAACCAAGATCGACCGTACACGTGCCTCAAGCCTCCGTTTTCGACGCGAAACATCTCGTTTTGACCGTCTCGGAACGACGATCGTTTTGAGTATAATATTGGTATACTTTCGGAAGGGTTTTGAATACCCGAAATTTTCGGATATGGATTTTGTTTAGGATTAAATTTTATGATCTAAAAATATCAAACGACCTCCGATTGACGAACGGTCGATTCCGTTGGCTTCGTGTCGTCGAATCGAATCTAATGACGGTCTCCGTTCGTTTCGCGGTTTCCGAATTTGCGTCGCGACTTTTCGCGGCACGTATTACGGAGCGACTGATTTTTGGTCGATTTCACCCGAACAACTTTTGATTCTCGATCAATTGGTCGTTTTAGGTTGTTTAGTATTGACCGACAACATTTTTGGGTTCATTAGACCCAAAATCGGACGAGTTCGGGTTTACGCGAATTCCCGGATGTTACAACAGTTCCTCCGCTCGAGGTCCGCAGAGGAAAGAGGGCGGGTGTCCTCGAGCTGGTCGAGGCCGGCAAGAACCTCCTCCGCGGAGGCCTTGGCCGTCCTGCGGGCGGCGTGCGACTCCTTAAAAGTGCAAAGTCTCCCCCTCAAGGAGACGAGACAAGTTTCTGGAAAAATCTAGATACAGCCGAGTCATATACGACCGTAGATGCCCAATGCGAGGAGACCATCTCGCGGAACGACTCTTCCAAAAGCCACGCCTTCTCGTACCTGAAAAAACCCCTGTGAGCCCGTTGTTCCCCCTGAGTCCCAGATCAGGGGAGAGTGATCCGAGCGAGTTCGGATCCTGATAGATGCAAAGCAGGAAGGGTAGAGATCTAAAAACTCCGAAGATGCCAAGAAACGATCAATGCGGGAGCGCGATCCCGAGCTCCGCCATGTGTATTTAGTATCCGAGGCGTCAAGCACCTCAAGCTCTAGAGAGTCCAAACAATCTACGAAATCAGCCGATCCCGGGTCTTGGCCACCACGCAAGCCCGGCCGGTCAGAGGAGAGCAATGTAACATTGAAATCACCACCTATCAGCCAGGCGCCCCCAGGGAAGGAAGCTCTGGCCGAACGAAGCTCATCCCACAACTCCCGCCGGTCACCGGCGAGGCAAGGTCCATATACACAGGAGATGACAATAGTCGTTACCGAGGAAAGGCACTCTAAGAGGACCATCAGCACATGGGATCCCCTTAGCTCCGAGCGAAGCACAAAACCGTGGTCCCTCCAGGCCACCAGCATACCACCCGCAGAACCAACTGCGTCAGTTACACGATATTCGGATAAGGGGCCAGCGCCAAAGGAGCGCCACATGTCCGCCATAGACGATTGTAGCTTAGTAAGCCTGGAGTAAAATGATGTCGCACCCCCATTCGATGAAGCGAGAGCCAAGGACCCTCTTTTTTTCCGGGTCACCCAGACCCCTGACGTTCCAAGTGAGGATCTTCATTTAGAACCGCTGCAAATTCCCCCGAGATGGACGACTCCAGCGACAGATGCCACTTGAGTCATACGAGCCGACACTGTCGGAAGCAAGGTGATGGTCCTTCGCGAACGCGGGCACCTCATGTACATTTTACCGATACGCCTGAAGTCGACCCCCGATGGGGCCACCGTCGAAGAAGACTCTAAATCCGAGATCTTGGCCAAGAGCGATTTCCCAGCAATTGGAGCACCCATCACCACGCCCGCACCCCGCCCCGGGGCGGTAAGTGGGAGGGGCTCACGCTCGAAGTGCATGCACCAAAAGGGCCAATTAGGTCCAAGGAACTCAGCAGATGGGAGAGGACTAGACCAAGCACCGGAGAGGTCATTAGGATCCCCACCCGGGAGATCCGAGGAGCCCGCAAACGGATCCAAAGACCCGCTCTCATCCAAGGCGGCACACGTAGCCGCGAAATCGACAACCGAAAATCCGAGCCCGCATCGGGACCATCCAGCAAAGAAAGTGGGCCAGCAGTCGACCCAATAAGGAGGGTTGAGTTGGCAAGCGCCCAGGGGCGAAAATCGATCGGGGTGCGCATCCCAAAAACGATCTTCTGGAAAGGCGGCAGGAGACGAGGCGCCACTATTGGTTGAGAGATTACACACGTGGTCTCCGGGATACCACGACAGTTTAAGTCGCCAGGAGCCGAACCGCCCTCAAGAGTCGACGACGATCCGGCTTCCTCCGGGACCGGATTTGCCCCACCGGCATCCACATGACGGTGTCCGGTAACGCCGCACCCGCCCAGCGCCAACGGTTGCTCCATCTGATCCAAGAGGCGAATTCGCAGCGGGAAGGAGAAGCGCCCCACTAACATTTCCGCCACCGAGATATCACAGGCGGACTCGGCGCAGTCCAAAAGAATAAGAGTGGTCTCCGGGTCTGAGCCGGGAAGTGTGTCATCCGTAAGGGCACGAATAACCGAACCAAGTCCTCGCATAGGAGGACCCAAACAATGCACAGAGCGTGATAAGAAAGGAACGCCCCTAACCTCAGCCACCCTTCGCGAGATGCGATCCTCGCGAATCATACTTCCATCCGCAAATCGTGCATGTCTCCACGTGAGGCCTTCCGACCCTTTCCAAGCAAGCAGTCGCTCACGCTGCGCATCCGACAAACCCCGCGCACAGCATCTGTGGAAGCCCGTAGCCACGACATCCCCATGGAATGCACCGGCGAGCTCCTACGCGATGCCCGAACGAATCTCCTCCATCGAAATAGAGTCTTCCCTCCAAGAGCCGACTAGGATCCCATGCACAGACGGAAAGGCAGGAGTATGAGAGATCCCCCCCTCCGCCATGCAAGGCGTCTCTATTATAGCGTCCGTCGCGACCTGCGTGTCAGCCCCTTGCACCTTCGAAACCGGCCTTTGACAACGCAAGGGACATGTGGAGCGACGATGGCCCTCTTGCTCGCAATAGAAACAGTGAGCCGGTGAAACAAACGTTGCCTCCAAATGTCCCGAGAGACCACAACGGAAGCACATTCGCCCACGTTTACGATGAGAAACCACCTCCCAACCATCCTCAGAAACGTTCCTCCTTCCCGCCCCGACTTCCAAGGCGGAGCGATGTATGGCGGAGGTCCTCCGCCACTCCGCCGCCCCCGCCCGAATCGTCCACTTCAGCCTCTCACGCCTCCTCCGCTCCAATATTGAAACTTGTTATTCGCAGAGGAGATATTTTGTCTGGATGTTGTGATATATATCAATTTTCCCACAATAGACCAGCAATCAATGATGATTAATTCTCAGAGCCATATTCATCCTCCTTGGATGGATGATCTTTGTGCATAACTGAGACAAACTATTGGACCTGGGCTACCTTCTTAGACCATTTACATAGACAATGCTGTAGTTGGCATCCATGGTTTCAAATTTCGCGAAATTTCGACGAAATTTTGGTGAAATTTCGGTTTCGACACCCTACCGAAACCGAAATCGAAATCTCGATATATACCCTTCCTTCACAAATTTAGGCCGATTTTGGCCGAAATTGGCGAAATTTCATCGAAATTTCGACGAAATTTCGAAATTGTTTCGCTTTTTCAACATCTCGAAACGAAATCGAAATCGAAATTTAAAACCTTGAATTAGTTGCCAGCTCAACAAGTATTCCACATGCTTGTGTTGGCAAGCTTGTTGACTCTTGTGCATACATCTGTGCTTTTTGTCGATGGTAGGCACTATTACTGGAAAAAAAGAAAGTTCATTTAGACCCAACCATGCACTTTCTACACATGTTGATGGCTCCAAATTTTCCTCCCAGTTTACTATTCATTGCTTAGATTACTAAGGAGCTTAAATATCATGCCATTTTTCAAAATTTATCTGTTGTAACAGACAGGGTGATTGGATGGTGGTGTTTGTCATGTGGCACAATCTCCCTTTGTTGGTAACTCACCTGTCTCCTCTAGAAGTTTATTCTCAATTACCTCATGCCTCTGCAGTTTGGTCATCTCCCACTTTGAAATTTCTCCATATTCTTCCTTAATTATGGCAATAGTCCATTTTTCCATGAGAATCCCCTAAACACGGGAAGCATCATTGTTTAACCTTATCTAGCATGTCTACCTGAAGTATCTATTCATTTGAGTTACTTGGTTTTGATGTAAAGGGCCCCTTGCCATGTTCTTAATCCACATGGAGGATAATGACTACAACTGCATTAGTTGGGCCTTTATTTGAAAAATAAATCCTAAGTTGGGGATATAAAAATTGATTTAAATAAAGAAAGCAATTTTATACATTAGATAATGCTCTTAAATTTCGTACTACCTATGGTTTTCTTAAAAAGATTAGTTAGATTTTTGTGTTTATACCATCCAGTAAAACAATATTAACAGAAAAAACATCATCACAACCTTGATGTGGCTACAACTCTTCTTGTTCATAACTGTTAGAGTATGCATTCATAGCTGGGTAATTGTATCCCTACAGGGTCCAATTACCGAATGGCACATGCACCTATGTCAATCGCACATCGTCTATAAGTGGGACTTGGTCATTATGATGGGTTGGCTATATAAGAAGCCCCACACCTTATGTATTCATTGAGAGAGAAATAACATATTATCCGGCCATCGAGAGGCTTTCTCCCATTGTTTCATCTCACTCCTTATGGAGTAGGATTTTACGTAAAATCCTGGCATTTTTCATGTTCTTTATTCAATACTGTTAGAAAATCGGAAGCGGAAGCGATAATGATAAATAGAGTATAAAGAACAAGAAAGATAGACATGGAAACACCATGATTTTATGTGGAACCCTACTCCGTGAGGAGCGGGATGAAACCACGGGAGAAGCCCTCAAAGGGGCATATGCTTCATTGCTTTTCTCTCTCAATGGATACAGGATGTCTGGGGCTCCTTATATAGCCTCTCCAGAGCCTCCAAGTCCCACCACTGGACGATGTGGGACTAAACACTGGATGGGATAAATGGATCTCCTCCAGGATCCATTTACCCTGCTACAACTCAATGGGCGCATACAATGAATGCTCCAACACTCCCCCTCAAGCTGGAGCATGAAATGCTCAGCTTGGACAAACAGAAATAAACTCAACTCAACGCTACAGGACACTACGGACAATATCAACCCAACGCGCACATTGCTGCAGTCGAGGACGTTGCTTCTCATGCCGTGCAGATGAGGAGGACGAACGGGTTGGAGCGTGAGTCAACTAAAGACTCGGAATCTGACCATCGAGTCTGAACTTACGCCTGAAGTCTCCTCGTCGGAGAACTGGGTCTCCCCATCTGGCTCAGAGAATGGTGCACTGCTCTGGTGTACCTATGATACCACATGAAAACCCTTGCCCTCAATGGCATAGGGAATGGTCCTCTGCTCTAAAGTCCCTATGGCTCACATGAAAACTCTGGCCTGACAACAAGAAGAATGATGGGGACTACGAACAAATGATGGCAACATATGCTCATCTGAAATAAGACCGCATCCTTATGCGTGTCTGAAACTGAGGACTCGGAAGACAATCGTCGAGTCTGAACAACTGCGCATCAAATTGGGACTCGAAATCTGAACGTCGAGTCTGAAATTGCGCATGTAGAATCTTCATCTGTAGAGTCTAAAAATCTGTTGTTCTGAAGAATATCTGAATAGTCTGAAAATCTGACATCTGAGTCTGGATCTAGACATGTGACTCTACATATATACTCCCCCTTTCTCCCATACTTGTCGGAAAACATAGATGTCGACCAAGTTGGGAGAACAATAATGGGGACAAAAACAAACCACTTAGCCGATCACAACTTTGTTGGCTTTTCAAAACATTCATCATTTTTTTTCATTCATTTTTTTATAAGCCGTTTGATTTTTTTATCGGCTTTTGCAACTTCTTCTTCTTCTTTTTGAAATTGCGTACGACTTTTCTTTGTACGCCGCTTTTTTTTCAACAGCGTACGGCTTTTTCAAATGTACGCGCTTTTTTTCCTAAAAAAACTCCTTCCCTCTCTTTTTTTCGTAACTCACGGGCCCAACTTAGGGCCTAAATATAAGCAGTTCCACCCCCTTTTTTTCTTGGGCTATTCAATAATAACCTCTCCCTTTTTTCTTTTCTTTTTTTTACAGCCCCCCCTTTTTTGTAACTTGCGTACGGCTCTTTTTTTTTGTACGTGCCTCTTCTTTTTTTTTCAAATAAGCGTACGGCTTTTGAGATGTACGCGCCTTTTTTTGTGTTTTTTTAATAAAGAAACATTATCCAATTGGGCCGAAAGATAATATGGCCCTATTGGGCCTACCCCTTGTTGAGAAAAGAGACTTCGTTATTGATTCAGAAAACCCTAGGCTCTCTTATATAGGGAGAGACCTAAAGGGTAAATTACAGAGAGGTCTATATAAAATAAAGAAATAACGATAAACAACATAAAGAGATAATGAAACTACGAACTATTTCTACACTCCCCCTCAAGGTGGAGCATAGATATCTATCATGCTCAGCTTGGATGAACATTTTTGAAACGGTCCTCTGAGCAGTGGCTTGGTGAATATATCTGCTGTCTGATCTCCCGAGCTCACATGGGCAGTAGATATCAATCCTCTCTGGATCAAGTCCCTCGTGTAATGGCAGTCAACTTCGATATGCTTGGTCCTTTCATGGAAAGCTGGATTGTTGGCAATAAACAATGCTGCCTGATTGTCACAATGGAGCTTCATAGGCAGGGGCACAGCTACATGTAGATCTTCTAGTACCGAGCGAACCCACATCATCTCCGTGCTGGCTTGAGCCATGGCCCTATATTCAGATTCTGCACTGGACCTTGCCACGACAGTTTGTTTCTTGCTTTTCCAAGAAACCAAAGAGCCTCCAATAAACACTGCAAACCTTGAGGTTGATTTTCGGTCCTTAGGACATCCTGCATAGTCTGCATCTGCACACGCTGAGACAGATAAGTCTGTGTCCTTCCTGAATAGTAGCCCTGACCCTGGAGAAGACTTCAGATATCTCAGAATCATGTGTATAGCATCCATGTGAACCTGTCTTGGCTGCTCCATAAATTGGCTCACCCTGCTAACAACAAATGCAATGTCTGGACGAGTAATGGTAATGTAGAGGAGTTTTCCCACCATTTCTCTATATCTCCTCTTATCCACTTCATCTGTATCACCATCATATAGCTTCATGCTGGGGTCCATGGGAATACTAGATGGTTTGCACCCATCCATGCCAGTCTCAGTCAGGAAGTCTGTAATATACTTCCGTTGTGTCATCACCAAGCCTTGTGCATTCCTTGCAAATTCCAACCCCAGAAAATATCTTAGGGTTCCAAGGTCCTTTGTAACGAACTGACTGCCTAAGAATGCCTTTGCCCTCTTTATGCCCTGAACATCATCTCCTGTAACAAGAATATCATCCACATAGACCATAATGACAACCGTACCTGCCGATGACTTCTGGACAAACAATGAGTGATCGGCATTTGACCTCTTGAATCCCTGTTGCTCAATCAGGTTAGACAACTTCTGGAACCATGCTCTGGGACTCTGTTTGAGACCATATATCGCCTTGTGAAGTCTACAAACCATGTGCTTCTCCCCCTCAGCAGTAAACCCAGGTGGCTGCTGCATGTAGACTTCCTCCTGTAGGTCACCGTACAGAAAGGCATTCTTCACATCCAGTTGACATATGCTCCAATCACGTACCACAGCAACAGATAATAGAATACGAAGTGTAGAGTGCCTCGCCACTGGAGAGAAAGTATCCATGTAATCCACACCGTAGGTTTGTGTAAACCCACGGGCAACCAAGCGTGCTTTGTATCTATCCAACGTGCCATCTGCATGATATTTGACTGTAAAGACCCATTTACAGCTCACAATGGATGCATCAGAAGGTGCAGGAACCAAGGACCAAGTGCCACGAGACTGTAGTGCCCTCATTTCGTCCTCCATTGCTAATCTCCAGCATTCATTCTGTAAGGCGTCCTGGTATGTCCGTGGTATATCCACGGAAGACAAGGCTGTGGCAAATCTCTGAAAATCCCCAGTGAGACGGTGAAAGGAAACCTGTGAAGCGAAAGGATACGAGGCACATTGCCTCCTTTGCTTCCGAATAGCAATCGGAACATCAAGATCATCATCTGCTGTACTAGATGGAGTAGTGTCTGCCTGTACTGAAGGATCCTGCACATGTACCAAATCTGACCCGTCAGTAGTAATGCCATCTGAACATACCTGAGGCGTGATGATCGGCTGGAGTGTAGTCTGAGCAGGACCCGACCGACGTTTATAGAACATAGGTAATGGTGATATGATGGGCCGTGGAATGGGTGGAGGTGGAGGAGGTGGTGGGGGTGGTGGAGGTAGTGCTGGCGTGGAGACAGACACAGGGGAAGACTCAGGTGTACTCAATGTAGGTGGTGGAGGAACATAGATATCATCAGTGGTAGTGGATGGTACCATTCTGTCACCTGCAGGAGAGAAATACATGACAGACTCAAAGAAAGTGACATCGGCGCTCACAAAGTACCTCTTAGTTGTGGGATCATAACACCGGTAGCCCTTCTGAGTTCTGGAATAACCAACAAAGACGCACTTGACTGCTCTAGGAGAGAGTTTGTCAAGTCCGGGAGATAGACGATGCACAAAAGCAACAGTACCAAAGACACGTGGAGTTAGTGAGAATAACTCCTTATCTGGAAAAATAATGGACATAGGTATCTTTTCACCAAGTATTGAGGATGGCATTCGGTTGACCAGATAACAAGCAGTAAGAACAGCATCGCCCCAGAAAGAAATAGGGGCACAACTCTGAATCAACAATGTACGAGTAATATCTAAGAGATGGCGATGCTTCCTTTCCGCGACACCATTTTGTTGTGAGGTATATGCACAAGTGGTTTGGTGAATAATGCCCTTTGATGACAGGAATTGTGAAAGTAAGCGTGTACAAAATTCAAGGGCATTATCGGTCCGAACATATTTGACATTTGCAGAAAAGACATTGAACACTTCATTAATCAAGTTTTTGATCACATTTCCTGCTTCAGATTTATTTTTCAAAAGAAAGACCCATGACACACGAGAGAAATCATCCACTACCATAAGATAAAACCTGTGTCCCTGATGATCGGGAACACGACTTGGACCCCATATATCTATATGTAACAACTCAAAAGGGGAGCTACTGCTCCGACTCAGACGACGTGGGAAGCTCGACCTGTGATGCTTTCCCAACTGACACGCTTCACATTGAAACGAAGAACTAGGAGAGATCTGAGGCAAAAGATGGCGCATTTTCTGAAGTGGAAGGTGACCAAATCGGAGATGCCAAATGTACGGAGAGACTGGTCCAGCAGAATGAGTGGAGACACCAGCATATGAATCCCGGACCAGCCGATATAAACCATTCTGCTCAGAGCCACAGCCAATCACCTTGCCCGTGAGTATGTCCTGAAAAATGAGAGAAGACGGGTCAAATATGGCACGACAATTCAAATCCTTCGTAATCTGACTAATAGATAGCAAATTCATTGAGAACTCAGGAGCATGCAGAACATTCTGTAATTGCAAAGTGGAGGACAGGAAAACCTCCCCTTGTCCAATAAGGGGCGAATGGGTACCATCTGCTATCTGCACTGAACGACCGGGAGGAATGTCCCTGTAGGCCTGTAATCTACCTCTATCTCGGCAGAGATGATGTGTGGCTCCAGAATCAATAATCCAGTCAGATATATCATGAGGTGTAGTAGATCTACCTGAGGAGCTTGCGGCTGCAGAAGAACTGGCAGAGGCAGTGGCAGCAATATCTGAGGAACCACCAGACGAATCACCAGAAGCATGTGGCATAATCTCTCGGAGACGGGCCACAAGTTCGTCAAATCGACTATCTGCAGTAGAAGTCAGTGGAGACTGAGAGTGCTCTGCAATACGTGCTGATGCTGGAAATCCATGCTTCGAATAGCATGTCTCCTCCGAGTGTCCTGTGCGATGACAATAGGAGCATGTCTGACTAAAGCGACCACCCCTCCCCTGGGATCCACGGCCACGTCCACGACCACGGCCAGATGGTGGTCCACCTCTCCCATGCGAGACTGCCATCGCTGAAGGAGGTGGAGTAGAAGAGCTGGAGGAGACTGGAATGCGGCTAAGCCGTCTGTAAACATCCTCAACTGGAGGAATAACTGCATCAGCGAGAATCTGAGATCGAGTTGCATCGTACTCAGGGTCAAGGGCCGCAAGTAGAACACCAACCATGGTGGCGTTTCGAAACGCCTTTTGCTGCTCAGGAGTTGCAGTCAGAGGGATGATACTGTATAACTTCTCGAACATCCCTCTTAGGGATGTATAAAGAGAATGGAGAGGTCTGTCGCTCTGCTTCATTGTGAATATGTCGTGCTGAAGCTGCAACATCTTCGTCTCATTTCGCACTTGCGAATATGTGGCGGCAAGAATTTCCCACATTGCCTTAGCAGTGGGCTGATGGAGGACGTCGTTGGCAATCTCCGTCGTTAAGGTGCCGGACAACCAGACCTTTGCATAGGAATCATCAGCCTCCCATGAGGCATAGATCCCAGTCTTCTCTGCGGGCTCATCCTCGGTAAGAATATGTTTCTTACCATTCGACTTCATAAGGCTCATGAACTGCATAGCCCAGAGCTCATAGTTAGACCCGTCCATCTTGACTATTGGCGCAGGACCTTTGAATGCGCCGGTGGAGGGCATATCAACTTTTGATTCTGACATACTGCCGCTTGGAGAAGAACTAGGATATGTAGACGTGATGCTGGATGTCTACAAAAACTGCATCGAATTTGAGTGCGTATGTAGACGTTACGCACTCAAATCCATAGAACGGATGTGGAAGAAACTAGGGCACGCCTAACAAGAGGCTGACAACCCTTTCAGCGGCTAGGAGCCGCTAGAAGATCTTGTGCGTGTTGCTGTTCACGCACCCGGAGGACGTGCGCGGGCAGCAGATGGAGATGCCGCCTATTGGCGGAGGCCGCTGGGGGCTGGGATCCCCTTCGGCGGCTGGCAGGGGCTATTGGAGGAGGCCGCTAGGGGCTGGGATCCAACCAGATGGAGGGCTGGATCCAACCGCGGCGATGGAAGGCTGCCGCTGGAGATGGAGAATGAGATAGCGGCGGCGATTGAGGGCTGCCGCTGGAGAGAGAAGCGGCGGGAGGGAGGGCGGCGATTCCGAGAAGAGGGAGGTGGGTGGGGAAGGGGCGGCGGGAGGGAGGAGAGCCCTAGGGTGGCTCTGATACCATGTTGAGAAAAGAGACTTCGTTATTGATTCAGAAAACCCTAGGCTCTCTTATATAGGGAGAGACCTAAAGGGTAAATTACAGAGAGGTCTATATAAAATAAAGAAATAACGATAAACAACATAAAGAGATAATGAAACTACGAACTATTTCTACACCCCTCTCACGCAATTTTTTTATAACAACTCCCTCATTTTCTGAAGCACCCCACCAAATATATTTTTTAAAAAAAAATTGGTTCACCTCGGGCCCTATTTCAAGGGGACCCGTCGCTCCCTTTATGCGCAATTAGGGTTTCTTGGAACCCATCTTTTCCATGCCGTCGCCGTGGGCGGTTTCGAGAGGAGCGGGGCTCGCAGTCGACGCTAGAGGCTGCTGCGCGAGGAATTCCTGGAAGATGGGAGGCCGTCGATCAACGCCGCTTGAGAAGCTCCCCGCCTGGGATCTAGGATTTCACGATGGGGGATACCTCTTGCGCGTTAAGAGGAGGTGATGCCTCCAAGTGGATATGCGGCACGCAAGGTGAGGTGGATGCGCCTGAGGAGCTCGACGGGAAGGCGCGCCACCTTCGGGAATAGGCTACGATGGGGAGGAGACACGGCGGTGCGCCGCCATCATGTGTGGTTGGGAGTTACGTGTGTGGTGATGAGTCATGCGCGCGGCTGGAGATGGATCTGTCGGCGCCGCCACCGCGGGATTCGCGGCGGCTGGAGGGTGCGCGAGTTCCGCCTGGAGAGAACTTGAAGCCCTTGAACGGGGGTGCATGCGCGCCACCTAGTGGTCCTGGGGGATACGCTACTAGGGGCGGTGGCGCATGGTGGGCTGGTCTCAGCGCTGGGTCCGCCTTATGCGACTGATCTTCAACACGATGGAGAGCCTAGGGCTGGATGCATGGGTTGATGCACAGCCGCCTGGGTTGTGCCTGAAGACGCACGATCGCCTGGAGAGAAAGCCTGGACTGTGCCACAGATGGCTCCCGACTGGATCTGGATCAAGAAGCCACCGCCTGCGGCTTGAAGATGGTGCAAGGCCTGGAGAGCAGATCTTTACGAACAAATCTAGGGTTTCAGAAAACCCTAGAACAAGAACTTTTGACCAATAATAATCTTCAATAAAATAATCTTCAGGAACAACAATCGAATATCGAATAAATAAAGAACACGAAATCCTCGAGAATCGAACCCGCTCTGATACCATGTTAGAAAATCGGAAGCGGAAGAATAAACATTAAAGAAGAACAACGGGATTTTACGAGGAACCCTACTCCGTGAGGAGCGGGATGAAACCACGGGAGAAGCCCTCAAAGGGGCATATGCTTCATTGCATTTCTCTCTCAATGGATACAGAAGGTCTGGGGCTCCTTATATAGCCTCTCCAGAGCCTCCAAGTCCCACCAGTGGACGATGTGGGACTAAACACTGGATGGGGTAAATGGATCTCCTCCAGGATTCATTTACCCCGCTACAACTCAATGGGCGCATACAACGAATCCTCCAACAACTACCTTTGATCACACTTCCGTAGTGTCATTTTATACATGGTATCAGAGCGGTTTCAGTTCTTGATTTGTTCTTAAAGATTTTATTTTTGGTTTTGTTACATATTCATGATATGCCCGTGATCGTTCGAGATTCAAGACAATATCTAGGGTTTTTGAAACCCTAATTCGACATGAGTTCGTGATACGTTCAACGGTATCAAGCTTCTAGTTCAAAGTTCTACAGATTATATCGTCGTCATCGCCATGTTTGAAAAATTCTAGGGTTTCAAAACCCCGATTTCGAACAATAGCAAGTATTTGCATGCGGCACAAACCATGCACGTATATCGAGGTAGCCTTCTTCGTCTCCAAGAAATCATGGCAGCGACGATCTCGCAATAGCCCCGTACAGGGCCTCAACGTCTCCTCCGTGCGATGCATCCAGGCCCTGAGATGTTAATCATACATATGACTACAAGCATGATTTGAAAACTATAGGGTTTATCCTGCATCTCCACAGAACCCTAGATTTCATGCGGAAACCTTCATCTCCAAAAAACTTTTATTCTGAAGGTACTCCCTTGTCGTGTTCCCAACAAAGAAACCACACAAAAAGATGATCCCAAGATGGCCCTCAAGAAAATTCCTCCTCCATGCGTGCAAGGCTTCATTGTGCGACCAACAGTACCGGAGAACATGATCGAATACCAACCATCTGCCTTGGTGAGCAGGCAACGACAACTAGAATTTGTGTTATCGGTGCTTCCAAATCAACCAACCATCGCATAATTGCTCTAGCGACGAGTCATTCTCCAAGCTTTCAGTACCGAGCAATAATTAGGATCGCCCCACCCCATCTCCAAGTCTCGGTGGTAGTACCCTAAGCGCATCCCTCATTCATATGGTACACAAGACAACTTCCATCACCTCGCAAGTGCAACATCTCCCCTAGCACTACACGTGCACATTCAGATACAAGATCTCCGCCATCAGGTGCTAGGGCACCATTTTTAGGCCACTCCAGGCGCACGTGGAGGGCTACCTCTTGTTTATGTCATTGATCTCACAAGAAAGCCCCAATCGGAGGCGAAGGAGAAGAAAGGAGGGTTCCCATCATGGAATCCTAAATAGTCAACCATCTTTTATTTGTTTTAGACCCCAATGAATCGTGAATTTGTAAAAATTGGGGGAATAGTCCAATTGAGTTGCCTCTAGAAGAAAAAGAAAAGAAAAAGGTGTACAACGATTTGGACTCGATTGGGTATGAAAAAACGGAGGAAGCAAATGGAAGGCTATTGCATCCATGCGCAATATGGACCATGGAAATAAAAAAGAGGGGGTTCGTATTTTAGGCCCAATTTGGGCCGAAGTGATTACCAGAAAAGGGATTTTTTATTGAGAGAAAAGGAGGCTATCATACAAAAAAAGGCAATACAAATTTTTTTTCAAAAAATGATTTAAGACAGAAGAGAAAAGCCATTTAAAAAATGACTAAAAAAGGAAATGATGTTTTATCCCTATTCATCTTTTCTCCCAACTTAGTTCAAGTCATATTTTCTCTAGAAAGTATGGGAGAACATTGGAGTATTATGTAGAGTTCTCCAATTCAAATTTCAGTCTCTACCAGTTCGATGCACTCCATGTTCGAGTGACCCAGTTTCTTTAAGTTATCCGACAAGGAGACTCATTCTAGTTTAGGCGACTCTACGCAATACAGAACACATGTTCTCCTACGAGGAGATTCATTTGGATTTATGTGACAGTACAGAGCATACATTCTCCGATGAGGAGACTCGGTTAAGTTCAAGTGATTCTGACAGACGCAATACATAGCACATGTTCTCCGACAAGGAGACTCATTCCTCTCTAGCTCTTCAGTTCCTCCTCACTAGCATGACATTAGAAGCAACGTCCTCAACGGGCAACCAGCACAGTTTGCATCAAGTTGATATTGCCTCTATTATCTTACATTATATGAGTAAGTGCTTTCTTTCAATTTATCCAAGTTAAGCATTGCATGCCCTAGCTTAAGTTGAGGGAAGGAAAGCAGAAGTCACTTTGAATTTCTTCCTGCGGTCGGTGCTCTATTATGTAAGAGATTCTTTGTTGTTTCAAAAAGGCATGAAGAAGCAATGCAGACATGGATGCAAGTTGTCAATGACGTCTAGTAAAGTGAAGGTAGGAGCGTGAAGTCCCCAAGGATGAAGTGGAGAAGGAAGCGAAACAGAGATTCAACGCAAGTTCGAGTGTTACCGTATGCGTTCATATGTGGGCAATTGGATCCCTCCAGGGTCCAATTACTACATGCACCCATGTTAGTCCTTCATCGACTATTACTTGGACTTGAACATTATGGTAGGTCTATATAAGAAGCCCCACATCTTTTGTATTCGTTGAGAGAGATATAACATATTAGCTAGCCCTTGAGAGGTCTTCTCCCATGGTTTCATCCCGCTCCTTGTGGAGTAGACTTCCATGTAAAATTCCAGTGTGTTTCATGTTCTTTATTCATTATCTCTTAGTACACTTCTGCATTGTAATTTTCTACAATAATCATGCTCCTTGTAAATATTATGGTTATCATCTCACATGTCGTCTACGATTCTTGATGAATATGCTCCCTTATTTATTCTATTTGATGAGAATGGACTTTTTGGGTTCTCTAAAAGTAGTTAACAGCTCACATCATGAAAACACAGAAAGAGCAAATCAAATTTGAATAAAAGGGTTTTCATCGTATGATTGATATAACAAAAAATTTGTTGTGAAACCACATGGTATTGGAAATATTTTCCAAATGGTTTCGCTTAACCACATGAATATTGGGGTTACCTCTGAAGCGTGTGTCTCTAAAATAAGAGATATGTCGAATCAAGCCCAATCTTTGCATCTTCTCTTGTGGGTGCGACAATGACTCGCGTTGTCTCCCACGAACCTTGATGTAGACATCCAAGGGATCTTGGACAGAAAGGAACAACTAAGTAGAGAGTCTTATGCTCTCTCTTCTCTTAACTTTCAAGGCAATGTGGCTCTCTTGAAGTTATGAAAATGGAATAATAATGTTGTTTTTGACATACCATAAGAGAGGCCAAGCCCTCTCTTATGTACAAGTGATGGATGTCCGTGGAGAGTCCTACTCTGTATGTGAACATCCACCCTAAGTCCACTAAACGATGGATCAATGGCTAGAATCAAATCCTAAACTTTCAAACAACATGACTACCATCATCCCATAATTATCATCCAAAATAAACACAACAAAAGAGTCCTAATCTCATTAGGCTCTCCATGGTGGACGTTCACATGGCACCCATGTTGGACGTCCACCTTGTCCTATTTTATTATTCCACAATCATCATGATATTATAATTTAACTATCCTTTGATAAATAAAATAATAATTATATAATTGGGTTATTTTCGAGAATAACCTCTCTCAATGAATCCAATTCATAAACCCAAATAAATACCATTTACATTTAATTATTCCAATGTGAATCATAATCACATGTCTTGAATTAATATATAAATCATATTCATATAAATATCATTTAATATAAATCACATCTACACTATCTTGAATAATTATATCCATTGTAATAACATTTATTATTATAATATTTATATTGTAATGTATGAGTCCCAATCAAATTAGGACTTTTGAGTAGATGTCGTAAATACTTAGAGAAAATGTCGGGGAGATCATATTATCTATGTATAGTGACTTGAGATTTGGATATCCATCAAATTTTAGGGTTTAAACCATTTAGATCGAAACATGTCATACTCTATTTCTAGCTCATTTGAGCTTAGAATGGATCATAGTGATGATCTCAACTTTCATTTCCATGTCTAATCATTGTCCAAACTATTTGGATGTAGCACTCCAAGCATAGTACCACATAATCAAAAAGTATGGTAGTACCTTATAAGTAATGAGGGCTAGTACTGGACAACCAAGTCTTAAGTATTTGGGCTATGGACAAGGGCTCCAGTTGGGCCCAAGCTCAACAGGTTGTCCAGTCCAGTAATTCCCGATAACGGACCAGGTCCAAGGCTTGGAACGTTATATATGGTACCAGAGTAGGTTCCTTCTAATAGCAGAAGAGCTACCCAGTAGGTGGAGCCACCCCTACCATAAAGTTAGGAGGAAAGAGCTATCAAAGAGATGAAGATGTCACTATTACTAATGGATCAAGACTAGGTAGCGAGACGTTACATTGGAGCTTAGAAATGAGATATGGAAGTGAATCCATCTCCATTTCCACTTCTATTTCCAATATTTGAACTTAGAATTGGACATTGAAATTGGATCTTTTTATGTTAGACTTAATCCAATTAATTCTCATATCATTAAGATATAAAATAAAGTCACCAAAATTCATGTGGTTTTAGCACTCCCTTGGAATGAAAGTGTCATAATATATGATCTATTATGAATGCATCAATCCATAGTATTCCAAATATTTCATCATTCGACATATTGGAAAACCTTGGTACACCGAAGTTTAAACTCGTATTTGATGGTCACATTCCAGGGTATATCAATAGATTTCTCAATAGATAATTAGGCAACAATATTAATCATATACTTCAAAAAAACATATACTAATATTTTGAATTCGTGTCTTATTTCATAAATAAGATGACCATGCATGAAATTTTATTTGACCCTAAATATCTCATGACTTAACTATTCCAACACCTCGGAATCTCAATTCATGTGTGTTGGAGTATATGCGTCATATGTATTGATGGGTAAATGGATCCTTCCAAGATCCATTTACCATATCCAAGAGTTTAGTTCTACATCTACCAGTGGTGGGAATTGGAGGCTCTGTTGAGGCTATATAAGAAGCCTTAGACCTCATGTATCCAGTGAGAAAGTGCTATGCATAAATCAGCCATTTGAGGCATTCTCCAGTGGTTTCATCCTGCTCCTTAGGGAGTACGGTTCCATGTTAAATCTCGAGTTCTTTCATTTCTTTATTCTTTATTTCTCGGATATGCTTCTGCATTATATTTTCTAACACGGTATCAGAGCCATGTATATTTTCTAGCATGGTATCAGAGCCATGTATATTTTCTAACATGGTATCAGAGCGAGTTCGATTATCAAAGATTTTATGTCTGTTGTTTCTTTTTTGTTCAAGATCCGGGATTCGATTCTAGGGTTTCTATTGAAACCCTAATTATGATTCTTGAACATTACTTTGAAGATTTATTTTCGATTCAAGTTCATGTTAAGTTTTGAAGATCACCAAGTAGCTAATCAAGCCATGTTCATGTTCCAGGCATCAACAATAAGACTATATCACATTCTAGGTATCCGAGGAAAAAAAATGCAACAACTGTCAAAAGCAGCAAAACCCTAGATTTGGTTTTTGGTTTCGTGGATCCAGCAAGCAGGCTCTAGGCGATCAGGTCCATCGCGCCATCTCCTCCTTGGCGGCGGCTCCAGCAAAAGGTTTCCCGATGGGGAACCTAGGCAGCAACATCGACCTCCGATCGCACCTCAGCTCCGATCAGGCCGCTCCTGGCAGCGCCACCAGCCACCGAAGCTCCTCCAACGACCGTCACTGCCTCATCCTCAAGCCCAGGAGCCGCTCCAGTTGCAGGAGACAGCTCACGACACTCCAGTCGATGAAGCTCCAGGTGGCGGAGCCCTATCACGTCGCCTTCAGAGTCGGAAACTCGAGGCATCTCCAGGCAGCTCCCCTCTGCGCAACTTGAGAACAAGGAGCTCGAGACTCTAATCGCGCAACTTTAGACGGCGATGATCATCTCTTGGTGCACCTCCATCTGGACATATCTAAGGACAATAAATCTAAGGTTTTTTGGGCCAAAAGGGAAGGTCAATAAATGCCATAGTCAGATGGAAGCTCGGAGAATTCTCAAGAACGATTTAATTTGTTCAGATTTGAACTCTGCTAGGACAAGAATAAATATATTTAGATACAACGAGAAGTGAAGTCTTGAACAAAAATCTCGTCTCTAAGGAGGGTCGGAAGAATACATTCAGGTTGGCCAAAGTAAGAGAAAGAAAGACCAAAGACCTTTCTCAAGTGAGATGCATTAGGGATGAGGAAGGTCACGTGTTTGTTACTCAGAAGGATATAGAGACTAGATGGAAGCAGTGTTTCCATAAGTTTTTCATTAGGGAAAGAAATGGAGAGATCGCTTAGAGAGATCTAGCTAGTAGTGAAAGTTACTTGAATTGTGCAAGCTATACAAGAATACAAAGGAAGTAGAGGAGGATTTGAAGGTTATGAGACCTCAGAAAGGTGTAGGACCCGATTACATTCCAATAGAAGTATGCAGAGTTTTAGGTGAGCATGATTTGATATGGCTTACAGATTTATTCAATGTTATTTGGCGAAGCAAGAAAATGCATGAAGATTAGAGGAGAAGCATCGTTGTAGCTCTTTATAAGAACAGAGGAGACATTCAAAATTGTTCAAATTACAAAGGTACCAAGTTGATGAGTCATACTATGAAAATTTGGGAAAACATGATCAAAAGAAGGTTGAGGCAAGCTTCCAAAATAAAAGAAATCAATTCGGATTCAACTAGGTCGCTCAACTATTGAAGCCATCCACTTGATGAGGAGACAATAAAGATTTACAGAGCGGAAAGGAAGAACATCAATATGATTTTAATTGATTTGGAGAAGGTTTATGATCATATCCCACGGAAGATAACTGTGGAGAGTTTTAGAGAAGAGACGAGTCCATGTCCTGTACATAAACTTCATACAGGATATGTATGATAGGGTTTCATCTTGTGTAAGGATCCAATCAGGGAAGACTGATTATATTGGCATTAAAATTGGCCTGCATCAAGGTTCATCGTTGAGTCAAGTCCATTCCTTTTTACTTTGATTATGGATGATTTGACAAGTCACATTCAGGATGAGATACATCGGTGTATATTATTCGTCGATGATATTGTGTTGATTGATGAGACTAGAGATGGAGTAAATGAGAAGCTTGAGGTATGGGACATGCATTGGAGACTAAAGGATTTCGTATAAGTAGGGTTAAGATTGAATATATGGAGTGAACTTTTAATGGAAGCAATGGTGAGGGAATCGAGGTGAAGATTGGTGATGATAACATTCAGAAGAGAAATTCTTTTAGATACTTGGGATATATTTTGTAAAATGATGGGGAAATTGATGGAGATGTTACTAATAAAATAAATGCAAGTTGGGTAAAGTGGAGATGAGCCTCTATTGTTCTCTGTAATAAGAAAATCCCTTTGAAAATCAAAGGAAAGTTGTATAAAGCAGTTGTGAGACTTGTTAAAGTTTTACAAAGCAACTATGAGACCTGATATGCCCTATGGATCTGAATGTTGGCAGGTGAACCATAGACATGTGCAGAGAATGGCGGAAGCAGAAATGAAAATGCTAAGGTGGATGTGTGGACACACGTAAAGATCATATTCAGAATGATGCAATCAGAAAGAAAGTTGGCGTAGCTCCGATCGAGGATAAGATGCGAGAAAACCGCTTAAGGTGGTTTGGCCATTTGCAAAGGAGGTCGGCCGATGCACCAATTAGGAAATGCAAGTTTTTGGATGTTAAGTCGACTAAGAGAGGGCGACGAAAGCCCAATAAATGTTGGAACAAGACTATACGAAGGCATCTTAGTTTTTTTTGATCTAAGCTCAAGAATGACCCGAGATAGATCTGAATGCGCTTTTAGAGGTGGGTCCCAACTTTTGAGGCCACATGCGTACTTCTTTCAAAAAAAAGAATCCATGCAGCCCTACCCTACTTAATGTAGGAAAAGGTTTTATTGTTGTTATTTATTGTATATGAAATTTGCGCATATGAAATTTAAGATGGGTATAACAAAGTCAAAACACAATAATGACTTAAAAAATCCATGAACCCTCTTTGAATTAGTGTAGCAAACACGTGGCTGTTTTGTGAATGCCTACAGAATCTGGCCTTATGCATGCAAATATAGAAATTCCAAAAATATTATAATGAAGAAGTATTTATATCAATGGATTCAGGCTCTATTAGGTTAAAGATATTTAGGCAGATCATCACTCCAGAAGCAAACGCGTAGATTTGCAACTATCTATTCAAACAAATTGATCGAACGTAGACAATGCTCAGCGATTGTTTAGGAAATGTGCATCATTCGTAGTAGGCAATGCTATAACCTACTTGCAGTCATCTATGATATCCATGCAAACTGGCAACGCATAAACTATGAGAAGCAGAGGTTAGAAACGTTAAAACTACGGAAACTCGTGAGGAAATAGGACAGAGGACTGTACAGAACAGTACCTGATGTAATGCAGGATTATCCATATCAATATTCACACTGTTAAAATTTCTTGCAAGTGGTATAACCTGCTCACCAACCTTTCGACCCTGCTCAAGCCAAGACCGTTCTATGGAATAACAGCAACATGTTAGCTTATGATTCTTGATTTCGTCTTTTTTCTAAAATCTACTTAAAAGAGAGTTGGTTTAAAATTATGACCGTAACACATACCATTAAAAGAAAATTAGTATCACTACCATTCATTATCGATGGTAGCTCACCTTTTTGGAGAATAATCACTCCAGACGGATCAAATCCATCTGTTTCTTCTTCCTCATTCCGGAATCTAAATCTTTTCCAGCTCCCAAGAAAAGCAAATATCCTGTTGAAGAAATTACTTGCAACAAGCACGGTATAGACAACCATAATAAGTGGATAAATTTTGTTAAATCCTCGCCCGAAAAATGGAACTGCATCATCAACATTCCCCATTCGCTGCACATACGTTGGCCAAATAAGTTAGCCACAGTAAAAAGTTTAAAAAAAGCAGGACGCATGGCTCAACTAAATATCATAACATGCAATTTGAACCAAGGGTCTATTGTGATTGGTGGAATTTCAACGCTTGGTTTCTTTCTCAGAAAAGCAATATTAAGCCTTCGTCTAAAGTTTGGAGTTGGATGACGGAGATTTACAAGCAAGAATTTGAATATTTTACATCTAAAATCCAAATTATCATACCTCATCATGGAAAAGTTGGGTGCCTAACAACCAATCTCATTTCCCTTGATTTAACTCCACACTATCAAACAAATCCAATTAAAGTCATATCCCAGCTAAGATTCAAAAAGCCATATCTGTGTAAATGGTCTCCCTCCAGCATTTAATACTTCTTAGCAGTCTCCTTCAAACATTTCTTAAGTATTCCCCAATCCCTCTTACAAGAATTTGTTTTAACATCCCCTACAGTCTAACCAAAGTACTAGATGAGCTTATTTCCAAATGTTCAAGCCACCTTAGCCGAGTTTCTCGATTTTACAATGCCACACCAACTTTTCGTATGATACTCTTGTTCTAAATCCCAGTCCGTCCTTGCGCCGCCACTAATCCATGTAATCATCGTCAACTCAGCTCCAAACTTTCTTTGTACATGTATACAATTATCTATCCAACACTCCCTACCATAAGGCATTGCGGATACCATTACAACTCTATAGTATTGTGAAGAGAGAGAGATGAGAGAATACAATAAATCATGGGTTTTTATCAGTTCTGCCCCTCTGAGATGTTGCAATTTCAGTTATGCCCCTCCCTTTTTGGGAATATCAGTTGTGCCCCTCACTTCTTTCTCTGTTATCACTTGTACCCTTCCGTCGGATTGATCGTCAAAAAATTAAAATAACCATGGTTTATTCAAACCATGGTGTGGTTTAGAAGGGCATTATGATCAGAATAAAATCAGGAGTCGATCTGGGAGGAGGGGGCAGAGCATGGGACTGGAGGGGTTGGGCTGGGAAGGAGGGGCGGAGGAGGAGGTGCGAGGGAGGATCTCGGGCGAAGCTCGAAGCTGGAGGGGGCCGGGTCAGGGAGGAGGGGGCAAGCTATGGAGGAGGGGCGGAGGAAGAAGTGTTGGGGAGGAGCTCGGGGCAGAGCTCAAGGATAGAGGGGGCCAGGTCAGCGAGGAGGGGCGTGTTGGGGAGGAGGGCGGAGGAAGAGGTGCTGGGGAGGAGCTCGAGGCTGGAGGAGGCCGGGTCAGGGAGGAGGGGGCAGTCTGGGGAGGAGGGGCGGAGGAAGAGGTGCTGAGAAGGAGCTCAGGGTGGAGATCGAGGCTGGCGGGTTCGGTCCAGGGAGGAGGGTGAGGGCTGGGGAGGAGGTGCGGGGGAGGATCTCGGGGCTGGAGGAGGCCGGGTCAGGGAGGAGGGAGCAAGCTGGGGAGAAGGAGCGGGGGATGAAGTGTTGGGGAGGAGCTTGGGGGGGAGCTCGAGGCTGGCGGGGAGGCGGTAGGCTGGGGAGGAGGGGCAGAGGAAGATGTGTTGGGGAGGAGCTCAGGGGGAGCTCGAGGTTGGCAGGGTCGAGCCAGGGAGGAGGGGCGGGCTGGGAGGAGGTGCAAGGGAGCAAGTGTGGGGGGAGGAGCTCGGGGCAGAGCTCGGGGCTGGAGGGGGACGGCTAGGGAGGAGGGAGTTGGCTGGAGAAGAAGGGCAGAGAAATGACCTTGTCAACCTTGTTTTTTTAATTTAATTCCTGTTATATCCCCCACGTTAACGTCTGTTTGCATTGGAGATGGCCGGCAACTAGCCCGAGGGGCACAAGTGATAACGGAGAAAGAAGTGAGGAGCACAACTGATATTACCAAAAAGGGAGGGACATAACTGAAATCGCGATATCTCAGAGGGGCACAAATGATAAAAATCCATAAATCATTTATTCATGAGGCTCTAGGGTTCTCCTATATAGAGGAGAAAATGTGGAGCGAATTACATAGTATAGACAAAACGAAAAGAGACTAAATAAAAAGAATAGAAAATAACTAATATCTCAACACTCCCCCTCAAGCAGGAGCGTAGATATCAATCAAGCTCAGCTTGGAACATCATCTCCGGAAGGGGCCTCTAGCTAGAGCCTTGGTGAACTCGTCTGCTATCTGTTCACATGAGCTGAAATGAGAGGTAGAAATGAAACCATTCTAGATCATGTCTCGAGTGTAATGGTAGTCCATCTTAATATGTTTGGTCATCTCATTGAAAACTGGGTTGTTGGCAATGAAAAGAGTAGCTTAGTTGTCGCATTAGAGGTACATGGGAAGAGGCAACTCAACATATATGCCAGTCAAAATAGATCTGACCCACATCATCTCTGTTCTCCGATGTGCCATAGCTATTTACTCCGATTATGCATTAGATCTGACGACTAAGGAGCTCCCTATGAACACGGCAAAGTCAAAGGACTTCTTGTCCATGGGATATCTTGCTGTAACGGCAACGGATGTGTCTTTGATAAATAAAAGACAATTACCAGGTGAGGTCTTCAGATACTTCATAATCATATGAATTGCATCCATATGTGCTTGTCTAGGCTGCTCCATGAACCGACTCACTCGACTCACTCTGGACTGCGTCCATATAGACAACATCACCCCAGAAGGAATGAGGAGCCCAACTATGTGTGAAAAGAGACATGATGATGTCCAAAAAGTGACGGTGTTTACGGTCAGCAACATCATTCTACTAAGAAGTATAAGGGCACGATATCTGAAGGATAATGCAGCGTGAGCTAAAGAAATTGGATTAGAATAGTATAGAACTTCAAAGTGTTATCAAAAGGAACGCATTTAATAGAAGCAGAGAAAAGATTCTTCATTTCAATCACAAAATTCTGAATAATGGTACTAGCATAAGACTTATTCTTTAACAAAAAGATCCATGACAGTCTGGAAAAGTCATCCACAACAAAAAATAATACATGTGCCTCTGATGATAAGGGACATGACTCGGACCTTATATATCAAAATGAAAAAGATCAAAAGGACTCTGACTAATACGACCATGACGACTTGGAAAGCTAGATCGATGATGCTTTCCAAGTTGGCATGGTTCATACTGAAACGTAGACTTGATAAAAATGACAGGGATGCGACGACAGATCTTCTACAACGGAAGATGACCAAAACAGAGATGCCAAGTGTATGGAGAATCATATTTAGATCAAGTCCAACATTTGGACTAAGATAAGATAACTAATCTACTGAGTGGAGTCATTAAATCCAAATCCTTTTCACTACTCCCTCAAAATGGAAGCGTCAAGATTATACAATCGATTAAGATCACATCACCCTCAAGTATTCCTAATACAAATGCACAATGCATACTAGAAGACCTAGAATAAATCTAAAGTTCTGATCTTATTTGAACTGTCTCCTTCAAGGTTTTATCGTTAAGTTTCTCATCGATCATTAGGAAAGGGTATAAATCATATGCATTCCAAAAGCATATAGCATACCTTCAAAGACTATCCTGTTTCCAAAACAAGACGACCAGTGTTGGAATTTGGTTTTACCAATATTTGCCGAGTGAACTCATGTCTTCTGGTTCAATAGTGAACATGTATGATCCCTTTGAGAGTCGTATTACTCATGTTCCCTCGTATGCACGACAGCTCGTCGGTGTATAGACCTTGATTAGGTCATCAATTTAATGACCTGCCTAATGTACATACTTAGACATATAGTAATACATCTATCTGCGGTCAGAGGATGTGTGCATATACGTGACAGCATATGACATAGGCCTTAGTTATATCGATCTCGTTAAGTCAACTCTAACCTAACTCATCCAACACCTCTAAATCTCTATTTCTATACAGAGGACATGCATCAAGAGGTCGGTCGGATGTCAGCCTTTGGAGTAAGGATTGTCATCTCCTTCTCAGGGCTGAGATCCCTTCTTAATAATCACTTGATGGTGATTGAGTCCTCAATCTAATTCTTTAGATGTTCAACCATACATCAGCCTCTATGTTCCAATCTTTGGATCAACAGTTGTATGATATCAAGATTGCCATGGTACATAACCATAATTATACTAAGGGACCTACTATGCAAATTAGTTATTTTTCATTTCAAATTAAGGGATGATCTACAATAATCTTTATTGCATAATAGCTCGCCGCGGGCTCACATGTCCAATAGGATTTTGATAAGTGTTGTTTATGTTGATGATATGGTTCAAATGATGATAGTATGGTCATCCATGAGATGCATTATTACAAATCTTCCTTACAATATTGTTTTTTCTCTTGGAAAGTGAAACTGCAACTAAGATGGTATCTTCTCTGTCGGAGGAAGCATCTGTTGGAGATTCTTCAAGATGCAAGCAAAATAGAAACCAAGTTTTTATCTATCCTCATTGACATATACACTAACTCCATACCTAGTACGATCCATTCCTTGACAATATTGTACATATATATGCTTAGAAAATTGTTCCTATCAGCTTATAAAGAAACCATGTTACAGCCACTGGAATGATTAGACTGATCGTCAAGTACCTAAAGAATTATTTAAGAATTTTATGTGTCCCTTGTATACAATTGGCATCTACACATATATACTTACTTGTTTATTTAGGATAGACATTCTATTATTTATTTAGCCACCTTTTTAGATGGTAATTTGGTGACCTGGCAGTTGAGGTTTCTAAATAAAATGTTGCAGTACGCATGCCACTTATAAGATGGTATAGATGTCTTCCTCTTGGTTGATCTTAGCACTCATATTACTGAACCAATTAAATTTTGCAACAAATGATCTGCTAATTTTAGTGCTTCCAACGTGTTAAATAAAAGGATGAAATATATAGAGGTTGACTATCACTGTATTAGCATTGTTGTCACGTCTTACATTTCTTTCAACCTTCAACTGACAGGCATTTTAACTAAAAGACTGCCATGGAAGCATCCTGCCTTTTTTTCTGCAATAAATTGGGTATCACGGATATCTATGTTCCTTTTGGAGGGGGTGTTACTATTTGTTTTATTTTGTATTTGTTTATGCTTATTTTGTATTTGTTTATATTTGTTGTTTTTCTTTTAACTTAGTATGTGGCACTTTCAAACCCTCTACATTAGGATTTCATAATAAAGAATGCAAGTTGATTCCTTAAATAATATCAAAGAGAAGCATTTCCCCATAAGATGAGGAAACTCTCTAATATGCATTATGGGCAAGGCATGGCTTATTAACATGGAAAAGAGGTCAGATTTACAAAACAAGAACACAGAAACCACTTCAGCAGCTTTGAAGAAGGCATGATTACTAAAATATAGCAAAAAACTGCCTGCTCATAACATAGTGTCTAATGTCCCTATAGAAGGGATAGGAGATCAGAAATGGTCTGCTTGCATCACATTCTAACTTGAAGCACAAATAGCTACCTTTTCAAAAATAGTTTTTTTTCCATCAAGCCTTATAAGATTCAGAAAGTTGTATGATATCGGTGGCGCATAACGTGCAACCATTCTGGAAAAATAAAAAACTAATCAGCAATTGACGGGGGTTTCAAACATGATAAGGCCTTAAAATGTGTGGATAAGGACTTACGAGCAAATCATTAACAAACTGACTGAGCTCGTCTGTCTAGGTGTTAGCGAGTAAAACATCAGCATTCCTATCTTGAACAAGGAATAATATGTACAAATGCACATGTACATAAGAGGAACAAAAGCAGCGATCTGAAAAGATAAAAAGGTACAGAAATTAGACAGATGGAAAAAACACAGATGAAAATAGTTAGAAAGAAATTAAGATAACCTGAATCAGTATTTTTTTAGCATGAAGTTTAACACGACACATTAGAGCATCGAAACGGACTAAAAGAAATCAAATGTACCAGAATTAACATGTTGTGGACCATTAACAGATATCAAACTAAACAAGTGTAATGCATTAACAAGTTGTAAATTGTGATGAACATCATGTTGTGTTGCCACACCTACTTACCACACCCTCCGAAATTTTTGCTTTAATAAAAGCCGAGTTTGTCCAACAAGTGAAACGAAAAAAATAATGTCATAGCTGCTGACATACAACAAGATAGTGGAGGCCAGATATTATACATTGAGACTAGTTCTCTGAGGCTGCAGTAGATAGATATATTGGGGCCTGACGGAAAAAGCAAAAAAAGCAGTTGCTAACAAAAAGCATTGGTCAGAGGTGCTGGTGGCGTTTGGCGACGATGGCGTCGAGCGATGATGGTGATAGGCGATGACAGAGACAATGTTGGCGCTAACAGGAGGCAACAGTGATGCTAAAGGAAGGCGATGTTGGTTCTCACATGTCAAAGAGACTCATTTCTTATGTATCATGAGGAAAATCATTGTTAAGATCTTTGTATGGTGGAGGTACTAGTAGAAGTATCCAGTACAGCGTCAAACTTTAGTATACATATATAGAGCAATTTAGAACCCAACAGTTGCATAAAGGAAATTTTTTGCTAACTTCGCATTTACCTGAACTAGCACTTCTTGTTGTCCAACTGCGTTGATAAGGATGGAAAAAAGTGATAAATCTATCCCACTGGGAAGAAGAGTAGCTTCCGCCAATAAAATAGCAACTGACATGCAACCAAGTAAAATTGCAGAGAGTTTCTCCAATTGCTTTCTGATAATACAACGCCAAATCAACTCTAGAAAGGCAAGAAACAAGTCAAACAAACAAATTAGAAGAAAAATATGAATGCCATGACAACACACTGCCAACAGAATGCCACATCAGTGTCAAAACCAGACTATCAACAGGCAAGTGATGACCGGATAAATGATGCATGATGCATCAACATAATTTCTGAAATATAAAGTTGAAAAGAAAATAGGGTAAAATATAAAAAAGGGACCCAATTATTCGTCTATTCCCAATTAGCGGCCTCATTTGTCAAATGTAACAGAGAGGCCTGATCTTTTTTGTCTCACATACGGGCCTTCGTTAGCTTCCACAACCCCTTTAGGTCGCCATTTAACTCTAAAGTTGAAAATTCAAGTCCCTCTTGTTACATTTAAAAACAATGAAACCCTTAATTCAAAATTGACGCATAGTTGGGGCCATTCTTGTATTTTACTCAAAATAAGAACAGATGAGATTCTCTTACCAGTGACATCAAGCAAGGCACCCAACGTACCAGGCCGATTGGGCCTAAAACTTGAAACAAACTTCCTGTCATTACACAACACTTTGCTTACTATCCTTGCAGAGATATCATGATTCACAATGAATTTTTTTTAAGAGAGGGTAATTCTAAGCTTCAAATCATGGTTCATTGAGTGGTGGGCATGAGCACTGCCCTGGAGGAAGTTTCAATGTTCTCAAATTGCATCGATGATAATTTCCAAATTTTAAAAAATGAGGCAACAAAGAATTAAAAAACAGGGCAACAAAGAATCCATTAAGATCGTATTGCTAAGATTGTGCCAATCAGTACTGGTCTATACGAAACTTAAAGAAATCTCTATTCATATTTGTATCTTGTCACTAGAAAAAATTCAGCCTATCTGAACTGCTTAAGAAAACAACTATACCAACTGAACTTGGTTAAAACATACAAAACAATTACAAGCATTTGATAGAAATTGTGTATCAATCAAAACAAAGCTTTCCCTCATTAAGTGAGATTAAAAAATGGATTTGATATCTCAAGATTTAAAAAAAACGGATTTGATATTTCAAGGTTTAAAAAAACATAAAGCGGTTCGAGGAGGTTTTCCGAAACATGAGGCGAGGTGTAAGCCTCGAGGTGGTCAAGGCATAAGCCTCATTTTTTAGAAAGAAAATTTAAAATTAAAGCGAAATATGTTAAAAAAGGGGATATTTACACCCATAACCCTGAGTAATTTCGTAATTACCCCAAAAACCCTCGATAATCACGAATTACATGCAGAACCTTGAATACATACTCCGTTTTACACCCATAACCTTTCGTTAGTTTTCTTCATTAACTCAATCATATGAGTGAGTTAATCTAACCGATACGAGATCTAACGGCTACGATTAATCAAAAGTTAATGAGAAAAAAAGGAAAAAACGTGCAGGTTGCGGGGATTCAGGACGACGAGGATGGAAACGGGGTCCTCCATACCCTAGTGCTGCTGCTGTTAGGCGTGGAGCACGGCTGCACAACGGAGAGGTTTCTGATGGCTAATTATGCACACCCGAGCACAATGGAGCTAATGGGTCTTGAGGATGACGGGGGCGCGAGGGTCCGGGGTGGGCTTGCAGGTACGGGGGTGCGGGGGAGGGGGCAAGACAGGTGCGGGGGCGCGGGAGGAGGGGGGAGGGCTGGAGCGCGGGCGAACGAGAGGGGGGAGGGCTGCATGGCGGAGGTGCGCGCGCAGGTGGGTGGAGTCGTGCGCAATGAGCAGGGGACGGAGGCGCAAGCGGGTGGGTGAAGTAGGTCAACCTCGGCATCGCAGAGCACAGAGAGCTTGTAGGCCTTCTTGAGCATCCCATTCCTCCTCTTGGAGAAGGTCACCTGCCTGCTCGTTGCGTTCTCTATCCTCTTCATCTGCGTCTTCCCCCTCACCATATCTGTTATGCACCTCTCCTTATATATATGCTCCTGCAAATTAAGGACATGGATCATACATACGGGGCATGCGCAACGAGTGGGGGCAGTCAGAACCATCGGACTGTCACAGTCAGAACGATTAGGCTGTTGAGTGTAGGAATTACAAAAGATCATAGATCTATGAATGGATGCCCCATTTTCCATGAACTCTATTTGGGACCATTAAAAACACAAACTCCAGATCGAAATGGCTAGCATCACGCAAAGAGACTACGCAACTAGAATGGAGCTACCAACAAAGAGTAAAAGATGCTGACAAGGCAAAGTTAACAACTTCAACACATCGAAGCAACTGGAACTCACATCCTCAAATCGGTACTCATGCATGACTCAATTGGTCCTAAGACCCACGGGAGGGCCTTCCCTTATAGAACGCAAGGACCCTTTTCATGCCAACCACAGGGTCCCCGCAAGACGCCGCAATCTTCCGATCCTTCCCATCGCCCCCTTCCAGCCCCCTCGTCCATCTCCTCTGCCCCCGCCTCAGCGACCTCGACCTCCACCGCCGCCCCGCTTCTACCCCATCCGCACCCCCGCCTCCAATGACCTCCACCCAACCGATGCACCCTTCCACCTCCGCCGTTGCACCCTCCCCCACCCCCACCCACTTCCAGTCCCCTCGTCCATCTCCTCCGCCCCTGCCTCCAGCGGCATCTACCTACACCGACAGCGCGACGCCCCCTTTCGACCCCCGTTGTCCCATACTTCCAGCGGCACCTCCATCGCCACCCTTCTAGCCCCCTTCGCAGCCCCCTTACAATCTCCTCTTGCATCCCCTTAGTCCCTTGCCTCCAACCCCTTCTACCCCCTCGGTTGTCGCCCTCCAGCCTCCTGGCGCGAGAATGGATTCCAGGACGAGGAAGATGTTGGAAAGGGGGGGTGCTCTGGTTGCCTAAGTTGTGAGGAAGATGGGACATTTTTTTGGGAATGTGATTTTGTTTTAGGGGTAAAATTGACAAAAACGGATGGAATCTGTCAAAGTTAATGACATAAACTGATGTAAGTTGACACGGGGTTATGTCATGTAAGGGTTAAACATTATTCGAGGTTCTGGGTGTAATTTACGATTACCCAAGGTTCCTGGGGTAAATACGAAATTACTTAGGGTAATGGGTGTAAATATCCCTTAAAAACACATTAAAATATTAAGTTTTTCCAAAAATACATTCAAAAAACATTCCACGTTGGTAAAAGATATAACATATAAGCGACGAAAGCATTCAAGTATAAAAAAACAAATATTAGACCACTAGTTTGCTGAATATCAAGTTCCAACTCCAACTTTCATAATCTATATGAATATTGAATCAAAGTCCACACTTAATACTAAAAGTATAATAGAAACCATAACTCCTAGTGTTCAAAGTTAAAATGCAATAATTATTTTACCCATGTATTTCTTCCAGACCTTACTCCTTCATATATGTGATAACTATTTCAAGACTTACAACTCATACAATCAATTCAAGTACAATCGCATATATTGTGTACAAAGGAATTGATAAATAACATAGAACTACATACTTAATAGCAAATATACATAATTTTTTTAGTCAAAATGGGGGGGGGGACACACTATGGTATCCACTGCAAATATATTAAAAAATAAAGAAAAGTTACTGGAGGATATACAACCCAAGACTTGAGAAGAGTCTTAGAGTGGAAAATTACATTCTCGCAATAAATAAACATTGTAAAGAAAAGAATGCACCATTTCTAACTAACCGAATAGCCCAAATAGTTGCAATAGGCTGCAAAAGGTCCTCTTCTAGAATGATGCTTTGCCTCAAACCGAGTCCCAGAACAGATCTAGATTTTGTAGGTTCATCCAGTCTACGTCAATCTCTACCCAAATTGTGGGCATCTTCACACAGTGGAAGAAGAGATATTCCACCGACTCAATATGTGATTCACAAAGTGGACATCTATTAGAGACATCCGGAAAAAGTCTTGCATAATGTTCCCTTGCCATAATTCGCCTTCTGCACAGCAACCAAATAAAGAAACCAAATTGTTCAGCAGTTTTAACTCCCAAATAAAGTTGCATTATGAACCACAACATATGTCCTCAGTTATGGCAATCTACTAATAGCTTTGTGGGCTCGTTTAACTGAAAGTAAATTATCCTTCCACACCCACGGATCCCGCAATAGGCCGGTATATCTAACAGCTTGCAAGACTCCAAAAGGAGAAGGAACTCCTCAAGGTGTTGATCAGAGAAATCTGTCAAGAACAAAGGCATCTCGTTTCCATCTAACAAACAGTTTAACACATGCGCATCACAGTTAGCAGCCAAAGCAAACAGGTGAAGGAATCTAAAAGAGAAGGGACCCTCACCCGACCAGTTATCAGCCCAGAAGGCAAAAGATTTACTATCACCAAGCATCAGATGAAAGAGCGCTTGAAAACGAGGCATCACCAAGGTGATCCCTTCCCAAAAGGTCGAAGGGTGAAAGTGCATGTGCTGGGGCACATCGTCCTGAACCCATATGTTATAGATGTTGCAAATGAGAAGGCAACACAAATCTTCACTTCTGCCCCCAAATCCCACTAACCTATTTCAGTGGAAAAAACCTCATTCTTCATTTCCAAACAGGAGAACCTAAGGGCGTTAGCCACCTTTCGCAAAGTAACAGTCTTCCAATCAACCAGTGGTACCCTGTATCCATCCTGACCAGCTTTGCCTCTAAGAAATCTACGCATGATCATCTCTAGTCGGTGCTTGATACTAACGAAGAGAAGACGAGATGACTTGAAGAAAATAAGAATAGTTGAGAGAACATCATGTACAAGCACTAAGTGCCTACCGCAAAATAGTATAGCTACCTTCCAGCCAGAAAGTCTTTTCTCTGTATTCTCTATAATAGGCAACCAATCAGACATTTTAATTCTTCCAGCTGACAATGGAAGACCAAGGTAGTGGATCGGGAGAGGCCACAGTCCGTACCCAACTCTTCACAACACTCCTACACATCTAGGTCAAAATAACCAAAGGGGATAGCCATATATTTCCCATACTTAAGAACAAACCCGGACAATTCACCAAAAATTTCCACTGTTACTGCCATTTCTTTAGCCTCCTCCTTGCCTCCTTCAATGAAGAAGATGGTATCATCTGCATACTACAATAGAGGAATAGAGATATCTTCAATGGTTTACCCTGCTGGAAATCACAATGCAGACCTACTGAACAATGCAAGAAAAAAATCAATTGCAATCACAAAGAACATAGGGGGCAAGGGGGCACCCCTGACTAACACCATGCTATGGCTGAAAAAAACCTCCCTCAGGCATGGATGACAATATCGCGATATATCGGCGATATATCGCCGATATATCGGTATCGCCGAGAGGGTGGTATCGATATTAAGGTGTATGTCGAAACACCTCGTATCGGCGATATATCGACTGTGGCGATATATCGACCGATACCGACAGTACTTGGCTTAGTTGGCTTTGGCTTCAGGAAAGTGGAAACTTAGTGGAGAAAGGCATCTTGACAGACTTGAATTGAGTGAGAAAAAAGTCAGTAAAGTAAAGGCATCTTGGGCGGTTGCTGGTCTCCAAGGTCCATGACTCCAAAGTCCAAAGTAACTCAAAAGTTTGTCTTTATTTGTGTGGGTGGGTCATGAAGCATCTTGTGAATTGTGATTTAGGCATCTTTGAGTGAAAACTTTTCCAAAGTCCAAACTACAGTCCAATTGTCCGAAGGCCAAACTCCATCCGAAGCGAAGGGCATCTTTGACATTTTGACTTAGATTCTTTGTGTCGGGTGGCGCACCGACAGCACCGTGGCAGTGGCATAATGGCATTTGGCTTGGTTGGCTATTGGCAAGCATTATATAATGGGCATTCGCCCATATTTTTTTTGCACGCACCGCACTTGAGGTTGAGAGTTGAGAGTCTTGAGACTATTGACAGCCACAGCCGACTGAGCCGAGGACAGCCTCTTGTTCCTTTCCTTCTTCCTTGTTAGCAACTTAGCATCCAAGGCGTTGTTTCTTCTTCCTCCTTTGCGTTTGAGGCTTTGAGCCGAGGACCGAGGTATGATTTTCTCTTGTCTATTTAAATGAATGAACTTTGCAAATGAGGAGAAAAAACAGCTTGAATCTGAGGTTGAAAGTTGAGAGAACTTGAGACATCTTCTCCAATAAATCTCATGTATTTGACATAAGCTTCCGCTTTCAGCTGTTGCGTGATATCTGCTGGTTGAATCTGAGCTTGCTTCTAAATTCATAAATATCTGGTTGGTTGGTCACGACATTTCAGTTTAATTAATGCGTGATATATTATTATAAATTATATATATAATGCGTGTTCAGGACGAACTTCAGTAGCTCCACGAAAGTTCGACGTAGATATTAAACAATAACACAATTAAATAATCAAGTAATTATATACTGGATAGTTGATTGAGAATGAAGTTTTGGTTAACCTCTCAACTGTCCAAGGGAAGTCTGGACTCTGGACTAACTAATACGATAATCCATTTAGTTCTTTTCTTGGCATGGAAGTCTCACACATTAAAAAGGCACAATTCTTTCTGAGCAAAAAATCCCTGTAAATGAAACTAGTATGATGGATTGCAAAAGCAAAAACTATAAGTCTATAACCATACATCATCATTCGTGTTACAAACTTACAATCGAGAACTTTGGTAGTTCAGACTTCAGAGTCTCAGACTTGATATTTGTTACATGATAAAGATCTATAATAGATAAGTTGCTCATGCTTGTCTACCGGTAGAATTGGCGTTGCCTCTTTTCGTCACACAATTCTGTCAATTCAGACGCTAATCTAAAGAGGTATATTGAGTTAGTGTTAACCAAGTCATATTATACTTGAACGTTTCTCCTTCAAAATATCTCTACATGATAATCATGGATACTTTTATGTCATTAGTTATTCCGATGCTAAATATTTATGATGCCTACACGAGGGTAGGCATTCTCCTACTGGCATCTATACCTTTATTTAGAGGAACCTGATTAGTTCATTTACCAAAACAAGTTGTCTCCAGATCTATTTTGTGTCATAGACTCATAATGTCCCATCATGGCACATATTACCAACCATGCATTTTCTCACTTTAAGCAAGGTGTCTAAGTGAACTACTTGCTTCCAAAGTTCCAAACAGATCAAATTCAGATCATACCCAGGCTTAGATACGAAAGTGAGATCCTATACTGTTGGGAAACGTGAATGAGTTGTTTATTCCACAGCCCTAGGCTCTCTTATATAGGAGAGTAGCCTATGGGTAAATTACATAAAGAGGATAACAAGGAAATAAAATAGCAAAAGACACAATAACTAAGTATGCGTCAACACTCCCCCTCAAGATGGAGCATAGATGTCAATCATGCTCAGCTTGGAAGCACACTTCTGAAATGGGCCACGTAACAATGCCTTGGTGAATATATCTGCAGTCTGGTTTTCTGAAGTAACATGGGATGTGGTAACGAATCCTTTCTGAATCATATCACGTATGAAGTGGCAATCCACCTCAATATGCTTAGTCCGTTCATGGAATGCAGGATTGTTTGCAATGAACAACGCAGCCTGATTATCACACTCCAAGTTCATAGGAAGTGGTATGTCTAAGCATAAATCTGTCAGCACCGCTTTCACCCACATCATCTCTGTAGTAGCCTGGGCCATAGCCCTATATTCGGATTCAGCACTGGATCTAGCTACCACAGTTTGCTTCTTGCTCCTCCATGAGACTAGGGCATCTCCAACATAGACAGCATACCCTGAGGTGGACTTCCTATCCTTAGGACATCCTGCATAGTCTGCATCTGCACATGCTGAGACAGAAATCCCCTTTCCTTTCTTGAATAGCAAACCTTTACCTGGAGAAGATTTGAGATATCTAAGTATCATGTGTATTGCATCCATATGCACCTGGCGTGGCTGCTCCATGAACTGGCTCACACGGCTCACTGCAAATAATATATCTGGCCTAGTGATCGTGACATATAACAATTTGCCTACCAGCTCTCTGTATCTTCTCCTGTCAACCTCCTCTGTGTCATCATCATACAGCTTCATGCTAGGGTCCATTGGTGTCGTAGCAGGTCGACACCCTAGCATACCTGTCTCACTCAGTAGATCTGTGACATACTTCCTCTGTGACATGACTAATCCATATGGATTTCTGGCAAACTCCAGCCCCAGAAAATATCTAAGGACTCCCAAGTCCTTGGTGACAAACTCGGTCCCCAGCCTTTCCTTTGCCTGCTTAATGCCCTGGTCATCATCGCCTGTAATCAAGATATCGTCAACATAAACCATGATTACAACAATACCTCTTGCCGTCTTCTGTACAAACAAGGAATGATCAGCATTGGAGCGTTTATATCCTTGTTTCTCAAAGAGGTCTGACAGCTTCTGGAACCATGCTCTGGGGCTCTGCTTAAGGCCATAGATAGCCTTATGTAATCTGCAAACCTTGTAACACTCCCCCTCAACAGCAAAACCTGGTGGCTGTTGCATGTAGACTTCCTCCTGCAGGTCGCCATACAGAAAGGCATTTTTCACATCCAGTTGATAGAGTGGCCAGTCTCTAGTAACTGCAACTGATAAGAGGATCCGCAGAGTGGAATGACGAGCCACCGGGGAGAACGTGTCAAGATAATCTACTCCATACGTCTGTGTGAATCCCCTTGCAACTAGGCGTGCCTTGTACCTGTCAATGGAGCCATCTGCATTATGTTTGACTGTAAATACCCACTTACAACTCACCGGGTTGACATCCGGTGGTATAGTAACCAAGCTCCATGTTCCTCTAGACTGAAGTGCCGCCATCTCTTCCTCCATTGCTAACCGCCATCGAGAATCCTGCAAAGCCTCATGGTGGTTCCGTGGAATATCTGTAGCTGAAAGTGCCAAAGCAAACGTCCTGAATGGTCCAGATAGCCTCTCAAACGAAACCGCAGCTGATACTGGATACTTGGCACAGCTTCTCTTCTGCTTGCGTAGAGCGATTGGAACATCCATATCCTCTGTGGTAGCACCCTGCTCCTGTAATGCATCCTGCTGAGAAATGTCGTCAGATCCATCAACATTAATATTTTCATTACATACCATAGGCGAGCTAGTTGATTGGTCAGGGCCATGAGCTTGATTCGGCCGCCGGGTGTAATGGAATGGTAACGGGGATATTATTGGTGGCGGTGGTTGTGGTGGTGGTGGTGGTGGTAATGGTGGTGACGGCTGTGATGTTGGTGGTGACGGCTGTGATATTGGTGGTGCCATGAATACGGTATCAGGAGATAATGGTGGTGGCTGCATGTTCCCGGATTCTGAAAAATACATGATAGATTCAAAGAATGTAACATCTGCACTGATCATATACCGCCGACGCACAGGGTCAAAACACTTGTACCCCTTTTGAGTTCTGGAGTACCCGACAAAGACGCACTTGACAGCCCTAGGAGAGAGCTTGTCAGAACCGGGCGACAACTGATGGACAAATGCGACAGACCCAAACACACGAGGGGTAAGAGTGAACAGATCCTTGTCAGGATATATAAGTGAGAAAGGAACCTGTTCATTCAAGACAGACGAGGGCATACGATTTATAAGATAACATGCAGTAAGGACTGCATCACCCCAGTAGGAATACGGAACATGACTCTGAATGAGAAGTGACCTTGTAACATCAAGAAGATGACGATGTTTTCTTTCTGCAACCCCATTTTGTTGAGACGTATGAGCACAGGATGTTTGGTGAACAATTCCTTTTGAGGAGTAGTAGTTGGCTAGACTGTTGGTGCACAACTCTAAGGCATTGTCAGTTCTCATAATTTTGACTGTTGTGGAAAAAACATTCTGAATCTCATTTAGAAAGTGAATAATAATATCTCCGGCTTCAGACTTATTTTTCATTAGAAATACCCATGATGCTCTAGAAAAATCATCCACAAATACAATATAAAACCTGTGCCCCTGATGATCGGGAACACGACTCGGACCCCAGACGTCGACATGAAACAACTCAAACTTGGAGTTACTACTCCGACCTTGACTATTGGGAAAAGATGACCTGTGATGTTTTCCCAACTGACACGCCTCACACTGGACAGGTGTGTGAGAGAGACTATAGGGTAGGACTAGACGCAACTTCTGAAGCGGTAAATGACCAAAACGCAGATGCCACAGGAGAGGAGATACTTGTTCTGCGGGAGAGGCTGTGATTCCGGCAAACGAGGTCTGGTTCAGACGATAAAGGCCTCCTTGCTCATAGCCATGACCAATCACGTTGCCCGTACGGATGTCCTGAAAACTCAAAGAAGATGAATCAAAAATAGCTCGACAATGGAGATCCTTCGTAATCTGACTAATTGACAACAGATTCATGGAAAAATGCGGTGCATGCAAAACATTCTTGAGCTGCATAGAGGATGTCAATCTAATCTCCCCTTGACCCGTGATAGGGGAATGTGTGCCATTGGCAATCACTACTGTCCGTCCTGGAGGAATCTGAGTATATCCTGTAAGTAGACTCTGGTCGCCACATAGGTGATGTGTAGCGCCCGAGTCCATGATCCATGGTAATGTATCCGATCTACTACTGTGGAGAGCAAGTGTACTACCTGAAGTACTCGTAGAGGCAGAAGCAGAGGCAGCAGCCTCAGTATGATTCTCTGTTGACGGTGCTGGACCAGACGGTGGTATAATGCCCCTAAGACGGGCAACCAGATCATCAAATCGCTGATCCAAAGTAGCTGCAGACGGGGGCTCTATCTGCTCAGCGGCTCGTGCGGATGCAGGAAATCCATGCTTTGAGTAGCATGTATCTTCAGTATGTCCGACTCGGTGACAGTATGAGCACGTTGGCCTAGTGCGGCCACCCCTTCCACGGGGAGTACGTCCACGGCCCTGGTAATGAGAACCACGGCCTCTGTTGGCCGCCATACTGGAAACGGAAGACTGGAGCGACTGAAAGAGAAATAATCTTTGTCTACAGTGACATAACCGGGATTAGTTGCGTGTGTAGACTTCAAGCAACTAACCCTATATAGATCAGGATCTGTACCCTAGGGTTTTGGGAGCTAGGGCACGTAAGCACGTGCGTGGGGCACCCGCGCACGCACCTGGAGTATCACGCGCGTGCTGGAGTGCGCTACTGGAGAGCCTCACGCGCACTGGAGCGCGCAACTGTGCACGTAATAGTGCGCACAGTTGCACTGGAATGGTGCGCACGGTGCTGCGCTAGTGAAGGCGCAAGACTTGTGCGCGTATGCGTGCGGTGATGCACGCACAGCGTGTGAGGCTATGCGCGAGGCTATGCGCTGGCGTGCGTGAAGCACGCAGAGCCGCTCGAGATGCGCAGGATGCGCGCGCACAGGCGCAAGATGCATGCGCACAGGCACGCACAGGTGCTGGAGTCGATGCTCGATGCGGCGTTGCCTGCGCGGAACCGGTGGCTGATCGGCTAGGCGGCGCCGACTCGAAGGAGAGAAGAAGAAGAGAGGCTGGCGGGTGGGGTTAGGGTTAGGGTTAGGTTTCGAGAACTCCGGTCTAGGACCGTCGCTCTGATACCATGTTGGGAAACGTGAATGAGTTGTTTATTCCATAGCCCTAGGCTCTCTTATATAGGAGAGTAGCCTATGGGTAAATTACATAAAGAGGATAACAAGGAAATAAAATAGCAAAAGACACAATAACTAAGTATGCGTCAACATATACTTTCGATAGTTTCAACATCAGTGCGGAGAGATATATCTAGTTTATTGTAAATTTCCGACTCTGCAGTAGGATCTCCATCAAAGGATGCAATCACAAACTGGTCATTATATCTATCATACAAAAAGAACCAGAGTCAGGAAATGGCTAATAAATCTAAAATAAATCAATTATTAAAAACAAGGAGACTCGTGCTCTAAGAAAAGTTGATGCAGAGCAAGTATTCAGCACAATATTTTGGGAAGTGCTACTATTATTGTGCATAATAATCATGTTAGGAAAGTCGTTCGAGGAAACATCACACAAGTGGAAGGGTCCAAATGCTGGAGAGGATGGAGACTTGGATGCGTTCTTTAGCTCCCTCCATTATAAGTTTAGAGAAAATACTTCTATAGTTTATAGTTTATACAAATCAAGCCACTGCTTAATTCCAAAATCCACTTCTAAGTAAATGAATGGGATGCACTAGGAGAGTAAAATCTGGAACAGATTGTAGGGAATATCATTAAAAAACACCGGTTGAAATTATTGATATTATTGAATTATTTTAGCTTCAGGAGTACCAGATGCTGAACATTCTTGATATTATTGAATTATTGAATAATTTGGTGTTGAAATTTGGGGGTTTTGAATTTTTTTATGTGTCTTTCAGCTCTCAAAGATTCAAGATCATGGCACACTCTGGTTCAGACTCTGATAGTTCTCGTAGACAGAGGGATTTCGAGAGTGGAGAGATTGGTTAGAAGTATGCCACCGCTCCAGATGGCAACAAATCGAAACCACAATGCAATTTCTGTGGTAAGCAACTCGGAGGAGGGGGTATTACTAGACTGAAACATCACCTTGTTGGCAGCAATAAAAATGTTGCCAAGTGCACTCGATGTCCAAAAGACGTGAGGGACTTGGTGAAGGCCAGCATGGAGGGGGAAAAGGAGAAGGGTGTGGAGAGGTCGAGACGGGATGAACAGTTCAAGGAGTTCATGTTCGAGAAGGAGTTCAATGTCCTCTCGGATTCAGACGACGAGGACTTTGTCTACCCCGATGACGTTCAGACCGAAGCGGAGATGAGAGCGTACAGGCGGGCGACAAAAGAGTCCATGAGGAGCGAGTTTGAGAGGAGAGAACTCGCTGGCGCACGCGGCGGCTTCCCCGGTGCTGGTGGCAGTAGGAGTGGCAGTGGAGGTGCACCAGTACCACCACCCACTAAGAAGCATAAGGGGAAGGGTCTAGAACCATTATTGACGAGGAGTGGGTCCATGCAGTACAAGCCAAGCAAGGACCCGAAGCAGAAGACGATGAAGGGGATGTTCACCAACACCCGCGAGAGAGTGGGCAGGGCCATCGGTAAGCTCTTCTTTGGGGAGAGCATCCCAGCCCATATCGCTAGTGGACCTTTCTTACAGCATGTCATTGATGAGATCGCCGCAACTGGAACGGGAGTGAAGGCTCCAAGTGCGAAAGAGTTGATGAACAAGTATCTTGCGCAAGAGAAGGAGGAGATGAACGAGTACATCTCGGACCTGAGGAAGAGATGGCCAGAATACGGCGTGACGCTGATGTGTGATGGCTGGACAAGTTACACGAGGAAGCAGATCATCAACTTCCTCGTTTACTGCGACGGTAAGACAATTTTCCTTAAATCCGTCGATGCTTCTGAACAGATCAAGGACTACAAGTACCTGCTGAAGTTGCTTAAGGACGTCATTAAGGACGTTGGGAAAGAGAACATTGTACAGATTGTCACGGACAACGGCAGCAACTTTAAGAAAGCAGGAGAAACAATAATGAAGTCCAGCAGCTACGGCATTTTTTGGACACCGTGTGCTACGCATTGTATAGACCTGATTCTGAAGGACTTCGGCAAGAGGAAGCTCGTCATGAAGGTGATGGAACAAGCACGGGCAATCACGACGTTCATTTACAACCATGCTAAAGTGTTGGCGTTGATGAGGCGAATATGCAATGGTGAGTTGGTGAGGCCTGGGATCACATGCTTTGCAACCAATTTTATAGCGTTGTAAAGCCTCAAACAGCACAAGGCAGTGTTGAAGACCATGTGCTGCCAAGGTGAGTGGTTCGAGAACGCAGAAGCTCGAATCGAAGTAGGAAGGAGAGTGGAGACAATCATCAATGATCACCATTTCTGGAATGACGTGACAAGGGTCACGAAAATAATGGAACCTGTTGTTTCTGCATTGCGTATCGTAGATGGGGATAAGAAGCCAACTATGGGAGTCATCTACGAAGCAATGCGATGCATGAGGGAGAAGGTTAGAGAAGCAGTTGGGAGAGGATATAAAGCATGGTTGGACATCATAGACGAAAGATGGTCCAAGATGCTCTCACATCCTCTTCACAAGGCTGGTACGTTTTATTATCTATTTAGATTTTCTAATCCATTTCCGTAATCATTTACTTTTGTTTTGGATTATTAAAATTTGTTCGTCAACAGCATACTACTTGAATCCGAAGTACCAATACAAGAACAGTCTTGGTACAAATGCTGACTTTCTAGCAGCCGTACAAGTTGTTGTTGAGAAGCTCGTCAAGGACGAGAGGGCACAAACCTCGTGCATGAATGAGGTAAGAGTCTCCTCGAATGCTTGTATAATATACAATCTATTTTGAGGCACAAACCATACTATCACAATATGACTTAAACTTTCGATTAATGTGCAGATTAAATACTTTAGGGATGGCTTGGGTTCTTTCGGTAGGGTGACCGCGGTGAATGGACGCAGCGGTACTCTTCCTGGTAAATACTAAGTCTACTGATTGACATTTGACATGTGTAACAAACTATTTGACCATTATTGAATTATAATTTATCTCTTTCGATTTTCCCGCAGCCGGATGGTGGTTACTGTATGGGATGGATGCTCCCAACCTCCGCAAAGTGGCAGTGAAAGTATTGTCCCAGACAGCATCTGTCGGTGGTTGTGAAAGAAATTGGAGCACATTCAACTTGATCCATTCGAGGAGACGGAACAAGTTGGGGGAACAACGACTCCACGATCTTGTTTTCGTGCATTACAACTTAAGGTTGAAAATGAAACATGCAAGAGAGGGGCATGACAGAGAGGACTACACAGATCCCATCGATGTTGCATATATTTTCAAGATGCACGACGACGACGCAGATGAAGATGTTCTGCAGAGGTGGTTGGATTCCAACGGTGCTCCATTGCTAGATCAACCGGGAGGAAGGCCGAATGAGAATATAAGCCAATAAATGGGAGCAGATGTTGGCGACTACATGGCCAGATCTGGGCACATCACAGATCCTCTTGGAGGGGTGGAACTTGATGCGATTGTGGACGACATCCTCTCTACTGGATCAAAATCCAAATCCAAATCGAAAGATGACAGTGGGAGTGATGATGATGACGATGATGATGTTGCTGGTCGTGGTGGATCAGGTGACGGGGAGACATATTCAGGGGGGTCAGGTGGTCGTGGACCACGTGATGATAGAAGATTCGAGTCAGAGTAGGAATACAGGGAACGACATGGAAACATACATGGGCAGTTTGTCCCAAGTCCGAGTCCAGGACCTATGGATTACGATGCATATGGACGACGTGGTCATCATCCTACAGATAGCTACATGTCAGATTTGATATCATCTGTAGGTTCCATGGACATTGACAGCCCATACCGTAGATATGGATCCTCCCATTCCCAAGATGAGAGATCATTTGGGGTCTTCCCTGAATATTTTCCTGCTCCTCCGCCTGGACCTCCTCCTCCTCCTCAGGCGTATACTCCTCCATCTTATGGATATAGCAGCTACAACAGTGGGTATGGAGGATATAGCAGCTACAGCGGTGAGGAGAACTACCAAGGTAGCCAACCCAAGCAGACCCAGCTCAGCCAGGGCAGCTTCTTTGGTGATGACAGTTTCGGCTTCTTCCCAGAGTATTTCGCTCCTCCTCCAGGTCCTCCTCCTCCGCAAACATCTTCTCCTACTCCTTCGTCGTCGTCCCGAGGATCTCAAGCTAGTAGTTCGCGGCCTCCTCGTGCCACTCGTGATACTGGATCTAGTGCTGCTTATCCTCGTCTCGGGATACTCATAGGCATCGATGACCACCAATACAGGCAGTATATGATGGATTACAAGGCCATGTACTCGTACATGACATGGGAGAACTACTGCGAGTTCATTGAATCTGCGATGCGTTATGAGAAGCAACAAGGAAGGGGGGGCAATGCAGATCCACCGCGAAACTCTTGGTTTTAGGCTAGCCTAGGTCATCTCTTTTTACATTGTCAACTTGATTTGGATATTTGTCATTTGTTGTTGTACTTGTAGCTTTTATATAGATAAATCATAAATCTTTTTTGCCAATTGTTAAACAATGATTGTCTCGTAAATTCCCATCAATATGACCGGTATGTGCAGTTTAAGGACCATAGTCCTCATAAACTATCTATGTGTGTTATGAGGTGTATATTTCTAGTATTTCATGTTACAAACTTATAATAACTTGAATGGAATCCATTACCAATATTCAAAACTCAAGAGTCAACATTAAGTGATTAACATCGACACGACCGATATGTGTGATACCAGCGATACCAATATGTGTGATATATGGCGTATAAATGATCGATATGTGTGATATAAGTGTGTATTTGTAGGTTATTTGATGGTCTAATATCTTGGATGATCTTAATTTCTGAAAAAATGGCAAAAAATTGGCTTTTTTGAGCGATTTTCGACATTTCCGCCGATATCGTCGATATATCCCGATATATCCATTTCCGGGCGGATCGATACGATATCGATATCGATACGGCCTTCCATGCCCTCAGGTTGACCGTTAACAAGCACCGAGTAGGGCGTTGTGGTGACACAGCACTTCATCTAAGAGATCCAAGTAGTTGGGAAACCCCATCGAGACATTGCCATCAAGTGAAAACGCCAATCCATCGTTTCATAAGCTTTAGTAAAGTCAACCTTCCAAAGAATACCCTTCGACTTACGTCTCTTCCGATCCACTATAATCTCAGTTTCCATAGCCAAACTGTCGGCAGTGTCTTCTCGAAATAAACACCGACTATCGTGATGAAATAAGGTGATCCAGAACCTTGTTCAGTCTAATTGGCAGGACCTTGGCCACAATCAGATAGACAGCATTGGAAAGGGCAGTTGGTCGGAAATCTTCCACTTTCTCAAAGGCATCCTTCTTAGGTAACAAGAAAATGAGATCATTGTTAAGCCTCTCAAACCCAGCATTACCTCTAGCAAACTCCTCCGCAACATACACAACTTCTCTTTCAACCACTGCCAAAAGCTCGGCAAAAGAACAAAAACCAAGGAACCCATTGGGATCAACTTTCACCTCCTCCAGTGTAATGTCTCGCATCAAAAGATTGGCATGCTGCTCAGATAGTTGAGATGCCCCTTAGCAAAACCATCTCCAGGGTCTATCTACATTTTCCTTGAGAAATCGTGAAATTGATCAACAATTGCATGCCCCATCTCCTGGTCACCCTCCACCCTTCTTCCATTCACCGCTACAAAGCAGATCAAGTTATGATGATGCTTTTCACTTGCGACTCTATGAATTTAAGTCAACAGTGTCGTGATCTTTTTTTCCACTCTGCAATGCATTTCTTATCTTCAACCAAGATGACGTTTTGCGATACTGCTCTATCAATGAATTCCATGCTAAAAGTTCTCCAGTGTCTTCCAACCTATCAATTCTACATACTTCTGCCTCTGCCTCCGTACGATGGGCTCTTCTAGCATCTCTAATCTCTTTCTTGAAAGAGGAAAGTTGTAAGCGCAATGAAATCAACGTATGGGCCATACATGATGCTGCAGATCCCGAGGCCACTGTGGATGTCCAATGGCTGGAGTTCAAGTCTCAGAAATTCTTCTCCAGCAACCAGGCACACTTAAATCTGAAGAAACCCTTGGAGGAAAGGCATCTCAGAATCCCAAACCTGTGGCACATGGTCTGATCTAGTACGGGGTTTGGAGGAGGAAGCCCAAAGAGAGGTCTGACAAAGCTCCGCAAATACCAGGAAATGATTGATTCGGGAGCAGGACCAGAATTCCTCCAGGTGTATCTAGTATCTATAGCATCAATCTTCTCAAGCTCCAACTCATTAATCAAGTCAGCAAAATCAATCAATTCAGAGTCTTGACTCCCTCTCAAACTCGAGCGGTCCGGTGAGAGAAAAGTAATGTTGAAGTCACCTCTGACTAGCCAGGCTACCCCTGGGAAGCATTTCTAGCACTTTAGAGATCAGCCGCAAATCGGACATATGGACCCGTAAGTAGGGGCCATAGACACACGAAAACGCAACATGTGTGCCCGACACAATGTTCTCCAAAAGAACTGCAATAACATTCAGATACCAAGCTAAAGATGGAATCTTTCAAAATATTGATCATGCTGCCTCCCACCCCCATCCCACCGAGCTAACTGCGTCCAAAGATCTATACTCCGCCAATGAACCAACGCACATAAATCTCCAAAAGAGAGCATAACAAGATGAAATTTTAGACTCATATAACAAGGTTGCATCACAACCTCATTCGATCAACGGAGCTCCAATCGAGCTCCATTAATCTGGTCACCTAGACCCCTCACATTCCAAGTTAGAACCTTCATTAAGATAACATGGAGGGACCCAAAGTTCGGACTACGCCTGCAACCACTGCTACTGGGGATTTGAGGGCCAAGATAGCCATATCCATTGTATTGACCATATTTCCGCATTTTCTGTTCATGTGTCTCTTCAACCTCCTCACGTTTTCAACCTCACTGGGCCACAACAGAAGAAAAAGAAGAGCAAGCGGGCAAAGAGCTGGCACTGACATAGGCCAACCAGGGAAGGGCCCCAAGTGGGCATCGAACCACACTTCCTCCAAGCCAGAGACTGCTCGCTGAAGGGAGGAACTCCATTGAGGAAGAGGGCCCAAAACACCTTCTGGCAGAAGAGTCTCTGTAAGGGCTAATATAACATAGGGGAGCTCCAGTAGGGGCTCTAAAAAGCCAGCAACGTATCTACATCAAGGGCGGAAGAGGGAGCAGGTGGCTCTTCCCAAGGTGACTCGGGGGTAGGCAACACAGCATTGCGATGAACTTCAAAGAGATCTCCAGGAAGAAGCACCAAAGGGAGCTCTTGTATATGGGTGTCGTATCAGGTGCGCCCAAAAGGCTAAGTGGATCCGCATCCGTAGTAGGGTACCAATGCTCCGAACAGTGGCCCATCGAGGCCCCATCAATTCGACCCTCCAAACAAAACAATAGCCGGGTTGAGTTTGTTGTCGCCTGAAAATTGGAGTTGCCAAAAAAATATCCCGTTGCCTCAAAAAAATTCTGTAGCCCTAAAAGGAACCAAGGGCTCACTGGTGCGGTCAAAGATGGAGCGATTGGCATTGAGGGTACGGAACCATCCAGGTTTGCTTCAAATTCAAATGCGGAGATTTGATTTCCATAATTTCCTCCTAGGTTTGAAAATATTACAAACATGGCTCCTCCAAGATATCTGCAACCATTTCTTCCAGGATTTCCGTTACAGGAAGATGCTTTGATGGTTTGACGGAGGAGGAGCTTGCGGCTGCTTCTAACACTGGAGATGTCGATGGTGATTATGTGGGATGAACCTGCAACAGTAGCCTGAAAGATGCACTACCCACATGTAAACTGCAAACGCACTCACTGACAAGTGAATCTGAACCCTCAAGGACCACCAAGGTCACCAATGGATCTGAAGACCGCTTTTCGGTCAGAATCCTTGCTACGGTACCTAACCCCCTCAGCACTAGTTTCAGAGCTTCGACCGATCGCAAAAGAAAATGCATGCCAAATATACAAACCACCGGAAATATGTTGTTTGGTGCTTCACCGTCCGTGAAACTAGGGAGGAGTCAACTGACTCCTACCTTCTGATCGGTATGCAACAAGATATCAATCTCTTTTCTTGATAACCCCGTTGCATAGTATCCTTTGAATCCAAAACAACGTCAGTCAACACTAATCTTCCTCTTATGGTTTGGATTTTACCACAAACTATAAATTGATAATGTTTGTTAGGTTGTTATCTTTTGTTTCTATGTTGAAGGAAAGAAATACAATATTAAGCCACGAATATGCTTTTCAAAAGAGTTGTAAACATGTTGCATTCCATTTTATAATAATAGGGTCCTTCTCTAGTGTGACATAAGCCTTAAGGCTTTATAGAATACATTAACATCAAGGGAAGCACTTAGAGGTGGTGACACAGAACCCTTGACCACTAAAAAGCAGCAAGTGAGGCATACGCCTCAGCCTCATCTCAACGCCTGAGTGCTTCGGCTTCGCCTCACTTATATGAGGCGCACGCCTCAAGGATGAAGGCTGAGGCTTAAGCCTGGAGGCGATTTTGGCCCGCCTTGCCTCGAGGTGTACACTTCAGTGCCTCGAAGCAAGGCTTTTTAAAATCATGGATATCTCCATATAAATATGTCTCGTTCAAATATCACATGGGGGCCCAAAACTTTATTCCCAAAACTCGGGAACTATCAAGGATATAGCCGTCCTTTACTCAATTAATGTCATTATATCGCAATCAGTTGGGTAATTTTCAAATCGAAGACCTGAACATAATTCTAGATTCTTAAAGAGGATGTTCTTGTTCAAATGGAAGATTTTGTACACATTGTGCTCTCAGTGCTATCTATCTAATTTAGGCAAAGATCTTGGGCCATGGCTAATCTATTTAAAGGCTTCCTTGGAGATATCCTTTCTCCTAAACAAACCTTGCCAAAATGCGTGTTGGACCATGGGTTGGGCCAAACGGGCTTACATTACGAAACCCTATGTCCAAAGCCCAGGTCAGGCTGGCCCATGGGCCACACTTCACGGCCCAAGCCTGGCCCAGGTCCTGATCAGCCCGGGCTTGGGTTGGCCCATGGGCCAACTTTATTTCTTTTCTTGATTGTTATTGTTATTTAATAAATAAAATTGATTGTTTACCATCATTTATACTTTATATACCTAATGTAAGTAGTTTGCATGTTATTTGAAATGTAAAATAGCAATATAATGCTACACGTTGCAAAGATTCAAAATGCAAGTTCTTATCAAGTTGGGTATCTCATTATAAAACAAGGTCTTGGGATGTAGTTTGCCAACAAAACAATCGCAGAAAATCCATTGATAACAGGGATTTCTGTTTCTCAAAGACATCCCACAATCAAAACAATGAGCTAAATCATGTGGTACCATTTCTTTTTCAAATACAAATGTGGCAAATTACTAAAGAAACAATAGAAATTTGATAATAATCGCAGAAAATACATTGATAACAGGGATTTCTCTTTCTCAAAGATAACACACTATCAAAACAATGAGCAAAATCATGTGGTGCCATTTCTTTTTTCATATACATTTTTTTGCAAATTAGAAAGGAAACAACACTGTGTGTCTGGTGGTAGTACAGTGTGTCTACCACCCAAAAGACTAGGGTTCAAATCCCCCTCTTGCAGGGGTTGCGACAACCAGCGTAAAAAATAGTCGAATCTTTCAACATGGATTTGAGCAAGAATCCATGTAGCCGACCCTACTCATAATGGGAGAAGGCTTAGAACTTTTAGCCGACCCTACTTAATCGTGGGAAAAGGCTTTGTTGTTGTTATTGTTGCTGTAGAAAGGAAACAACATAATTGAGAATATACATCTTCATAAATAACATTTTATCCATACTCAAACAACTTTGCTATAAGATGTATGGACTTCGCAGTTAAGGTGACCTATACGGACTGCCCAATTTATTAAACGGTATGGGCCAAACTACAATCCTTGGAAGTGCACATATCAGACTCATCTGCCTGCTCAGAAATAAGGAACGGAAACAGTACCTAAATGGATGTGAAAGGATGCGTATATCTAAACAAACTAGTGCAGAAAAAGGGTATTGCAATTCAATAAGAGGTGCAGCTACTTAATAATTGCAACAAGCAAGTAATATGTTTGTTAAGGGGCTCTGAAATCATTCAGTAAAGTATAAATTATTGAACTAACCATCCTGTGAGTTCCCGCCGTTCAAAATTTTTGATGGTGTCTTCCAGCTCAAGAGCTGCAGTGACGTAGGTCATATACTCACTGCAAAATGATTAAGAAAGCAACAGAAATGAAGATATTGGGATAATCCTTATCTAAAGCAAACCCAAACGTAACATGCAGTGAAGGAAATAAATATGTAAGCTTGCAATATTCATCTAAGGTCCACAATACTTGACCAGATTTCGATAGTTCGTAAGGCCAAAATTTGGCCTGACCAAGAGAATACCTTCGGTAGCGATAATACTCCTCTCCGGTGATCCTAAGGTGGCGTCGTAAAGTAGCCATTGACTGTTCATCTGTATCATAATCCATGTCATTTTCTCCTAATCTACCCCCCGATGGTTTGAAAGATGGATCTTCATGAAACTGCTAGAACAAATTTCTTGTTACAAGAATAATGAAAAACGTAGAAGATTGTACTTTACATGCTGTAGATGGAAGAAAATCAATCCCAACAGAGAACAAATACCATTTGTTGGACCATTTTGTCAATAACTAACATGCAGGGTCGCAAAGGGTCACGCTTAGACATCTGATTGGATGTGGCTTGTGCAACCTGGACAAAGTACAGGTGTTAAAAATCTTAATGGAAGATCTGGCCAAGAACAAGTATATATAAAAATTTTCTTTTTCAAAATAGAGTATACGTTGTATGGCCTTCAATATCATTACTGGTGTCATTTTGTCAAGCCCGCAAAGAGAAATATCAGGAAAATTGTTGACAGATTAATGTCGCTGGAAAACATTGTAAGTGCTATGAAAATTGATTTTTTTCCCGAAATTAAAGTATCTAATATCCTTTAATCAAAAAATAAGATAGAAACACACTTGTTTGCCAAATTAGATGTCTAATAAGAAGTTTTGTAGTAGTATTGCCATCATAATTCACCGCATGGGGTAATATGTAATCCTACATAAGGCATGAATTCGAAGTTTGGTCATGTAGAATGCACAAATAACTTGAAATAACAATTAACACAACCTCATAAAATCATTATTTCTATTGCAATAGTACAATACTTTCCACGCCATTAAGTTAACAATTTCTCACTATGTGCCTCTCTTGATGCCCACATCCATATCGTCTTTTGATTGAGCCTTTATATTCCACATAATTCTCACGTGTCATATAAGAGTACATGGTTTCCTAGCAATCAAGTACTCCCTATATTCATGGTCAGTCACATGTGCTAGAACATTGTAACCTAGGGGTCGAAGAAGAGGGACCTGGAGATACACGTCAGAGTGTGTGCCAGAAGATGATGTGTGCAATGAGGAAATTCCGCCTGGAAGAATTTCATTGCGGAGGCTATTATTGGAGGGGCTTTCAAGAGGACCCTACCCCAAGTGATGAGAGGTCGGACCAAGAGGAGAAGGTCATGGTCGTCGGATGGGACTCCCGGAGCTTTGGGTGCTTCCAAGAAGGCGAAGATCCTTGGAGACCCCTTTAGATGCAGGAATTGTGATACCATTTGTGACGCGGTGAAGTTCATCGGCGAGCTCGAGGAGATCTGCTCCTCCGGATTGGGTACGAGAGATGAGCCGGAGATGGTGGTCAAGATCTGTGGGTCCAAACTCTTGATTCCCTGAAGACCGTTATTTGACTCCGAATAAAGCCTCTTGGTATCTGGGTGGTCGTGATGGGGGACGGACCACACGGTGGTGGTTCGTTGCAGGTGGTGGCGTGGTCGGTGGTGGGGTCACTTGCGGCAAAGGTGCTTGTTGGGATGCCCCTGGATCTGACCGTTGCTAGGGCAGCTGGTGACACCTCGTATTCCGAGGTAGATCGCGGTGGTCTGACAATCGCTGCCTGCTCGATTGCGCATGGGATCGTCAAGGGAGTCGAAAGGTTGCTCCCATTATCGAATCCTTCTCTCGAAGTGGGTCTCAAGGGTCCATTGGCTTCTGGGTTTTTGCGATCCGTTTGCAGGGATCCGGGTATCCCTTCACGCCTCGATAGCTCCGGTGGCTTGTTTGGTTCCGGATGGGTGGTTCTGGATACCAGCCCGACTCCCTTGAAGCACATTGTCCTTGGATCCGAGGTTTCTGAGTTCGAGGAATTCGTTGACCCGATGGAGGGTCGGGTCGGTTCTGATGTTGCCATGGATGAAATGCTGATGTTGGACTCGTGCAAGCTGTCAGTGTTGGTATTGTGTGGTTCGGATGGAGGTGATGCTTCCCCTCTCATCTGATCAGAAACCATCGAGGGTGGGGTCTGCCTAGTCTTCATGTTCATGGTCTGGTGGAGCTGATGGATACCTCCAGGGGCGGCGGAGGCTCGGATCCTATGCGGCAGGTGCTTATGTAGGGTAGGGCTGGTGACCATCAACAACGGGGTGGAAGTATTGATCATCGCTCCTCGAGTTGTGTGTTGCTTAGCGGCGACCCTCAAAGTAGTGTGATGTTGCAAGGAGGTGCTTCCCCGATGAGGCCGGAACCACAACACAACAAGGTATGCAGTGGGGTTCAACGATTTAGATGTGAGAGGATATTTCTGGGGTCTTGGAGCAGTCCAGCCTCAATGAGGGGTGGGAAGCAACAGTTGAGGTGCTTCTCCAGGAAAAGGTGGTGAACAGATGCATCGGAGTGGGAGACGCAAAGGTTGGAAGTTGTGAGAGAAAAGGTGACCGCACATGTTTGTGATATGGAGATCGTGGCTAGGGATCTGGTCACGCAAGATGATCTGATTTTGGCATGAGGACGACAATGACCGGATTGCTCCTCTGAAAGGTGTGAGGCTTCATCCCGAGTTGTACCACTCTTCAGTTGCTGGAAAGGATTCCGGAGATGCATGTAATGTGTCAATGATGCAACGGATTGTTGTTCTGCAAGCGGGGTCCGTCCCCATGGGTTCCCAATGAGACTACTATCGTGGAATGCTCGGGACTTGGGCCAACCGGACAAGTGTTTGGCAATCAGTGATGTTTTGTTGGAGTTCGTGGGACAATGTGAGATGGGACTCCGTCTCGAGTCCTCGTCTCACAGAGTTCCACGCGATGCAGGTTGTGGGTAGTGCCGGAGGAATCGTGGTTGTGTGGAATGGGAGCTTGTTTGGCCCAGTGGAGGAGGTCAGTTTGGTGCACTCGATCACGGTACTCCTACGCGATAAGGTTGATCAATTGCTATGTGTCATCTCTTCGATGTATGGTGTCTCGAGTGGTTCACCGAATGTCGCTACTGGGGATGAGCTGAGGTTCATTAAGGAGCATTTTGAAGATGTGACTTGGGTGGTTGAAGGTGATTTCAATGTCACGATTTTTAGGACGGTAGGCTTGGAGGGAGGGGTGCGAGTGATCCTGGTTCAGGCCCTTTCACAGAGGTGGTTGTTGATCTTTATTTAGATGTGGTAGATGCTACAAACTGCAAGTACATATGGAGGAGCTCGTCATCCAGATCACGTATTAATAGGTTCCTACTGTCAGTTGAAGCCCTAAAAATGTTCGGTCTGGTGGATGTAGCATCGCTTCCTAGGTCGAGATCTGACCACACGCCCATCTGTCTGACACATGCTCTGGCAGGGGGACCTCGTCCTACTTCAGGTTTGAGAGAAGTTGGATATTGGAGGAAAGCTTCAGGGATCGTGTATCTTCCTTTTGGAGAAGTATGGTGTTTGAGGAGTCGGCGACAGTGGTTTTCGCGGTCAAGTTGGTGGCTTTGTGCCATAGGCTGTTGTCGTTCAAGAAGGCTTCTAGGATCGAGCGGGTCCTTAGAAGGGCACAGGCCCAGCAGGAGATTACAAGATTGGACTTGCTGGAAGATATTAGGGATTTGGATCAAGAAGAGATCCTCAATCGTGATGTGGTGCAGAATGTGTTGGAGGAGGAGGATAGGATGAGGGAGGTCAAGTGGAGGCAAAGGTCGAGAACGAAATGGCTGAAGGAGGATGATGTAAATACCAGGTTTTTCCATGCTATGACGAATGGCAGAAGATGTGATCTCATCCACTCGATTGAGGTCGGGGGTGGAATATCGTGATGAGGTTGATGTCGCAAGGGCGATCAATGGGTACTTCAAATCCATAAGCAGAAGGGTTTCTCAGTGTGGGTCTAGGTGGATGAGACTTGGGGTGAACCACATTCAGGATGGTTATGCGGTTGCTTTGACAAGATCATTAAGCATGGAGGAGATCCAGGATGCCTTATTTTCTCTCAACCCGGATGGGTGCCTAGGTCCAGAAGGTTTTCCGGATTTCTTTTATAGAGAATTTTGGGATCTCGCTGCTGAGGATCCGATGGTCGTGGTAGCAGATTTCATGGAAGACAACAAGGGTTATGAGTCTCAACCACTCCATCATCTTGCTCCCTAAGAAGTATGGTGCCTCCAAAGATGAGGGCTACCATCCCATTTCCCTCTCAAACGTGATTACCTGATTTTGGCTAAGTCGCTTGCAAATCGACTGAAGAAGGTGTTGAGCAAGATTGCCTCCCCGGCTCATAGTGCCTTCCTCTCAGGTAGGCAGTTGTTGGATAGTGTGTTGCCGACCTCGGAGATTGTGGCGGTTGGCACAGTTGCAAGACTAAAGGTACCCTTTGGAAGGTGGATTCCTCCAAGGATTATGATTGTGTGTATTGGCGCTTCATTTAGGCATCGATGGACAGGCGTTGTTTTCCTACAATATGGATATCGTGGATGAAAAGGTGTATCACTACTACGCAATGTTCAGAAAAACGGTCGAGTATACTGCATACTCGGCCGCATACTCGGACTCGGATGCCTTGGCGCTCCGAGTATGAACTAATCAGTCTCTCGGCGGGCCAGGCCACATACGCGGTCGAGTATACGGTATAGGCGTCAGTTTATGCGGCCGCTTTCGAATAAAAATTAAAAACCCTAGCCCTAACTCAAACTTGGACTGACTTAACCTCACGCGTGACGCATCTCATACCCCTTCACAGTTCACACCCCCGACACCCGACCTCGACCTGACGAGCACTAACTCCCTGCCTCCGCGAAGACGCTAACCTCCATCACCTCCACCGCCTTCTGGCTCCTCGACGCTCGCCTCAATGACTGTGGCTCCGCCCACACTTCCAGCTCCGCACCTCCGACTCTCCGATCCTCCGAAAATGCCCCCACAACCTCCGCTAACACCTCTAGCTCCGCTTAAATCCTCCATCGACCACTTCCACCGCCTCCGTAGCTTTGCTTAGTGCTCGCCTACACCGCATCGACGCCTCTTCCCACCGCTCACGAGCCCCCTCGCTCCCTTTGGCTCCGGCAATAACTGTGATCCTTCGCCATCGCCTCCATGGCCGCACCAACGGTTCGTGAGCCCCCTCGCTCCCCTCGCCTTCGCCAGCACCTCATGATCGTCGTCGCCTCCACAACATATGTCAATAGCTCAACGGCCTCCGTCAACACTAAAACTGGGTGAAAAGTTTCTAAATATTGTCTTATCTATTATAAAATCACATGTCTGAATAAAATTAAATAAAATGAACTAAGCCTTCTCCCACTATAAGTAGGGTCGGCTACATGGATTCTTGCTCATATCCATGTTGAAAGATTCGACTATTTTTTACGCTGGCCGTCGACTACCTAACGCAACTCCTGCAAGAGTGGGATTTGAACCCTGGTCTTTTGTGTGGTAGATACACTGTACTACCACTAGACCATTAAATGGGTACCTGAATAAAATTAAATGTCTGAATAAAACTAAATGCCAGATACTTTTAGTTTAACTTTTTTATTCTGTCATTTTGATTAAATGCTTGAATTTTTTATTCCGTTAATGTGCCATTTATAAAATGTCTGAAGTTCTAAACAAATTAAATATCTGATTTTTTTAATATATCATTTTAATGTGTCATTTTATAAAATGTGAAGTTCTGAACAAATTAAATGTCTCACTTTTTAAGTATGTCATATTAATGTGCCATTTTATAAAATATCTGAAGTCCTGAATAAATTAAATGTCTAAACAATGCATGAAAAAAGTTTGATTTGTGTAAAAAAACTATGAACAATTTATGAAAAACTCTGTACATAATATATAAAAAACGAACACTGTCTTAATTTTTAGTTTTATAATCTATTATAATTTATATAAAAAAGCTTCATTTGTTTTTAATATTTGATAATGATGGCAGCAATGGATTCTCAACCAAATTCTGAAATTTTTGGAGATGCATCATCGAGCAGTCATGTCCAGTCGGGATCTAGTAATCCCGGTTGGAAATATGCATTCCTCGCATCAAAGACTGATCCAAATACAGCCACATGTGTACTATGTGGCAAGATTGTAAAGGGTGGTATAAAAAGAATGAAGCAGCATCTAGCACATGTCAAAGGAAATGTAGCGTCTTGTCCAAAAGATGACTTTGAAATAAGAAAGGAACTTAAGGATTGCTTGGACAATACACAAAAAAAGAAGTGAGATAAATCGAAAGATTTGCAAGAAATGAGGAATGAAGTTGCCAAGTTCGACTTCACATGAAAGAGAAGAAAAAAGACGGAAAGTGTCAGAATCGACTGAAGAATGCAAAAAGCATCGAAGTTCAATCAAAGATGCATTTTGTAAGGAACAACGTGCACGGGTCAATAAGTATGTAGCTAAGTTCTTCTATGACTGTCAAATTTCATTCAATGTGGTTACCTAGAAGTCCTTTATTCGTATGTGTGAGGCAATAGGTCAATATAGACCTGGATACAAGCCTCCCTCTTATTATGAGATCTCGGAGACATTGTTGAATGATGAAGTTCAGGAGACTAAGGAGTTCACAAGCAGTCATAAGGGGTCTTGGAAGAAGGGTGGTTGTTCCATCATGACGGATGCTTGGACAGATATAAGGGGTAGGAGCATCATGAATTTTTGTGTGAATTCTGAGTCGGGCACATGCTTTTTAAAGTATGTTGAATCATCATCTAAGTCCCACACTGCAAAGTATATATCCAAGTTGGTGAATAAAACTGTTCAAGAGGTTGGATTTGATGATGTTGTTCAGGTCGTCACTAATAATGCATCGGCCAATTTAGCTGCTGGAAGGATACTTAGGACTAAGTATCCAAGGATTTTTTTTGTCTTCATGTGCAGCTCATTGCATAGACCTTATGCTGGAAAAATTTAGTAAAGAACCCAAAGTAAAAAATGCAATTACCAAGCCAAGATCTCTCGCTACATTCATCTATAGTCATGCGAGGACCTTGAGTTTGATGAGGCAATTCACACAAAAGGGACAGATTGTACGACCAAGACAAACAAGGTTTGCTACCACATTTCTCACTCTACAGAGAGTGATGGACAAAAAGGAGAAGTTGAGATTGATGTTCTCGTCTAATGAATGGAGGCAATGCAAGTGGTCAAGGACAAAGAAAGGAGAAATGTCTTCATCTATTGTTTTCAGTGTTGCATTTTGGAGCCAAGTGTCTATGACCTTGAAGATCTTCTCTTCCTTGGTTTATATTTTGCGCATTGATGATGGGGATCAAAGACCATCCATGGGATTCGTATATGATTCATTATTAGATGCTAGAAAGGCAATAATGTCAGTGTTCAAAAACAATGAAGCACAATACAAACCTTTTATCGACGGCATTGACTCAAAATCAAAAGGTAGGTTCGATAGCCCTATTCATCTTGCTGCTTATTTTCTTAATCCATATTACTACTATAAAGATAGTAGTGTCATTGAAAAGGGGGGCTATGTTGTGGATGGCTTCATGCAATGCATGGAAATCTTTTATCATGTTTGGAAATTCAAGATGTAATCACATCAAACGAGTTGACCTTGTACAAGAATGCACAAAGATCTTTTGGCAAGCCGTTAGCTGTGAAACAAAGATCGACACCTGACGACCACTTTAGGCCGGGTATTGTAATTAGTTCATATTAATTAGCATCATCAACTTAGTTTCTTATAGGATAGTTTATTCCTAAAATTTCCCATATGTAGATAATCAGTGGATGTTATATGGTGGAGAGTGTCCTAATCTAACGGCTATGGCAATGAGGATTTTGAAGTTGACATCCTCCTTTTCTGGATGTGAAAGGAATTGGAGTATTTTCTCATCGGTAATTCAAAGTCTGTTGCTAATGCTTGTCATTTATAAATAGTGAATGTAATGATATATTGTTTCAATTGTAGATTCATACAAAGAAGATGAATAAACTTGAAATCAAGAGGATGAATGATTTGTTATTTGTTAAATTTAACTCAAGATTGAGAGAGCGTCAAATGACAAAAGGAAAGGATCCACTAGTTTCCAATGATCGTAATAATGTAGGTGAGTGGATTGCAGAAGAAGGAGAGGAAGAGGTATTTCCAGGATCAGGATTAACATGGAACCTTGTAGATGAGGCAACTGGTGCAGAATATCTTGTGCAGCATAGACGAAGTCAAAGAATTGTTGATGCATCAAGGCCTACTACATTGGAAGATGACGACGAAGCCGATGAGTTTGCAACTGATGAAGAGAGTGACGAGGACCCTATTCCTCAATTGGAATTTGAAGATGAATGGCAATCAGAATGAAGCTTTTGGATGCTTGACTTTTTTGGATGCTTTATTTTTTGACGTTATTTTGAATGCCCTTGTTTTGAGAGCATATTTGTATTTATTGAAAACACTTGGAGGAAGGCATGTTGCCATATGCTCTTTCAATTGATGTTTTTGCTCATTTGACACTATATTACTTTTTATCCCAATAGCTTTGTTCCTTGTACCTTCAATTCTTTACTATTATAAGCAAGAAATATAATATTTAAAGGATATTAACATAATATTAAAAATTTATTTATATTTTCAATAATAAAAAATACTAAACTGCATAAAACCGCATACTCCCCGCATACTCTCCCGCATACCGCATACTCTCTATGCAGTGTCCCCTCCGACTGAATATCGTATACTGCCTTCCTGAATATTGCTACTACAACTTGTGCAGTGTTGGTGAACGGATAGCCGAAGGATGGTTTTCAGCCACAAAGGGGTGCTCGACAGGGGTGTCCTCTTGCTCTGTTGCTCTATGTGCTCACTGCGGATGCGCTGACGGTCATGGTGGATTGTGCGGTTACTGGTGGATTTTTACGGGTCTGCTCAAAGGAGGAGATTTCTATTCATGTCCTCCAATGAGCGGACGACGCGATCGTCATTATGGAAGGGGACCCTATGAGTTGCCAAGGCATGTCTACGATTCTGGACTTGTTCGGGATGGCGTCGGGGTTGAGGATTAATAGGGAGAAATCAGAGTTCGTCCCTTTTGGGATGTCGGAGGAGGAGGTTGCGATTTGCGAAGGCTGGCAGTAATCGCCTCGGCGCAAATTGCCCATTAGGTAACTCGGTGTTCCTTTGGTGGGGATAAGATGAAGGCGGTGATCTGGAGTCCTGTGATTGAGAAGGTGGAGTAGAGATCAGCAGGTTGAAAGGTTGCTTGCCTATCCAGGGGTGGAAGGCTTGTTCTGCTGAAGTTGGTCCTCTCTATCATACCGATCATCCGGTTGGGGTGATTTCAAAGTCAATTGCTAATACTTGTCATTTATAAATAGTGAATGTAATGATATATTGTTTCAATTGTACATTCATATAAAGATCATGAATAAACTTGAAATCAAGAGGATGAATGATTTGGTATTTGTTAAATGCAACTCAATATTGAGAGTGTCAGATGACAAAAGGAAAGGATCCATTAGTTTCCAAGGATCGTAATAATGTAAGTGAGTAGATTGCAGAAGGACAAGGAGAGGAAGAGGTATTTCCAGGATCAGGATTAACATGGAACCTTGTAGCTGAGGCAACGGGTGCAGAAGATCTTGTGCAGCATAGACGAAGTCAAAGAATTGTTGATGCATCAAGGCCTATTACATTGGAAGATGATGACGAAGCCGATGAGTTTGCAACCGATGAAGAGAGTAACGACGACCCTATTCCTCAAGTGGAATTTGAAGATGAATGGCAATCAAAATGAAGCTTTTGGATGCTTGATGTTTTTGGATGCTTTATTTTTGACATCATTTTGAATGTCCGTGTTTTAAGAGCATATTTGTATTTATTGAAAACACTAGGAGGAATACATGTTTCCATATGCTCTTTCAATTGATGTTTTTGCTCATTTGACTCTATATTACTTGTACATTCATATAAAGAAGATGAATAAACTTGAAATCAAGAGGATGAATGATTTGGTATTTGTTAAATTCAACTCAATATTGAGAGTGTCAGATGACAAAAGGAAAGGATCCATTAGTTTCCAAGGATCGTAATAATGTAAGTGAGTAGATTGCAGAAGGAGAAGGAGAGGAAAAGGTATTTCCAGGATCAGGATTAACATGGAACATTGTAGCTGAGGCAACGGGTGCAGAAGATCTTGTGCAGCATAGACGAAGTCAAAGAATTGTTGATGCATCAAGGCCTACTACATTGGAAGATGATGACGAAGCCGATGAGTTTGCAACCGATGAAGAGAGTAACGAGGACCCTATTCCTCAAGTGGAATTTGAAGATGAATGGCAATCAAAATGAAGCTTTTGGATGCTTGATGTTTTTGGATGCTTTATTTTTGACATCATTTTGAATGTCCGTGTTTTAAGAGCATATTTGTATTTATTGAAAACACTTGGAGGAATACATGTTTCCATATGCTCTTTCAATTGATGTTTTTGCTCATTTGACTCAATATTACATGTGCATTCATATAAAGAAGATGAATAAACTTGAAATCAAGAGGATGAATGATTTGGTATTTGTTAAATTCAACTCAATATTGAGAGTGTCAGATGACAAAAGGAAAGGATCCATTAGTTTCCAAGGATCGTAATAATGTAAGTGAGTAGATTGCAGAAGGAGAAGGAGAGGAAGAGGTATTTCCAGGATCAGGATTAACATGGAACCTTGTAGCTGAGGCAACGGGTGCAGAAGATCTTGTGCAGGATAGACGAAGTCAAAGAATTGTTGATGCATCAAGACCTACTACATTGGAAGATGATGACGAAGCCGATGAGTTTGCAACCGATGAAGAGAGTAACGAGGACCCTATTCCTCAAGTGGAATTTGAAGAAGAATGGCAATCACAATGAAGCTTTTGGATGCTTGATGTTTTTGGATGCTTTATTTTTGACATCATTTTGAATGTCCTTGTTTTAAGAGCATATTGTATTTATTGAAAACACTTACATGTTTCCATATGCTCTTTCAATTGATGTTTTTGCTCATTTGACTCTATATTACTTTTTATCCCAATAGTTTTGTTCATTGTACCTTCAATTCTTTATTATTATAAGCAAGAAATATAATATTTAGAGGATATTAACATAATATTAAAAATTTATTTATAATTTCAATAATAAAAAATACCAAACCGCATAAAACTGCATACTCCCCGCATACTCTCCCGCATACCGCATACTCTCTATATAGCGACCCCTCCGACTGAATACTAAATACCGCCTTCCTGAACATCGCTACTACATCCTGTGCGGTGTTGTGAACGGATAGCCGAAGGATGGTTTTTTCAGCCACAAAGGGGTGCTCAACGGGGGTGTCCTCTTGCTTTGTTGCTCTTTGCACTCGTTGCGGATGCGCTAACGGTCAACGTGAATTGTGCGGTTACTGGTGGATTTTTTCGGTGCTACTCGAAGGAGAAGATTTCTATTCATGTCCTCCAATACGCGGACGACACTATCGTCATTGTGGAAGGGGACTCTTTGAGTTGCAAAGGAATGTCTATTGTTCTGGACTTGTTCGGGATGGTGTCGGAGTTCAGGATTAACATGGAGAAATCAGAGTTCGTCCCTTTTGGGATGTCGGAGGAGGAGGTTGTGATTTGTTAAGGCTGGTTGTGATCGCCTCGAAGCAAATAGCCCATTAGGTAACTCGATGTTCCTTTGGTGGCAGGTAAGATGAAGGTGGTGAATTAGGGTCCTGTGATTGAGAAGGTGGAGTAGAGATCAGCAGGTTGGAAGGTTGTTTGCTTGTCCAGGGGGTGGAAGGCTTGTTCTGATGAAGGTGGTCCCCTCTAACATACCAATCACCTGGTTGGGGTGAGGAAGAGGCTTGAGCGTATCATGCATAGGTTCTTTTGGGTTGCCTTGGGGAAGTCTTGTGTTGTAGCCCTTGTTGACTGGAAGTCGGTGGCATGTCCCAACTCCCAAGGAGGATGGGGGTCTAGGTGTTCGAAGCCTTGAAGAGCTGAACAAGGCTCTTCTTTGCAGATGGGTTGCCAGCATTTAGGGAGATTGCGATAGCTTGGTGTGCATCTTACTCTACGGGATCTACAGGGTGGGAACCGCTTTTCCCAGCTATGAGGATCTGGGCCTGGCGTCATCTTTCTTCTAAAGGGGAAATTGTGGTCTAGCGCAGAAGATTCGCCCATCCCTCGGGCCAATTTTGAGAGATAGGATGAGCTTTCAATTTTGGTTGGATGACTGGATTGAAGGCGATGCGCTAGGTAAACGTTTCCCCCGCTCATGACCCTCTCTACAAACCTGGGTGCTCTCTTGGCTGAGGTGTAGGATGGCCATGTCTTCTTTCCATCATTCTACTCTGACATGCCGGGTCAAAAGGTGAAGGAACTGTTGTTGCTTGAGACCCTAGAGGATGTGGCTGGTCCCACGAAGGGAAGAGATTGTTGGTGCGGGCAAGATGGGTATTTCTCGATTGGGAAAGTGTACAAGGTGTTGAAGGGGTCCTGGACATACGGTTCCGATGGCCCTGAGGTAGATTGTAGAAGACTTTGGACCTAGAAAGTGCCGATAGGAGTAAAGATCTTTCTATGGATGTACAAAAGAGGCATATTGATGGCGGGGGTCTGGGTAGCGGGATTCTTCGCGAACGTCAACTCATCTTGTTCGCAGTGCCAAACGAGGGTGGAAGATGTGGATCACTTATTATTCAGGTGTAGGAGCTCAGCAGAGGTCTGGTCACTCTTTGGGGATCAACAGATCTGGTGCGATAGTATGAAGGGCTTCTGGGAGTCCATTGGAGAAGACTGGAGGGGCACGGAAAAAAGAGCGGTCTGGGTGCTTGGCGATTCTTTGGGCAAATTGGATTGCCGGGAATGGGGCTATATTCGGAGGGGATAGAATGTATGGTGAGAATGTTGTGGCGCATGCCAAAGTGCTTGTTGACAGTTGGGTGATGTACTCTTTTGTTGGTGTTGCCGCCTATATCCGGCTTGTAATCATGTTATAAAGGTGATAAATGGTGAAGTTTTTTGGCACACACCCAAATGGTGGAAGCCTTTTTTTCTTTAAAAAAAATATCAGTGAATTTCCATATACCTACCAACAGACAACAAATGCATTAAAGTTGGGGATGAGACACTGAGTTGATAAAAATCAACATCCTCCCTGAAAACCCATGAGACTTTCCCATCTAGTTGCCATTCTAGACTATCAAGTACCAGAGTCCAGTTCATAGAACTAATACCAGAGTCAAACCAGACCAAAAATGAATCCCCCCTCATCACAATCTATGATTACTAAAACAGAAAAATTCAACATAGATGGCTTGTCCTTCAAGTTTGAAACACATGAAATTTTCCAGAAAAGTATGCACTAAGAGAGATTCCACTACTGCTGTGTACCTTCCTAGATTTAATAAGTGTGTATGTCAGAATTCTTTTATTTGAAGATAAACTCACCACAATAGCACTTGAGAACTCTTGATGAGCATCATCAAGTTTTAAAGCCATCTTAGCAACTCTATGTGAAAGAACCTTCTGGCGATGATTCCAATCTGCATTTCTCCAGATGCTCTTAGGGATCTCGCTCAAACCAAATCCTAGGAGAAATGCACCTGTTACGAGCCCAAATGTATTTGAGCAAGCCATGGCAAAGCCAACAATACTTCCACTCCTAGCAAGTAAGAATGAAAAAAAAACTTTAATAATAGAAAAAAAGAATAAATCAGGCAAAATAAACAGCATAATATTAAAAAAAGTACAATTGGAGTGGCATGCATATTTAATAGCATGAATAATGTGCAAGAATCAGCATTTAAATCATTATCCAATTTGTAACTATGTGCCTGTTTCTTTTCGTGATTTGCAGTCCAGGTCAATATCAAATAACATGAATGGCAAATAAAAATTAAAAGAGGGATTTGCTTTGAGTAACTTATGCACCCAATCTATGGTTTCCCGGTAGAATACTATTTTGACCAAGTTCGGGAACCGAGAGGAGCAAGTTTTTGAGAGATATTGTGTTCCGTCTATTTGAGAGATGTTGTGTTCCACCAATTTAGGGTACACCTGTCTTTTCTCAATTTAGGGTAAACTCTAACTCTAGGACCCCCCCCCTACTGTATTATTATAAGAAAACATCTTCCGTTCCTCCATTCCATATCAGACGTAGGATCCACCCACCACACCGGCCGACAGTCGCCTCCCCCTCGCTGGCCGCCATCAGGCCTCACACCCAAGAACCATCACCACTGCCCCCCATCCCTAGAACCACCACTATTGCCACCCCCACACCCCGAGAGCCACCAAGGCCAGTAAACTTCTCAATCGTCTCCAGATCTTCTACTAATCCAGGTCACATGCCACTGCCAGCGGGTTCATGGGCACTACTAGTCAGAACAACCATCATCACCTCCAGTTTGCTTGCCCATGATCCGAGACTCCTTTCACCTCATAATATGATCTAACTTAGTTCTATATAAACATTTGTCAGTTGTGAGCAAACACTAGTTCACATAGAATATGCCAACAGACTCTGTTATGAGTAATGGAGGGAGCATGAGGCTTCCCTCATTTTGCTCGATTCGAATACTATATGAGACATATTAGTCAGAGCCTGCTCTAGCTTTTTCTTCAAATCAAGGAGCAGGCAGAATTTCGCATTGCTCTTGGCAGAGGACGTGGGTATAGTCGGTGCACATTATGCAAGAAACATGGAGACCGCAGGAGTGACTGTTGGGTTACGTCTGTAAGGTTCCAAGAGGCTAATCAATCTATTACAGTTGTTGCATCTAACTCAAGTAGTCTTGCTTGTTCAAGCAAGCACAGCTCTAATGCTAAATGATTGGTGGAGCATCTACTCATCTTTGTGGATAGAAAGGTCTCATTAACAATTCCAATATGTGCGCCAGGGCCGAATTATAAAGTAGCTGACTGCAGGCTATCATGAGTTAAAGGAAATAGAAAGATTACTTTTACGCTAAATATCAGACTCATTGATATTATGTCCCTGAGTTTCATATTAGTTTATTATCTGCCAATCAGAAGTATGGAGATCTCAACCGCCGAGCTATTTTTGATGTTGTCTCCTTTATTTTTTAAAGCGTCTTCTTTTTAATGTCATTTTTCAAAACATCTTGACTAGAAGGATGATTAGTGCCAGTAGTAAAGCTTCTGAAGAGAGAGGTGCCCATCATTTAATTTGGTCTATTCTTTCAAAAAGATTATATGGTTTGATCTCCAGTTGCTGATTGCCTTGGGACTCAGTTCCCTCCAACTTATGGTGCTCTTTAGCACCAGCGTGTTAGCCACCCTCTATTTAAAAGCTTCTTCTAGTCCTTCCACAACAACCCCCCACTATTTGGCTAGAGTTCGAGGTCTGCAAATTTAGGAAGCATCATCAAATCTCCTTTCTCGGGTGTGCTAATAGACATTCTACTACTTTGATTTAATCCACCATGACGTTTAGGGACTTAGTCGACATCCTAATTGATTGGAAGATCGTTATTACCCGATTCTTATTGATTTTTCTCGTGTTTCATGTGTATTCTTAACGAAAAATAAGGCTAATATCTACCTTATTATCATTCCTTTTGTTAATGAAATCAAAACTCAGTTTCGTGCCAATCAAATGGCTTTTTGGTATAATCAGGGAATTCCTCTCATGACTTATTGACATTGTCTTTTTTCTCCTCTCAAGGGATTATTCATCAGACAACATATGCTCATACTTCACAGCATGGAAGGCCGTATCGATATCGATATCGTTTCGATATCGTATTGATACGATATATCGACAATATATCGCCGAAATATCGCCCATATCGACGAGCCTTTGTGAAGAAAATGCCTGGAAATCGGGATATATCGCCATATCGGTGCCCATATCGGTCCCATGTCGATATCGATATATCGACGATATATCGCCGATATATCGCGATATTTCCTTCCATGCTTCACAGCAGAATGGGATTGACGAACATAAATCTCGAAACATTCTCTATATTACTCTTACATTGCTCATCATTTCCATGGTCCTAGTTCACATTGCAGGATGTGGTTCCCAATGTAACCTTTTTTATGAATCTCAAGCCCTTCTACTTCTACCGGTGAGCAAAAACCTATTCAAGTTATTTACTCGGGAAAGGGGGTGTTTCATGTTCCTCCCATAGTATTTAAGTACGTTGCCTTTGTTCTAATCCTATGTCTTGGGAGACAAGTTGGTTGTCGGGGCAGTTAAATGTATGTTATTAGAGTAGTGTTGCTGGTCAAGACTCAGGTCGCTATTAGGGATTGTTGGTCTTTACAACTTGTTGGACTTGAGCCCAACTGGACCCATGGATCGTCGCCGAAAATGCTTAATCTCAAGTCAAGAAGTAGTAGTCATCCTCTTATAACACATTCTCACAATTTGTTAGTACTACATGTGGAACAATGTTGAGGTGTGTCAACTTTCCCCGCTTATACTCGCACCATCCTTGTAGCAATATTATAAATCCCTTATTCCTAATAACCGTGGAGTTTGTACACTGTGGGTAGCGTATTCCTTCAAAGGTAGGGGTGGCTCCACCTTGTGGAGATATTTATGTCTATTTATATCTACTTTGTAATTTTCTATTTCTTCCGTCTATTTATGTAATTTTCCCTTATAGCTTTTCTCATATATAAAAGAGTTCTAGGGCTACGGTAAATCATTCAGTTCATTTCAATTCTTCTACATGGTATCAAAGCAACGATCCTAGACCAGAGCATGTACCCTAGAATCCCTACCCCACCAAAACCCTAGTGCGTCCTCGCGCGGCCGCCGCCGCCAAGAAGCAGTAGCGGCAGCTACAACCGCCGGCAGCCGTCGACCGACAAAGGGGGTTGTCGGTTCTGGAAGGGTCGTCGCGCCCTCTTTCTTGTGGGTCCTGCTAGGTCTGATTTGGTTCCTAGGGTGTGGTTTTGATCTTCTAAAACCATCCTAGGTACCAAAAGAAGCCTCCAGTATATGGAAAAGGCATGGCCCACGATTAGATTGCATTAGACTCATGAACTGCATTCTAGAAGCACCCATCGTGTGGTTTTCTCCTTGGCGTCTAACCGCCTGGCCACCATTGCCGACTACTGGCTCAGTTCATGCAGCACCCATCGTGTGGTTTTCTCCTTGGCGTCTAACCATCGTGTGGTTTTCTCCTTGGCGTCTAACCGCCTGGCCACCATTGCCGACTACTGGCTCAACGATGGCTGGTGCCCCACCTTCTCGGGGTTCCTTTCAGACCAACGCGCCAACGACCTGGCCTCCCTGCTGGAGGCTCTTTCCTCTTCCACCTCCCCCTCTGGCGGGAGGGACCACTGGGCTTGGAGGGATGCTCCGTTCTCCTCTCGCAAGGCCTTCTTTGCTTTGCTTCCGACTCCTCCTCCCCTGGATGCTTCCTTGGTTCGTGACTGTGCTCTCTTTTGGGGGCTCCGCCTGCCCTCTAGGATCACCTTCTTCTTCTGGGTTTTTCGGCATAGGAGGCTGATGACTCGTGACCGGTGTGCTTCCTTCCTACACACTCCAAGCATGCTGTGCCAGCTCTGTGGGGTGTCTGATGAATCGGCTGACCACCTGTTCTTCCTTTGTTCATCGGTGTCTCGGGTTTGGGACGAGGTTGCTTGGGCTCGCGCGGCCGATACGGAAGACTTCTGCAATATCCTTTGGGCCAACAGAAGGAGACCCCGCTCGCATCTGCTGGGCCCCTTGGCGCGCCTTTGGTCGATCTGGAGGGCTCGCAACGACTCCATTTTCTCGGGCGCGCGCTTCTACGAGGAGAATGTCACTTCCGCGGCTACCTTGCTAATTACTGATTGGTCTAGCTAGTTAGGCCTCGGGGCCGGTTGTCGCATTCCTTGTTTTTAACTTTGGTCTCTCCTTCTTCCTCCCTTCTTCCCCCACTCACGTTGTAAGTATCTCGTTCTTTTTAATAAATTATACTGGGGTGAACACCATCGAGTGTCTCCCCCTTCTTTGAGTTTTCAAAAAAAAAGAAGCATATCCTCACACAGGAGGAGCCTAGTGACAAGACTGGAGTTAACGCCTCATGAGAGGCAGACGAGGCTTATGCACGTGTGTGGCTTTCTGGGACTGTGTCCATGATGATAGCCAATGATATACTGAATCAGCCACGGCGAAGGCTATGTGGGACATTCTTGCCGCTACGTACTCTCCGACGAAGAATGAGTCGAAGATTCTGCAGCTTTAGCATGACATCTTCACACCAAAGCAGAATGGTCGCCCTCTCCATACCATTTACACTTTTCTAAGAGGTATGTTTGAGAAGTTACATGGTTACATTCCCTTGACTGCCACACCAAAGCAGCTCAAGGCATATAGGGATTCGGTGATGATCAGAATTTTCCTAGCGACACTCGACTCTGAGTATGATGCTACTAGAGCACAGATTCTTACTTATGTATGTTGAGATATTTGTCTCTTTATTGTTATCTTGTAATTTTCTATATATTTTCTCTTTATGTAATTTTCCCTTAGAGCTTTTCTCCCATATAAGAGAGCTCTAGGGTATGCTGAATGCAACTCTTTCATTTCAATCCTTTCCACATGGTATCGGAGCGACGGTCCTGGACCAGAGCATGTGCCCCAAAATCCAAACCCCACCAAAATCCTAAAGCTTTGCGCGGCAAGCAACCAACCGCCGCCGCAACCAACTGCAGCTCTCGCATCCCGAAATCCTAGCCCTTGCGGCTCCCCCACCCCGAGGACTCGAATCTAGAAGGGCTGCCCTATCTTGGTTCTTATGGCCCCGAATAGGTCTGATTAGGTTACTACGGCGTGGTTTTTAATCGTCTAAAACCATCGTAGGTACCTAAAGAAACTTTCTATTGATGGAAGAGGTTGTGGTATGAGTCTACACCCACAACCTTCTTCCTATATGTTGTGTAGACATAGTTATTTCAGTTTGCAACCCCAGTCTTGAAGATCATTGTCATCATGTCAGACAACAAAGCAGATGTTCCATCCTTGGGTGCCTTCAAAGTTCCAGCACCTATCATGAAGATGGATGGAACGAACTATGAACTGTGGGCCATGCAGTTCATGAGTCTTATGCAATGTAATGGCAAGAAGCATATTCTCACATAGGAGGATCATGTTGACAAGACTGGGGTTAACGCCTCATGGGAGGCAGATGACGTGTATGCACGCATGTGGCTTTCTGGGACGGTGTCCATGGAGGTAGCCAATGATATATTGAGTCAGCCCACGGTCAAGGCTATGTGGGACATTCTTGCTGCTACATACTCTCCAGCAAAGAACGAGTCGAAGATTCTGCATCTCCAACATGACATCTTAGCGTCCAAGCAGAATGGTCGCCCTCTCCATACCATTTACACTTCTTTAAGGAGTATGTTTGAGAAGTTACATTCCCTTGACTGCCACACCAGAGCATCTCAAGGCATATAGGGATTCGGTGATGACGGGAATCTTTCTAGCAGCACTTGACTCTGAGTATGACACTGCCAGAGCACATAATTTTACTGATGCCACTATACCTCCAATGGAGGAGGCATATCGTAGGTTGAGCAGGTTTTCCATATCTCCTGGTGGCACTCAGTTGTCTCGGTCTTCTTCAATCATGGCAGCATCTCGTGGTAGGAGGAGCCCTATACAGTTCCGTGGTTGAGGTGGTCGTGGAAGAGGAGGGGGCAATCGACCCCCATGTTAGCCTTGCACCTACCGCCACAGGCCAGGTCATTCTGAGGAAACAGGTTATTCTAAGCATGGGTTTCCCGTTTCAACACGTGTAAAACAGATCCAGCAGGGCAGCAGTTCTTCAACTGCATCTGATCAGATATTTGATGAGTTGGTAGCACGGCACACGGAGATTATGCCTTCTCCTGGGTCAACTAGCTCTTCGTCAGGATCATCAGAGGTAGCAGTCTCCGCCTCTGCATCTACATCAGATATAGCATATGCTTTTACTAGTTGTTACAGGGAAGACTTGTCGGAGTGGATTATGGATTCAGGAGCCTCTCATCATCTATGTAGTGATAGAGAGCAGTTTAGTATCTATAACACAACTCAGTCAGGTGGATCAGTTGCGATAGCATATCGGACACACTCTCCCATTACCAGTCAGGGGGAGGTGCAGTTAACCCCTGCAATGCAGCTTCAGAACGCTCTTTACGCTCCCGAATTCTCTATGAACTTACTATCTATTAGTCAAATCACCAAAGATTTACATTGTCGTGCCATATGTAACCCCTTTGTTCTTGTGTTTCAGGACATTCTTATGGGCAGGGTGATTGGCTCTGGCCGTGAGCAAGGTCTCTACAGACTGGTGCAATCTCTGTATGCTGGTGCCTCTTCTCTTCGCACTGGATTTGTTTCTCCCTATATGTGGCATCTTCAATTTAGTCATCTTCCTTTGCAAAAGTTGCATCATGTTCTTCCTCGGATCTCTCCTCGCTCTACTTTTCAGTGCGAGGCCTGCCAGCTTAGTAAGCATCATAGGTCCACATTCTAGAGTCGAGGGTCAAAGTAGTTATAGTCTTTTTGAGTTGATTCATTTTGATATTTGGAGTCCCAGTCGTGTCCCAGATCTTCAGGAGCACATGTTTTTTCTTGATGTTGTTGATGAGTTCTCTAGATTGTCGTGGGTTTTTCTGCTTAAGAACAAGTCTGATGTTGGTCATGTTATTCAGTCCTTTCTTCATGAAATAAGGAATGTGTTTTCTGCAAATGATAAATGTATACGTTCTGATAATGCACTTGAATTCTGCAGTACACAACTTTCTCAGTTCCTTAGATCATATGGTATTGTGCATCAAACATCTCGTGTGTATACTTCTCAACAAAATAGGTTGGTTGAGAGGAAACATCGACATCTTTTGGATGTTACCAGGACTCTTCTGATTCAGAGTCGAGCTCCCCATTCTTACTGGGGGGATGTAGTTCTCACTGCGTGTTATTTAGTGAATCGTATGCCTTCATTGGTTCCCGGGTAGAAGATTCCGTTCTCGATTGTGTTTCCTTAGATGAATCTTTTCTCTCTCACACCTCGTGCTTTTGGATCCGCTGTTTTTGTTCATGAGCTACATAAAAGTTCTCGAGGGAAAGAATAACCATAAGCATGAAATATGCTAGGACGAATGGTAAATTTTGAACGGGATCCCAATACGATGGTTAAAATGATTACATACAATTCATCTTTTATTGAAATCCAACTTTAAATATACAACATGACTAAATTACAAAATCCCACTGTTCAGAAATGAAAAAGAACAGGCTTCTCAACGGTGAGAAAAGTAAAAGAACACTTCTAGTGGTACAACCCTGGTAAACTCCCGTCGGGGGATCAGTTCCTACTTGTTAATACACAGACAAACACATATATTCATCCCGCCAATCAAAAAAAGTGCAGGAATTATCTGAAAGAAAACTAACCAGTCCCTGTGCATGATAATTAAAAGCATTAGTCCAAAAAGTCCTATGCCTCCCAGGATGAGATAGAAGACTAAATTCACTCGTAAGCTCGTTTTTAATCTTTCTTTCATGGTAAAGTCACCAGCATCCTCATAGCCTTGAATGGTAGGAACCACAGCCCTGATTAAAAAAATATGTAACATAATGAGCATATAATGCCTGAAACAAAAAAAAAAGTTCCATAAAATATCATTATACAAACCAAAATAAGCTAGTTAAATTTTCATCTAAAAATCATAAATTAGTTAGCATACATTCACATATGATCCTCGCAGTACATTAGCATGAAAGTGGAACGATTTCATGACTATTTAAAGGAAAAATGTGTAATTCAAAGAGACAATCACCCATAAACTTTCATATATTCAACAACAATAAAGCCTTTTCCCATAATTAAGTAGGGTCGGCTAAAACTTTTATACACTATCAAAATGTAATTACAAGGACCAAAAGGTCCGGATACGTTTTGCATGCTGTAAAACAATTTCATGCCTATTGTTAAATGTTTATCATTAAAATAAACTATGAATAAATCTTAACACAAATAGCCAATTTATACACAGTTCTTCGTTGCAATGGCACATCACGCTTCACAACAGGAAAAAGAACACCGTAAACTGTCCAGGCCATAGTAAATACATGTTAAATGATTAACTTTCAAACCATAAATTATAATACTGGCTAGACCCATGATGATCTCGATTGCTATTTGTTAGAAAATAGGAAGCGGAAGCGATAATTGATAAACAGAGCATAATAGAGAATGAATAAACATGGAAGAACAAAAGATTTTTGCGTGGAACCCTACTCCGTGAGGAGCGGGATGAAACCACGGGAGAAGCCCTCAAAGGGGCGGATATTCTATTCCTTTTTCTCATCTGATACAGGAGGCCTGGGGCTCCTTATATAGCCCTCACGGAGCCTCCAAGTCCCACCACTGATAGATGTGGGACTAAACATATGGATGGGGTAAATGGATCCTGGAGGTATCCATTTACCCATCTACAACTCAATAGACGCACATAACAAATACTCCAACACTCCCCTCAAGCCAAAGCATGCAATGCTCAGCTTGGACAAACATAAAGAAACTCAACTCAACGCTACATGACACTACGGACAATATCAACCCAACGCGCACAACTATTGTTGTCGAGGACGTTGCTTCTCATGCCGTGCAGGTGAGGAGGACGAACGGGATGGAGTGTGAGTCTGCTGAATCTCCTCATCGGAGAGCATGTGCTCTGAACTGCGCCTGTCAGAGTCACTGCAACTGAAATGAATCTCCTCGTCGGAGTAATCTGGCCCGCCACAACATGTGGACAACTGCTCCATCTCTGAAAAGGGCCGAACTGAAAGGAACCATGGCTGTGCAATCCTCATCGAAGTCCACGGTCGCTGGAGAATGGAGTCTGAAAAAGTCTCATCGTCGGAGAACTGGGTCTCTCCCATCTGGCACAGAGAATGGTACACTAGTCTGGTGTCCCTATGATACCACATGAAAACCCTTGCCAACATGGCATAGGGAATGGTCCTCTACTCTGGAGTCCATATGGCTCACATGAAAACTCTGGCCGACAAAACAAGAAAAATGACTAGGACCACGAACAAATGATGGCAAACATGTGCACATCTAAAAGAAGACCGCATACATGTGTGTGTCTGAAACTATGTCTCTTTCTGGAGAACTCAAAAAATGGGCCTCTCAACATGGAGTGCCTCGAACTTGGACTCTGACTAATACGAATGTCGAGTCTGAAATCTGATAAACTGTAGAGTCTGGAAATCTGTATCTGGATCTGGAGAATCTGAATAGACCTGTGACTCTACATATACTCCCCCTTTCTCCCATACTTGTCGGAAAATGAACATCGACAAAGTTGGGAGAAGACAATGACATGGGGAAAATAACTTGACTAAATAAGCCGATTACAAAAAAAAAATTCTTCGGCTTCTTAAAACATGAATAACATTTGGCCGTTTCATTTTTTTCGGCTCCTTTTTTTGCAATTTTTTTCTATTTTAAGCCGTCCAACCTTTTTTATCGGCTTTTCATCTCTCACATTTTTTTTGCAAATAACGGCCCACTTGGGCTCACATAATCAGGCGCCCCAAAAAAATTCGCCCCCCTCCTTTTTTTTACTCTCGACCTACAATAAGCCCTTATAATAGACACCCCCCCCACATTTTTCCCGGTCCACATGGACCCGTAATATGCAGCACAGAAGTTTTTGTTATATAATAATAAAGGCCATCGAGCCCTAGGGTTCCCTGGGAGTCCTCGTAGAAAAACGCCGTCACTTATGAGGGGCACGTGCGCCGCCTGTGGATTGAAGACGCGGGGAGGCGTGATCGGGGCCGAGAATTGCTGGCTATGGGGCGGCGCGCCTGGCTGTTCTGGAGGACTGGGTCATCGCCGAAGGGGGTGGGGGCGCCTTGGGCTGCCGCCTGGGAGGTCTGCGTATGAGGGGGCTCGCCGCTAGAGCCGCCTGGAAGATCGCGCCTGCGCGATTGGTTGCCTGAGCGCCGTCGATGGAGGTCCATGCTTCGCTTGAGAGAAACGGCCTTCGTCGCCAAGAGATGGAGGAGGGCGGACAGGGAGATCGCCAGTCTGGGAGTGCGACGATGATGGAGGTTCTGCCTGGAGAGATTGTGTGGCTGGATTCGCGCACGCCTGGACGAATCTCGCGCATGCCGGGTCGTGGGAGGAAGGGGGTTGCCGACCTGTTGTTGATCTGGAGTAGGGTCGTCGGAAAGGGGCTACGCCACCTGGAGGACGCGCTTCTGCTGGTACGTGCTAGCAGAGGTGGTCGATGTTCCTCCGCCTGGAGGTGGTCGAGATCAGGGCTTCGCCCCTCCCCCACTTTTGTTTTGCGCGAGATCTAGGAGGTCGCTTCACGCGGGCCTCCGTGATGGAAGGGTTGTGCCACATGAAAGATGGTGCTAGGGAAGGAGGGCAGAATCGAAGAACTGTAACTCCAAACCGAGGGTTCGAGAGAAACATGATAACAATCTTCAACCAGAGAATCTCCAGGAACATAAAAAAACAAAACTCAAATCTCGAACAAAATACATCATCGAGAATCGAACCCGCTCTAATACCATGTTAGAAAATAAGAAGCGGAAGCGATAATTGATAAACAGAGCATAATAGAGAATGAATAAACATGGAAGAACAAAAGATTTTTGCGCGGAACCCTACTCCGTGAGGAGCGGGATGAAACCACGGGAGAAGCCCTCAAAGGGCGGATATTCTATTCCTTTTTCTCATCTGATACAGGAGACCTGGGGCTCCTTATATAGCGCCCACGGAGCCTCCAAGTCCCACCACTAGTAGATGTGGGACTAAACATATGGATGGGGTAAATGGATCCTGGAGGTATCCATTTACCCATCTACAACTCAATAGGCGCACATAACAAATACTCCAACACTATTTGATCTTAGGTGGATGAATTAACAAGAAGCACTCTCAGGATTCTTAAGGATGCATGTTTACACCAGTTTCACCAATGAAGGCCCGATCTTTATATCGCCCTATTGTTTTGTAGAATGCTGACAAGGCAGTATTTCTCTGCCCAGGATGAAACCAATTAGGAAAGGGACAAATGCTTCCTGTTTTTTTCGGAAACACATCGAAATGAGAGGCTTTGGGAGAAAGAAAGTGTAGAGATATGCAGGAGAGAAGGAAGAAGAACAGGAGAAACTCATGCGGTAATTAGTACCTGTAATCACTCAACCTAAATAACTAAACAGAGATCACATGTGATCTCATTTATTGAATAAAAAAATGATGAAGCTTTCTCCCACATTAAGTTTCTCATTTATTTAATCAGGAAATAAAATTGTGGAGGATTCAAGTTGCATGAAACGAAGATGACAAGCCCTGATTTATTTAAAACCCTAAATTTTTATCCTAATCCCCAATTTCATGAGCATCATCTCCCCAAAAAAAGTTATCCTAATCGCAAATTTCATGATGCATCACCACCCCGCAAACAGCATTACTTCCCATGAGCAACGGCATGTCACCACCCTTCAACGACGTTGATACTCGCACAAGGCACAACAAGCATGCAATCAATCTCCTCGTGCCTAAAGATAGTAGTGAGCTCCTTTAATCCTGACAACAATCAGAATTGCAACCCTAATCGTCCAGACAAGTATAAAAGGAGAAGCAGAACCTACCTTCTTTATAATCGTTTTCAAGAGTTGAAACAACTCTCTCTCTACAAGTCCCCTCTCTCTTCTCTCTCCTTGTGGTCATCACCTGTCCCAGGGCCATCCATCTCCAGACAGGATGTCTCCTCTGTGGTCGCCATGCCAATGTGCTACCGGATCAATTCGATCAATCTTGTATCAACGAGTTTCCTCTTTGGTGCTTCGAGCCCTACAAGTATTTCGTGCAAGGAAATCAGAAGCTATACTACTTAGATCATCTAGTTAGATTGCAAGAAGCATGCGATTCATCCCCGTGCCCGCAAGTGTTGTCTCCATCGCATCGGACTTGAGAAAAGATGTCTCTTCTCTTAGAAACTTGTAGATCACGGTCATGCTTCAAAGGTATGTCCCTTTACACATGTGAAGTTGATGGAACAGGTTGAGAATGATTCCCGATCCATGTGATTCCATCAAAAAAATTAAACTTCCATAGTTATCATGACTCGTACGATGAGTCTATCTAGATCGGATATGATCCGATCTTCAAGCTTCCGTGCACGAGGGCTAACCACCTCTCTTCAAGTGGTATCAGAGCCAGGTTGGAGGTCCTGGATGTGATTCAAGGTCCAAGGAAGATAAGGCTATGGATATCGGAATGTGTGGGAACGTGTTTCCCACATTTGTGTGTGTGTTGAAATCTCAAGAATGCGGAAGCGAATCGATAAACATAGCTAGGAAAAAAAGAAATATAAACATGGAATGCTTGGATTTACGTGGAACCGTACTCCCAAAGGAGCGGGATGAAACCATGGGAGAAGGCCTCAAAGGGTCAGATGTTCTGTATTGAATTTCTCATTGAGTACATGGAGTGGAGGGCTCCTTATATAGCCCCACAAACAAACCAAATTCTCACAATAGTGGATGTGGGACTAAACATGATTGCAGAGGTACTTTAACACTCCCTCTTAAGCATGAGCTGAGAAAGCTACATCTTGCAACAAAAAGAAAAAGTATACACCACATCTTTACCTAATACATCACTAGAAGAACATATGTCTGATGTTGCTAGAAGACCTCACACGAGGATGGATCTACGACTTTCAGGTCAACGGAACGTATTGCTGACAAATCAGTAGAGTCGATGCAATACCAGGTCACCGGAACGTATCTCTGTCGTGCTTGGAAAAGAGTCGTAGTAGAAATAGAAGACCAGCGCGGAGTAGTAGTAGTCGGGTAGTAGAAGAAGAAGTACGCTCCGACAAAGAAATTGATACTCGGTGAAGACAGATGATCACAATAGTAGTCTGGGGTGACGATCTGTCAGTCATGGTCGAGCAGTGGTTGTCCTGAAGAATCCATCACTGACTCCCCCTTTCTCTCATACTTGATAGAATAAAGAGCATGGAACATCAAGTTGGGAGAAACAAAACATGCATTTTTGCACAAATCGATCCCCCTCTTTTTTTTTTGTATGGCTTCATTTTGTATGTAGCCTTTTTTTCAAGCCATTCATCATCATTTTTTCTCGGCTTTCCTTTTTTTAATCAACCTTTGTCCCAAAAGTTGTATATATTTTTTAGAAGTTGTATATATTTTTTCAATCTCTTCTTTTTTTTGTAGCAGCCCATCCTTCTTTTTGTTTACAAACAAGGCATGTTGGGCCTCAAAATTGAACAGCGAGAGGAGGCGGAAGGGGGACTATTTAGAACAAGGGTATCCCCCACTTTTGGTCTTCGACAGTTTCACAACTAGGGTTATGAGAACCCAATGGATCCACCAAAGAAGACGCTGGATGTAGTAGGGTGTCGCCTTGATGCAAATGAGAATTTGGCGAAGGTGAAAATAAATTTTGATCGGTGGAATTATTTGGTAGAAGAAATTGGAGGGATTGAGAAGAGAAGCACGCCGGTTGCGCGAGATTTGGGGAGGAAGAAACGCGTAGATCGCGTGGGAGAAAGAGAGAGACGAGAGAGGGAGAAGGAATAGAGAGAAGATAGAGATAAATCTCAATTTTTTATATCATCTGAACTGAACTAACTAAAACAATAGCCTATCATCCCTTTATATAGGAGGGATGAGATTACAAAAATAGAAACTCAAATTCAAATTTAAACTACTTATCCTAATTTGACTCTAACTGACTAACTAATTAATTTGAAATAAATTCAAATATCTAATTGACTCTAACCAACTAAATTTGAAATTCAAATTGAAATTAACTAATTTGAGATCACAGGCGATCCCTTTTATTTTAATAAAATTACGACGACTCAAATAAACATAAATAAAATTAGTCTCTAAATAACGGATAAAAAGTAAACATGAGGCCCTATTTATCCGTTTCACGCTGCATCAGTTCTCCTCCGCTTGAAAAATTCATCTCCCGACGAATTGCTTGATCTTCAGTGCGTTGTTGGAGAACTCGATCTTGAAATTGTAGCTTCAAACTTCCCAATTAGATCCTTTTTCAATGTTACGTTTATAATTTTTCTCCATTGAGGGGTATGACTGCAAATGTTCTACCCCTTCACTAAATAGGATTCCATAGCATAATATATCCTCCAATTGGCCCTTTGAATAACAAATTTTGGGAGGAGGGGTCTCCCTGCAAATATTCCAAAATTATTTCCCATTTTCATGGGATTCGAATCCCATAAATAAGGAGCCCCTCGTTAGGGTTCTCCGCTCCTTTCCTTGGCTGTAGCGGCGGCGGAGACTTCGAATCCAGGGGCGGTGCCGAGCCCTTCGGCTATGGTTGTGGCTCGTGATAGCATGGTTGCGCACCATCTCGCGAGGGTGGCCGCGAGTGTAACCCCAATGGCGATGGCGCACAGTGACGCTAGGGTAGCATCGACGGGGTTTTGTGGTCAACTTTTGGGTAGTATTAGCGCGGCTGGTGGGAAAGGGGGTAGGGAGAGATGCTGGCGGCGGTGTGTGGTCGAGGTGGCGGCGACATCGGAAGGGGAGTGCTGGAGAGAGGGAAGAGGAGGGTTGTGGAAGCGGGAGGGGGAAAGACGGGGTGGGCGACGGGTGCTGGAGAGAGGGGAGAGGAGGGTTGTGGGGGCGGGGAGGGGGGAAGGACGGGATGGGCAGCGATGGTGATGGGAGTAGTGCCGGAGGTGCAGGGGTGACACGTGGGGGTAGTAACGGCAGTGATGATGGGGAACTGGTTGGGGTTTCGGGAGGTCGGGGGCGGAAGGAGGTGTGGGTAGCGACAGAGGGATTGGGCGGCTCATCGGAGGTGCAGGTATGGCCGGAGGGGGCGGCGGGTCTGGGAGGTTTGCCGAGGTGTTGAGGGCAGCGGGAAAGGGTGTTGGGGGTGTGAGGGTTGTGGCGGGAGGGGTTGGCGACAGGGGTGGGGCAGGGGAAGTCCGCGAGACTAGGGCCGCGGATGGGCTGTAGATCGGTTCCTGCGGCTTTTGCAAGTCTGAAATTACCTGGACAGCAAGCAGATTGACGTTTTTTCCTTCTGGAATGACCTGGACAGCAGGCAAATCATCATCGACGACGAGTTTTTCTTCGTCAAAATTCTGGACAGCGGCGTCGGTAGTGGAAGACTTTGATTCGGCCGTGCATAGGGTCTCGAAATTAGCCATCAAACCTGTAGTTTTGTTTGGAAGTCAAGCAGTATGCCCAGCATCTCCTTGTCGTAAGCTTCGTTGGATCATCGCTTTCGTTCCGCTGAACGATGATCCTTCATTGCATGATGCTTGCGTGAACTTTTGTACGGATCGTCAGATCGTGAGGACGATCTGTAAGCCATGCTCTGATACCAATTGATGCAAATGAGAATTTGGCGAAGGTGAAAATAAATTTTGATCGTTGGAATTATTTGGTAGAAGAAATTGGAGGGATTGAGAAGAGAAGCACGCCGGTTGCGCCAGATTTGGGGAGGAAGAAACGCGTAGATCGTGTGGGAGAAAGAGAGAGACGAGAGAGGGAGAAGGAATAGAGAGAAGATAGAGATAAATCTCAATTTTTTATATCATCTGAACTGAACTAACTAAAACAATAGCCTATCATCCCTTTATATAGGAGGGATGAGATTACAAAAATAGAAACTCAAATTCAAATTTAAACTACTTATCCTAATTTGACTCTAACCGACTAACTAATTAATTTGAAATAAATTCAAATCTCTAATTGACTCTAACCAACTAAATTTGAAATTCAAATTGAAACTAACTAATTTGAGATCACAGGCGATCCCTTTTATTTAAATAAAATTACGACGACTCAAATAAACATAAATAAAATTAGCCTCTAAATAACGGATAAAAAGTAAACATGAGGCCCTATTTATCCGTTTCACGCTGCATCAGTTCTCCTCCGCTTGAAAAATTCGTCTCCCGACAAATTGCTTGATCTTCGGTGCGTTGTTGGAGAACTCGATCTTGAAATTGTAGCTTCAAACTTCCCAATTAGATCCTTTTTCAATGTTACGTTTATAATTTTTCTCCATTGAGGGGTATGACTGCAAATGTTCTACCCCTTCACTAAATAGGATTCCATAGCATAATATATCCTCCAATTGGCCCTTTGAATAACAAATTTTGGGAGGAGGTGTCTCCATGCAAATATTCCAAAATTATTTCCCATTTTCATGGGATTCGAATCCCATAGATAAGGAGCCCCTCGTTAGGGTTCTCCGCTCCTTTCCTTGGCAGTAGCGGCGGCGGAGACTTCGAATCCAGGGGCGGTGCCGAGCCCTTCGGCTATGGTTGTGGCTCGTGATAGCATGGTTGCGCACCATCTCGCGAGGGTGGCCGCGAGTGTAACCCCAATGGCGATGGCGCACAGTGACGCTAGGGTAGCATCGGCGGGGTTTTGTGGTCAACTTTTGGTAGTATTAGCGCGGCTGGTGGGAAAGGGGGTAGGGAAAGATGTTGGCGGCGGTGTGTGGTTGAGGTGGCGGCGACATCGGAAGGGGAGTGCTGGAGAGAGGGAAGAGGAGGGTTGTGGAAGCAGGAGGGGGAAAGACGGGGTGGGCGACGGGTGCTGGAGAGAGGGGAGAGGAGGGTTGTGGGGGCGGGGAGCAGGGGTGGCACGTGGGGGTAGTAACGGCAGTGATGATGGGGAACTGGTTGGGGTTTCGGGAGGTCGGGGGCGGAAGGAGGTGTGGGTAGCGACAGAGGGATTGGGCGGCTCATCGGAGGTGCAGGTATGGCCGGAGGGGGCGGCGGGTCTGGGAGGTTTGCCGGGGTGTTGAGGGCAGCGGGAAAGGGTGTTGGGGGTGTGAGGGCTGTGGTGGGAAGGGTTGGCGACAGGGGTGGGGCAGGGGAGGTCCGCGAGAGGGCCGCGGATGGGCTGTAGATCGGTTCCTGCGGCTTTTGCAAGTCTGAAATTACCTGGACAGCAAGCAGATTGACGTTTTTTCCTTCTGGAATGACCTGGACAGCAGGCAAATCATCATCGACGACGAGTTTTTCGTCGTCAAAATTCTGGACAGCGGTGTCGGTAGTGGAAGACTTTGATTCGGCCGCGCATAGGGTCTCGAAATTAGCCACCAAACCTTGTAGTTTGGTTTGGAAGTCAAGCAGTATGCCCAGCATCTCCTTGTCGTAAGCTTCGTCGGATCGTCGTTTTCGTTCCGCTGAACGATGATCCTTCGTTGCATGATGCTTGCGTGAACTTTTGTACGGATCGTCAGATCGTGAGGACGATCTGTAAGCCATGCTCTGATACCAATTGATGCAAATGAGAATTTGGCGAAGGTGAAAATAAATTTTGATCGGTGGAATTATTTGGTAGAAGAAATTGGAGGGATTGAGAAGAGAAGCACGCCGGTTGCGCGAGATTTGGGGAGGAAGGAACGCATAGATCACGTGGGAGAAAGAGAGAGACGAGAGAGGGAGAAGGAATAGAGAGAAGATAGAGATAAATCTCAATTTTTTATATCATCTGGACTGAACTAACTAAAACAATAGCCTATCATCCCTTTATATAGGAGGGATGAGATTACAAAAATAGAAACTCAAATTCAAATTTAATCTATTTATCCTAATTTGACTCTAACCGACTAACTAATTGATTTGAAATAAATTCAAATCTCTAATTGACTCTAACCAACTAAATTTGAAATTCAAATTGAAACTAACTAATTTGAGATCACAGGCGATCTCTTTTATTTAAATAAAATTACGACGACTCAAATAAACATAAATAAAATTAGCCTCTAAATAACGGATAAAAAGATAACATGAGGCCCTATTTGTCCGTTTCACGCTGCATCACGCTTGGAGGGAGCCTCAGGAGAATAAGTGTTGCCAGGCATAGGAAAGGAGGTGTGGTGGTGCCGATGTTGGAGATGAGCATCATCGTCGCCGTTATCGAAAGCTAGAGCGTAGTATGCAAGATCGCGTAGAGAGATCGCCTGGGTTGGAATAGAGAGGGCTAGATGAGGGTATCGCGTGAGAAGACGCTTGGGGGTCGCACGAGCACGCCTAGATTTTTTTTAAGTTATAGGCAGCACTACACATGGACGGTTGTGTGGCTTGGATTAAAGAGCCTGAGAGAAGTACGCCTGACCTGGAGGTTAGATGTTGTGTGGGATGGAACCATAGGAGGCCTCAAAGGGCAAGATATTTTGTATTAAATTTCTTAATGAGTACATAGGGTGTGGGGCCCCTTTATATAGCAACACAGACAGACCTAATTCCCGCAATAGTAGATGTGGGACTAAACAGTCTAAACATGAGTGGGGAGATTTGGGGCAAGCACCAACGAGTGTTTCCCCCTTTTTTGAGCCTCAAAAAAAAACATGAGTGGGGAGATAATTGGATCCTAGAGGGAACCAATTACCCCTCTATTACATACTTAAATACTCCCCTCAAGCTGGAGCTGAGAAAGCTGCATCTTGCAACCAAAAGAAAAGGAATATACCACATCTTCACCCGATACATCACTAGAAAAACATATGTTCACTGTTAGTACAAGACATTGCTCGAGGATGGGTTTGCGACTTTCAGATCACCGAAACGTATCTTTGCCATGCATGTAGAGTCATTTCGATACCAGGTCACCAGAACATATCTCTGTCGTGCCTGGAGAAGAGTCGCGGTAGAACAAGAAGTCCAGTGCGGAGCACTAATTGGGTAATAGAAGAAGAAGAAGTACACCCCAACAAAGAAATCGATGCTCGATGAAGACAGATGATCGCAGTCACTGTTGTAAAAGTCGGCCGACTAGGCCGACTAGTCGGTCCGACTAGTCGAGTCGGGGGGGTACCCGACTCGACTAGGCCAAATCGGCCAATAGTCGGTCAGACCCGATTAATCACCCGATTAGTCGGCCTAGTCGGCCGACTAGTCGGCCGACTTTTGCATAGGGTGCGTTTGGTTGGGGGGTTACCCCCTACTTTGGGTGGGTTACCCCCCAAAACCCATATTCCCAACCCACTAGTGGGGCCCACTCTCTTTCCAACTAAAAATATATATATTATACCATCATATCATCTAAAAATCATAAAATACTCAACTTATACTCACTATTCCAAACTTCAATACAATCACATCACAACAACCACCCACTTTTTCAAATTTCAATACAATCATACCATAATAACTACCAACTTTTTCAAATTCCAATACAATCACATCACACAAACCCTCCCAACCCTTAACCCACCAACCAAACACACAAACACAAAACCGGGTTATCCATTCCTGGATAACCCACGAACCAAACACACCCGAGATTTCTCGGCTGACTTTTTTGTTAAGCAGAATTGAACCAGATTGCAGATTTTCTCTTATATGCATCGACTCTACTTTCTTTTGCAAGTTTCCAAAGTTCATCCTCTCTTTTTCACTTATAATTTGTAATCTATCCAACTCATGAGTAGTGTTCGAAAGACGTATAGAAGCATTGTTGTTCCAGGTATCATAATGCAACAAGTTTATATTAGAACCAATTAATTAAATAAAGCATCATCTATAAACGATGCAGTGCAAAGTAACCTATCAACTATTTAATTTGCCCATGCTTTCTAATATGGTCTTACCATTTAATTAATGCATGTGAAAGGAAACTCCCAACACGTTCTGATGATAATGCTCATTACATAAATTTGGAAAACGGACATAGCAACCCGTCCCGATATTCAAAGTAAATTGTGTTACCAACTGCTACTGTCATTTATAAATTACAACATCATTAATCACAAGATTACCAACTACTTTTATCAGGTCATGAACAACTACTCTCTTTCACTAGTTCCCATCCTCTCTTTCTTATATTTTATAAATTAGAAAGCACCAATGATAATAAAGCAAAAAAATGACGAAAGGGAACTATTTTTCTCGGTATATTAAATAAACAGTTGAGTTTATCACCATACTTGAATTACAAAATGCTTCTTAAAGTAGATACCAACATCAATTTAAGCTCTCAAAAATATTAAAACTGCTAAATATATGAATATAAATGAGAGTATATATTATACAACTTGATTTATATATTTAAAATAATTAAAAAATTCAAAACTGACTAATGTCCGACTAAATCCGATTACTCTCCCGACTACCGATTAATCCTCAGTCAGTGACCCTGCCGACCGAGTACCGACTGCCGACTTATGCAACCTTGATCGCAGTAGCAGTCTGGAGTGTCGGTTTGTCAGTTATGGTCGGGCAGTAGAAGTCCTAAAGAATCCTTCTCGGAATTTATGTTCATTATTTATGTTCGAGATTCGAGATTCGGGTTTAGGGTTTTTGTTGAAACCCTAATTCACGATTTGGTCAAGATTCCATACTTCATTATTTTTTAGGATTATTCTGAAGAGTATTATTTTGCATTATTACATTATGCGATCAAATCCCGTTCTGTTGACAGAAACATCAAGGTCTAGGGTTTTCTGGAAACCCTAATCCTATATCGAATTACTCAAAGCTCTAATATCATGTTGAAATCTAAAGAATCCGAAAGCAAATCGATAAATAAAGCAAGAAAATAAAAAATATAAACAAGGAACGCTTGGATTTACGAGGAACCCTACTCCTTAAGGAGCGGGATGAAACCACGAGAGAAGGCTTCAAAGGGTTATATATTCTGTATTGAATTTCTTATTGAGTACCGAGGGTGGGGCTCCTTATATAGCCCCAAATAAAAGTGCCTAAATTAATTAACTTAACAAAATACAACTCTTAATAAAATAGACTAATTATCTTGTAAATAAGTCCACAAAATAATTCAGAATAAAAATCACAAAAATAAATTACTGAAAAATGTTTCTAAATAATCCCTTGTAAATACCCAAACTTCCCAATCGTTTAATAAATTCATACTAACTCCTTTTGACTTAATTCTTTTTCTAACTTCTACATAAAATGTATATAAAAATATAAAAATACAAAATAACTTTTACCTTGAATAAATACTCTTAGATCTTAAACCGAAAAAGCTGTAATGTCCAACTTCTCGGACAAATTCCCGCTCCATATGAACTTCAAATTCACCAAACTTACTTTTAAAGTTCAAGTTATAAAATTATCTATACAATGAAAGTGATTTCATTAAAATCGGTGCTCGTTTGCAAAATGTCGGTTTTGGACCTAATTGTATATTGTATATTTTATACATACTATATTTTATTGATTTTATTACACCTTTCTCTAAATTATTAAAAATCCAAAAAAATATTAATGTGTATTTATTTATTTTATATTTTATCTAATTTTATATTGATTTTATATTATTTAAAAATTACAAAAAAACCATAAAATAGGAAAATACGTAATTGTATTATCTATAGAGTACCACCAAAAATACTTTTTATGCAGGAGGTCTCATTTTGGATCCTTCAAGAAAGTTATAGATCTCGACGAGATGAACAACTTTCATATTGATCACTTTTAAATTTGACCTCATTTACTATTTTTTATTTAATTTTTATATTTAATTTTTAATTTATTTCATTTCTCTCTTCTTTCTCTCCTTTCTCCTTCCTTTCCTCTCCTCTCCCTTCTCTCTCGCCAGGTCATGTGCCCCACACATGACACACCTTCCCCCCTTTCTCCCTCTGTCGCAATGGCCCTCCACCTCTGCCTCTGGTAACAGTCGGCCCTCCACCTCCGCCAGCCGTTACGAAACCTCAACTTCACCACCCCCTCTTATACGCCAGCCCCTCCTCCCATCCTCGTCATCCGTCGTTCATCAAGAAAGAAGGAGCTCATGCCCTTGCGGGTGACAGCAGATGAAGCCTCGATGACGATCCCTCAGCGTGATACAGTAGCCCTCCTCCGGCCGCAGTTGCATCACCTCTGCACGCTACCCGAGCTCAGCCTCGTCAAGGCTTCGAGCGAAGACTGTGGGCCTCATCAGTCCATCCTCAAGGTAACATGTTCTTCTTTCTTACTCTTCTTCCTCTTTTTCGTCTTTTGCTTCTTCCTTGAGCGCCACGCCGCCCCACCTTCACTGCAGCACCTTCATTGTAGCACCACACCACCCTCATCGTCCACACTCCACCGCCCTTGCATGCGACCGCCAACCGCCCCCTCCACCTCGTGCAGGCGCCGCAACTCTTGCCTTGGGCCGACCTCCAAGCCCAAATCACCAACCACGTCTCCCTCGTCCATCACGCCAGCACCGACCATCAGGGGAGCCCTTGCCTCGCCCTCGACCTCCGCATCCAAGTGGAGTCCTCGCCTCGGTCGCCCGTACCACCGCCAGCGAGCTCGCCCTCGACTTCGCAGCCGACGACCACCTTCGTAGCCTCTCTCCTTCGACTGATCCTCCACGGAGCTCCTTCATCTAGTCACCGTCGTCGGTCGTGTGTCGACCGGTCGAGCTCGCCGCATTGAACCGCTCTGCCCAATGCCTTGCCCTCGGATCCACCGCCATTCGCCCGCCTTGGAAGCTGTGCCCGCCAACTGCCCAACCGCCCTCACATGAGGAGCACGTGGGGTGATGAAAATTGCAGAACCCCCCCCTGCGGGTTCCAGAAATCTCAAGAAGACCCCCTACTCACGTGACGTCAGCATCACGTCTGCCTACGCGAGTAGTGGAACAATTGCAGAACCCCCCCTCCCACGGGTTTGGCTCATTGCCATCCAGCACTTATCATTTTATTTTACAGCATTTTATTTTTTTATTGCGTAAAGAACCCTGCGTAAAAAATAGTCGGATCTTTTTTTTTTGACGCTCAAAAAGGGGGACGCACTCGATGGTGCTCGCCCCGATGTATTTAAAAAGTTAAGAGAATACTTACAAGCGAAATGCGGAAAGGAGACAAAAAAGAACAAAACCCGGAGGTATCGATAGCAGATACCCCCACGACAAAAAGGACACCCTACTCATCAGACCAATCGCGGAGGAGGCGCGATGCCGAAAGAAGGACATTCTCGGAGTAGAACCTCTGCCGAGCGAAGAGGGCCTCATTTCTTCCAAGCCAGATGCTCCAGAGCCGCGCAATAGGAGTAAGCAGGTCCGTCCTCGCTCTGCCCCGAGAGCTCACCAAGCTCTCACAGAAAGATGTAGTTGACGACACGTCAAGCTAGCCCAGATCAGCCCAGATGCCATGAGTACGGCCACAGTGAAAGAAAAGATGGTCGATAGTCTCCGTCTCCAGGTCACAAAGGCCACAGATAGAAGTGACGTTGGGAAAGAACGAGACACACCGGCTACGAGTCAACAGACGCCCATGCCGAAATAACCAGAGAAAAATGCCAATTCGTTCAGGGATCTTGAGGCCCCAAAAGAATTGACAATCCCGAAAGAGTGAAGCATCAGCCCCGACGGAAGGAGGAAGAAGAGCGAGGTAAGCCGCACGGGTGGAAAAAGATCCTTCCTTCCAAAGCAAATGGTCGCGTCCGACAGAAGGCGTGGGCGCGTCAGCGAGAATAGCCAGGAGGGCGATGAAATCCTCCTGCCGCCGGTCAGAGAGATTAGCCACAAACCTGGGGCCCCAAGAAGCAGCATCCCAGCACGAGGCCACCGTTGAATCCTTATCCGACGCCAGCGCGAATAAACGGGGAAATAACTCCTGTAGAGGACCCCTACCGGTCCAATCGTCACCCCAAAAGCGGATCAAATTACCATCCCCCACTTTAATGCCAAAGAGGGAACGATTGCGAATAAGGGTGTTACCGACAGCAAAGGCGAAAGAGGAAGAAAGACCCATCACACGGCCACGCGAATGAAGAACCGGTCAACTCCCACCGCCTCCCTCAAAAAGTTGAGCATAAAGTTATCCTCCCGCCCCCAAAGTCGAGCCACCCATTTTAGCAGAAGGGCCTCATTAACCACCTCCACCCTCCTCACGGCCAGCCCCCCCTCCTGCTTCGGCCGAGTAACCTCGTCCCAGCCCACCAAATGCACACCCCTCCTCCCCTCGCCCTTCTTTCCCCATAGAAATCCCCGCAAGCACGAATCCAGTCTCCGTCGGATCCCTTTAGGCATTCCTTTAACAGAGAAGAAATAGATTGGGATCGAAGATAAAACAGACTTGAGGAGGACCAACCGACCACCGCGGGAAAGAAGGGCCGCGCGCCACCCGGCCAACCGAGTCTCCATCCTCTCCACCACCGCCCGCCAATCACGGATGCAGGCACGACCAACCGTCAAAGGAAGCCCCAGATAATCCAAAGGGAGAGCGCCCGCAGGGCACCCCAAAATCCGCACGCACTCCGCGACCTCATCCAACGGAGTAGAGAAGGGAACCAGAGTGGACTTAGCATGATTGATGAGGAGGCCCGAGGCTTCGCTGAAGAGTTCCAACGTGGTAGCCATACCCGCCACATCGGAGGCACCGCCCTCGATAAAACAGATAGTATCATCGACGAATTGAATAATAGGGACATGATAAGGGCCAAGAGAGCACCCACGAGTAAGACCCGTCGCAGCCACATTATGAATCATGCGGGGCAAGACATCCGCAGTCAAGACGAATAACAGGGGAGCAAGGGGGCACCCCTGCCGCACCCCCCGCCGAGGCTGGAAGTAGCCCCCAGCCAGGCGCCTGTTGACAAGGACCGAGAGAGAGGCCGTGGAGACGCAGCGACGCACCCACGAGATCCACTGCGAGGGAAAACCGCGCCGCTTAAGGACCGACTAAAGAAACCGCCAATCCAAGGAATCGTAAGCCTTCGCGAAATCAATCTTCCATAGGATCCCCCTCGTACAGTTCTTCCGCCACGCTTGCATAATCTCCGAAGCCACCGCATAGCAATCACTAATTTGCCGACCACGAACAAAGGCATCTTGAGTAGGCGAGATGAGTGAGTCAAGAAGCGGAGCCAGACGCCGAGCAAGGACCTTGGCAATGATAAGGTAGATGGCATTAGATATGGAGATCGGCCGGAAATCCTCGATACGACTGGCGGTCGAAGACTTGGGAATGAGAACAATAAGAGCCCGGTTGATTTTATCAAATCCCTGGTTTCCAGCACAAAATTCGCGGGCGACATCCAAGACGTCGTTAGAAAGCACATCCCAAAACTCCCGATAAAAAGAAATAGGGAAGCCATCGGGACCCGGCGCCGCGTCGGAGTTGAGATCCCAAACAGCCCCCTTCAGCTCCTCCATAGAAATAGGCCGAATAAGGCCCACCGCATCCGCCTGTGGGAGCACGCTAGCCCCACTACCCGACCAACGCCACATGCGCATGGACCGGCGCCCGAACGCGTCCTTAAAGTAGGCCCCCAAGGCGTGACCCAACTCCCGCTCCCCCTGAACATGGGCGCCATTAACCAGCAGAGAAGAGATAGAATTAGAACGCCGCCGGCCACTAGCGACCCTGTGGAAAAAGGCAGTGTTGGCGTCCCCCTCCTTTAACCACCGCATCCGAGAGCGCTGGCGCCACTCAATCAAACGCTTCCGGTCCTCCGCCTTCACCTTGTCAGCGGCATCCGCGCGCGCGGACAACTCATCCGGAGACAAGTCCCTGTCGTTCTCAATGCGATCGAACCGCAAAATCACCTCGTCGGCCGCCAGGCGAGTGGCGATACGAGCAGTACGAGATTCCTTTTTAAAAGAAGCCAGCAGCCTTCTGAGGGACGAAAGTTTGAGGTCAAAACGGCGAGCGGCACTGCCCGTCAAAGAAACCTGAGTCCAATGATTCCGCACCAAGTCCCTGAAGCCAGGCTCCAGAAGCCAACACCGCTCATAGCGGAAGATGCCACGAGGGCGAATATCATCCCCAGCCTCCCAGATAATGGGGCTGTGATCCGAAAAAGACCGCGGTCTAGAAGATACCCCGCAAAAAGGATAGGTCTCCATCAAAAGGTTATTCGCCAGAAATCTATCGATCCGCGACCGCGAAGAATTGTTCCGCCATGTGTAAGAGATGTCATTTGGGAGAAGCGGTTCAAGAGCCAGATCATTAATAAGTTCCATAAATTCAGAAGAACCCGGGTCCTGACCACCGCGACCCCGAGGGCGATCCTGCGAAGCAACGTGACATTGAAGTCACCCCCCAACAGCCATGGCATGTCACCCAAATTGTTAGCGTCCTCGCGTAAGTCGTCCCAGAGCTCTCGACGAGTAATATAACAAGTAGGGGCGTAAGCACAAGTAAACGTCACGCAAGTATTAGAGGCACAGCAGTTCAAAACCACGGATAGGGAGTGACGGCCCACCCGCATCGAAGAGAAAGAAAACCGCGACGAACGCCAAGCCACGATAGCACCACCCCTAGCACCAGACGCATCCAAAGCACGAAACACATCGAGATGACCAGCGCCAAAGGACCTCCATAAGTCATCATCCAACGCCGACAGCTTTGACTCTTAAATGAATGCGATGTCGTAGTCCCATTCCACGAGGCGCGAGCCCAAAATGCGCCTACAGTCAGGGTCCCCAAGACCACGCACGTTCCAGGACAATATATTCATTAACCAAAAAAGGATCCCAAATATCGCAACGAGGCAAATAGGAACCATCATAGACCGCCAAGGGAGCGGTCCCCGAGCTGGAAGAGGCCTGCCGCCTCCGCCACCGCGTCGCGCAATGTCTGGCAAGAGGAAATGAGAGAGGCTCCAGTGCGAGAGCGCCGCCTTCGAGAGTAGCTTCGACCAAACCGGGATGAAGGGGAGAGTCCCGCAACCATAGTATCACCATCCGAGGGGGTCGCCACCTCCCCCCGACAAACACGTCAATATCATCGCAGTCCCGAGGAGGGGACGTCCCCGGAGAGGCGGGAGGGAGAAGCAAAGCGTCCCCCGCAACTGTCAAGGGAAAGCCAGGGACTTCATCACCATAATAAAAGGCATGCGTCGTCGAAGGAGGAGATTGCGGTTCTTCCAGATGGACATCGATAGAGAAGGGCACCGCGTTGATGGGCCGAGGGCACAGAATATCGGGTCCCCAAGAAAGATGCTCCGAGACCGAAATAGGATCCGATAGAAGCCGCTCCGATAAAACCCGCGAGGATGCCCATAGACCGCTAGCTTCGGGTCCGCAAAGTGGGTCCCAAGTGAGGCTTGGCACGTGCGTTGAAGAATCCACGTGAGAGGCACCCGCCGACAGAAGGGAATTAGTTGAAGGAAACGAATCGTCCTCGAGAAGATCGTACGCCACCAAATCGCGGTTTGCACCACGCGTTCGCACGTCCCGAGGTGCCTCATCGAAATCTCTTGAGCAGTTGTCCATGCATGACGACGCTTCGAAAACATTCCTGAAAAGCGCCACGTGGCTGGAAGAAGCCCGACCGTCGCCGCACCTCGCCGAGGCCTGCTTCGCCAAAGAAACCGTAGAAGAGCCCGGCATAGTCGCCGCCGGCGGAGGAGGAACCGGCAGCGCCGCAGCCGGCAGGAAGAAGAACTCCACCTTGAAGGTCCAACGACCCAAAGACATCATCTCAAAGAGAACCTTGCCTGCCATCTCGTCAATGAAGGCTGGAGAACATTCAAGCAGAATCCGGGAGCAGTTCCAGTCAGCGCCATGTGCAAGGCCATCGTCAAGAATGGCGAGGACTTGCCCCCAACGGCGAACAACCTTCGAAAGAGCATGGACCGATCGAGAGAGGAAAGGCACCCCCCTGACTTCCGCAACACAAATCTCCGAGGTGGAGGCAGCACCATCCGCCACTCGCAGCCTCCGCCATTTGACTCCGGTGATACCGTGGAACCGAAGAAGGTTCTCCCGTAGCTCCGGGGAGAGCCCGCGAACACAGCAGCGACCCGCATCGAGGACGACGAAGTCCCCAGTGAAGCCTTCGCCCAGGAAATCCAACGTACCTCTACAAATGTTCTCCTACCCACCACCAGGCTTCTGCAATACCCCCACCACGACGAAGGGTGCTGAGGAAGAACCATGAGAGGCATGGATGCGACGCCCCCCCATATGTCGATCTTCAGCCCCAGCCGACTTCTGCTCCAACACCCGCTCCCCTTGCCTCAACGCCACGCCTTCCCCTAACCCCAAAGTCCTGACTCCTGGATCCGTATGCACCTTCTCGCCGCCCGGTGCAGAGACTTCCCCCAGCACCCCCACTGGCTTTACCTCCACCGCCTCGACATCAGTTCCCACCACCACCTCGGCCTCAGCTCCCATCACCACCGCCGCCTCGACATCAGCTCCCATCGCCGTCGCGCCTCCCGAACCGCTTCCCACCTCGGAACGGGAGCAAAAACCATGCAGCTTCCCCCGATGAGAAACACGAGCACCCACCAAACCCGCAGCACATGCACCACCAGTGCCAACAACCTGCGCAAAAGTACGAGAATCTCGAACCCCATGCAAACCTTGCGCACTCCACCGCATCGCCGAGCGCTGCGAAGCCAAGCGAGACCTGCCACCGTCGCCCGCCGCAGACCAGCAGGAGGATCTCCGGTGACCAGGCTTGCCACAGAGGAAGCACCGAGGGGGTGCACTGCATGCGGAAGCAATATGACCACGAGCATCACAGCGGAAACACCGCTTACCCGGCTTAGCGTGAGAGACCTTGACCCACGCTCCACCTACCGCCTCGGGCTTCATGTCGAACCTGCCACCAGGAACTCGAGGGAGACCACCACCCTTACCTCCGAGCTCCTTCGCTTCTACGTCATTCGCCTCTACGTTCTTCGCTCAATAGTCGGATCTTTCCACATGGATTTGAGCAAGATTCCATGTAACCGACCCTACTCATAGTGGGAGAAGGCTTAGAACGTTTATAAAGAATCCTGCGTTCGCATGTTTATTTGAACTATCATTTTGCATCTATTTTTTATTCTGAAAATAGCATGTTGTAGAACAAGTTATCTCTACATTGTGGTTGGTTGAAGAAATTTGTGTGAGTTGTGCTTAATTTAAATTAATTAATTTGGTGGAAATTAGCATATTTTACCCACTGCGCACTCTTCAATTCATATTAAATTATTATGAGCTCCAAAAATTGCTAAAAACCACATCATGTAGATTTAATTGTCCTCTATCACATGCCCAAAAATCATCGCATTTGCATGCATATCGAGGTCAAAATAAATTATTTTGTGAATTGAGTGTTTGATTTTTAATTAATTGTAGACTTAATATTTTAAAGAAATTCAAAGTTGTTATGAATACATCCTACATTGACCTATCTAGGATAATATTTCTGAGAAATAATTAGGTTTGCTAATTATTAAAATTAAATTACTCGAATAATAATAAATTCTTTTTGCGTCCGAAAAATAAAAAAATACAGTAGCCTTGCATATTTTCATATTTCGACCAAGTTTTAGGACTTTCGGAGATCATTTGATTGAAATTTGTATTTTATTCCTCGAATTTAGCCAGAAATTGCATTTTCATCATTAATTGCATTAAAAATGCCAAGATATCCACTTCAAAAACTGCGCACTAAGTTTGATAAATTGAGCCTTAAGTTGTTCCTTTACCTCCTTGAGTCGACCCCGAGGCTTGCCCAGGTTAAATAAACACATAGTCGCTCTTTGCTTAAATTGATTAAATTAATTATTCGTGCGTTCTTAAGTACCCGGCTACAACATAAAAACGACAAATTAAATAGGCTATTTTCGGAACATCAAATGACGGCATTGCCGGGGAGGCAAACGGCTTAGGTTCATTTTAGAAAACCTAGAGTTAGGTTTCCCATTCACTAGGGTAATCTGACCCCCGGTCATTTTTTGTGAATATTTCCCTATTTTTTTCCTTTTTCAGCATTATTTTCTTTTTTTGCATGTATATATTATATATCTCTAATATAAAATCCTTGTTTTCGTGCGAGGAAATTGCTGGACATGGAAACGGTACTTCTCGAAGCCAACTTGAGACGCAGTGAAGACATTTTTTCTATGAGAGAGTTTTTATTTCACATTTATTATTTTTGTAGTTATTAATTTGTAATAATTTAGGTAATTGCTTCATTTAAAGCGGCTCTTGTTTGAGAGCTCGCACGTGTAACAGAGACTCAGACACTTTTTCGTCTTTATTGTGCTTGTGTCGAGAGTGGTTCTCGACTTGAATGGTGAATTTAGGATAGGCACTTAACGATTCAAATTCATTTCAAATTTGTTTGTGCCCCTCGTAATTTAGGCCACACATATTCCTTGATCACATCTTTCTTGAAACATTAAAAAGACGCACATAATTACGTACAATTAGCTCAATTCAAATTCAAATCTGATTTTTCCCTGCTAATAGTATCCTGTTTAGGTGTGGCTTTTTCGACATGCATACATTTAGTGAAAAAAATTCGGTCTAGCATAACAGATGAAAAATGTTGGGAACCACTGTAAATATATTCTTACCTGAGCATGCATCATAGTTTCTCGCTTGCATTTTGTTTTCCGATTCCTCTCTTGAAAAAGGAAAAGGGACTGAACGGTCAGAACGATCTAAAGAGAGTCATAGTTTATTCAACTTGCAGTCAATCAGGCTATATGCTCTTTACTTGCGGCATCGGAGAACAAGACCAATGAGGGGTGTGAGACGTTCTTTAATATCTCATTTCTTTAACTAGCTATAATATTCTGAAAAGCAATGTTCCCGCGGGATCGTCCCACCTTTCATCTTTGTTTCTGCAATCTGGCCAATCAATCAGAGCTAGCAGCTTTCCGCTGAGCTTCTGGTTGAGCGGAATGGCCGACGTGTATTTGTGCTCACATAAATATCATTGATAATCAAAGTTTTAAAATTGGGATAGAATTGATGCATGATGCAAGTAGACCCAAAAATTCAGAATAAAATGAACACTTGTTTTACGGATGCATAAAGCTCTCACTAGACGAAGGTATTTACCTCCAGACATAGTAGGTAAGGATGCAGACACTGGTTTCAAAAAAAAGGATGCAAACACTAAGGTTAGAGCCCAAATCCATATACTTGCCCCATAAGTCTTCAGGTCTGACACTTATGGGCTTGGGAGTTGCAAGGGCTTGCCTTCGCCATAGTGTACATTTCGGTTGTGTAAGCATGTGCATCTTTTTGAGGTGTGATAGTGAAACCCGGCAGCCCGGGCAGATCACCTCATTGATTGGAAGCACACAGGAGCGCCGATGGACGTAAGGCGACACCGTGTGTGTTATGTACTGAAAAGATTGTATTATCACCAACTAAAATTAACAAGATAATTCGGTCAAACCTTTACGGCCTTCATGTGTTCAGTTGGTGAATTCAGAGGATTAGCATTGTGTTTGATTTGTGTGAGTACTCTTCGCACATTTAGGTGCCCTGTAGTACATAGATCCTCCTTGATATCGAGTTCACAGACGATCCTCTTGAAATAGAAGATGGCTAGTTAGAGGGATTTTTATTCAATCGTCTTCAGAGGTCCCTTCACTTCCCGGACCTCTCTGTACTCATGACCCTCTTGAGTCCAGGCACGCTCACTTCGGGGATGATCAATCACTAGCCAGCCCCTTTCTCTGTTA